>MU249622.1:8498896-9073409 GCA_018977245.1 Lethenteron camtschaticum | reverse complement strand
TATCGTCANCGCATCTCATCGCATCGTCACTCACACACACCACATCGTCACGNCAATNGTCATCGTGTGTATCACCACGTCATCACCGCCATGTTCGTCGTCATCATCTCGTCACCACCATCATCACCGCACGTCGTCGCATCACCACCATCATCATCATCGTCGTCATCACCACCACGTCGTCGTCATCACCACCATCGTCATCGCTACGTCATCACCATCACCACCANCATCATCATCATCGTCGTCATCACCACCATCGTCATCGCTACGTCATCATCGTCATCACACCATCATCGCCACCATCGTCATCATCACTAATTCATCATCGTCATCACTACACCATCGTCATAGNCACCATCGTCATCACCACCACCATCATCACTATTACCATCATCATCATCACCACCATCGTCATCACTGACACCATCACTGACACCGTCGCCACCATCGTCATCACCATCGCCGTTCGAGTGCCGTGCCGTCTCGCCAGTGATTACAACAACAACGACAGCAGCAGCAGCCAGCCAGCATCATCAGGCGGACAGCCGCAGAGTTAATTGATTTTTTGACCCTTCTATCTGGCAACAAAACTGACACCTTTTTTTTACAGAGAGTCATGTTTGCATAGAACACAATACCTGCAGTCATAATGCAAACAAAAAACATAACTCTGATAATGTGCACTGTCCTTGAAGTTGATTGGTCCACACCCGAGACAGCTTTCGTTAGAGCCTAGTCTCACATGGGTTGGACTCTAACGAAAGCTGTCTCGGGTGTGGACCAATCAACTTCAAGGACAGTGCATACATTATCAGAGTTATGTTTTTTGTTTGCATTACGACTGTAGGTATTGTGGTCTATGTAAACATGACTCCTTGTAAAAAAAAGGTGTCAGTTTTGTTGCCAGATAGAAGGGTAACAAAAACAATTATCATATTTTGACTGGCAAATGAGGTTCCAATGGAGCCGCAGAGTTGAGGAGGTCTCCCTCCTCCCCGTTCAGGTCCTCAACAGAGACGGGGGACAAACGCGAGGCGATGCTCACGTGACCTCACCCACAAGTTCATGTTCCTGTATTAGGTGTAGCCCTGTGAGCCATTCGGCTCTTGAATCGGGTGCAACCGCAACAAACAAAAAAACAAAAACATGAACAAAAAACATCTTGTAGTGAATATGTGACTCAGTGCAAACAGAAAATCCAAGAAAAGACAGCAAAACATTGCAGAAAAAAACACCGTACACCAACGCTGTGTGCAAAAATCCCAGTGGGATGCAAGTCAAACAACAACAACCACAAGACAACTTAGATTAAGGCCATCAGTCTAACTCTGTACTACAACAAACAAACGTGGCCAAACCAATACACTTTTCGAAATCACCAAAATAAAGCCATGAAAGCAATGAAGAAGCGATCATAGGAACTCCGGCGCGGCTCACGTCGGCCTGCGCAAGCGGCCCACAAACCAACGGCGACGAAGAAGCCCCCGGGGCAATCAAGCTACCTGCGCTGCCCCCAGGGCACGGGCGTCACGTCGGCGTTGGCGAGCAGCTGGGGGCTGTAGCGAGCCTCCAGGTAGACGACGCCCTGCGCAGCCTTGTCCGCCACCAGCTCGTACGCCACGCGGCGGATCGCCTCCCGGTCCCCACTGCCAACGGTGTGGGGAGGGGGGGGCAGGAGAGATACGGGTGGGGGGGGTCAGGGGGGGCAGGAGAGAGAGACGGGGGGTGGTGGGAAGGGGGGTGGGGCAGGAGAGAGACGGGGGGGTGGGAAGGGGGGTTGGGAAGAGGGGGCAGGAGAGAGACGGGGGGGGGGGTAGGAAGGGGGGGGGGTGGGAAGAGGGGGCAGGAGAGAGAGACGGGGGGGAAAGGGGGGGTCAGGGGGGGCAGGAGAGAGAGACGGGGGGGTGGTGGGAAGGGGGGGTTGGGAAGAGGGGGCAGGAGAGAGACGGGGGGGGAAGGGGGGGGCAGGAGAGAGACGGGGGGGGAGGGGGGGGGCAGGAGAGAGACGGGGGGAGGGGGGGCAGGAGAGAGACGGGGGGGAGGGGGGGGGCAGGAGAGAGACGGGGGGGGAAGGGGGGTTGGGAAGAGGGGCAGGAGAGAGACGGGGGGGGGAGGGGGGGGCAGGAGAGAGACGGGGGGGGAGGGGGGGGGCAGGAGAGAGACGGGGGGGGGAGGGGGGGGCAGGAGAGAGACGGGGGGGGGAGGGGGGGCAGGAGAGAGACGGGGGGGGGAGGGGGGGGCAGGAGAGAGACGGGGGGGGAAGGGGGGGGCAGGAGAGAGACGGGGGGGGGAGGGGGGGGAGAGAGACGGGGGGGGGAAGGGGGGGCAGGAGAGAGACGGGGGGGGGAGGGGGGGAGGAGAGAGACGGGGGGGAGGGGGGGGCAGGAGAGAGACGGGGGGGAGGGGGGGGCAGGAGAGAGACGGGGGGGGAGGGGGGGGCAGGAGAGAGACGGGGGGGGGAGGGGGGGGGCAGGAGAGAGACGGGGGGGGGAGGGGGGGGGCAGGAGAGAGACGGGGGGGGGAAGGGGGGGGCAGGAGAGAGACGGGGGGGGGAGGGGGGGGGAGAGAGACGGGGGGGGGAAGGGGGGGGGCAGGAGAGAGACGGGGGGGGAGGGGGGGGCAGGAGAGAGACGGGGGGGGAAGGGGGGGGCAGGAGAGAGACGGGGGGGGAGGGGGGGGCAGGAGAGAGACGGGGGGGGAGGGGGGGGCAGGAGAGAGACGGGGGGGGGAGGGGGGGGCAGGAGAGAGACGGGGGGGGAGGGGGGGGCAGGAGAGAGACGGGGGGGAGGGGGGGGCAGAGAGAGACGGGGGGGGGGGGGGGGGCAGGAGAGAGACGGGGGGGGAGGGGGGGGCAGGAGAGAGACGGGGGGGGGGGGGAGGGGGGGCAGGAGAGAGACGGGGGGGGGAGGGGGGGGCAGGAGAGAGACGGGGGGGGGAGGGGGGGGCAGGAGAGAGACGGCGGGGGGAGGGGGGGGCAGGAGAGAGACGGTGGGGGGAGGGGGGGGCAGGAGAGAGACGGTGGGGGAGGGGGGGGCAGGAGAGAGACGGGGGGGAGGGGGGGGGCAGGAGAGAGACGGGGGGGAGGGGGGGGGGGCAGGAGAGAGACGGGGGGGGAGGGGGGGGGGGGCAGGAGAGAGACGGGGGGGGAGGGGGGGCAGGAGAGAGACGGGGGGGGGGAGGGGGGGGCAGGAGAGAGACGGGGGGGGGGAGGGGGGGGGGCAGGAGAGAGACGGGGGGGGAGGGGGGGGGCAGGAGAGAGACGGGGGGGAGGGGGGGGCAGGAGAGGAGACGGGGGGGGGGAGGGGGGGGGCAGGAGAGAGACGGGGGGGGAGGGGGGGGCAGGAGAGAGACGGGGGGTAGGAAGGGGGGGGGTGGTGGGAAGAGGGGGCAGGAGAGAGAGACGGGGGGGAAAGGGGGGGTCAGGGGGGGCAGGAGAGAGAGACGGGGGGGTGGTGGGAAGGGGGGCAGGGGGGGGGCAGGAGAGAGGAGGGGGGGAGGGGGGGGCAGGAGAGAGACGGGGGGGGAAGGGGGGGGCAGGAGAGAGACGGGGGGGGAAGGGGGGGGGCAGGAGAGAGACGGGGGGGGAGGGGGGCAGGAGAGAGACGGGGGGGTAGGAAGGGGGGGGGTGGTGGGAAGAGGGGGCAGGAGAGAGAGGACGGGGGGGGAAAGGGGGGGTCAGGGGGGGCAGGAGAGAGAGACGGGGGGGGGTGGGGAAGGGGGGGCAGGGGGGGGAGCAGGAGAGAGGAGGGGGGTGGTGGGAAGGAAGGGGGGCAGGGAGAGAGATGGAGGGGGGGAAGGGGGGGGGCAGGGAGAGAGACGGGGGGGAAGGGGGGGTTGGGAAGAGGGGGGCAGGAGAGAGACGGGGGGGAAGGGGGGGGAGGAGAGAGACGGGGGGGGAAGGGGGGGCAGGAGAGAGACGGGGGGGGGAAGGGGGGGGCAGGAGAGAGACGGGGGGGGAGGGGGGGCAGGAGAGAGACGGGGGGGTAGGAAGGGGGGGGGTGGTGGAAGGGGGCAGGAGAGAAAGACGGGGGGAAAGGGGGGTCAGGGGGGCAGAGAGAGAGACGGGGGGTGGTGGAAAGGGGGGCAGGAGAGAGGAGGGGGGGGGGGTGGTGGGAAGGAAGGGGGGGCAGGAGAGAGACGGAGGGGGGGAAGGGGAGACAGGTGAGAGAGACGGGGGGGGGGGTGGTGGGAAGGGGGGTCGGGGGGGCAGTAGAAAGAGACGGGTGGGGGTGGTGAGAAAGGGGGGGGCAGGGGGCACGGGAGAGAGGAGGGGGGTGGTGGGGGGGAGACGGAGGGGAGAAGCGGTAGGGGCGGGGGAGGAGGGGGGAGGGAAGATGGGGGTGGAGGGGTGGGAAAATGGGGAGAGGACGTGGGGGGGGGGGGATGCAGAGTTGTTGAGCGGTGCAGAGGGGGGCGGGTGGCTTATAATCCGGCGTCTGGTGTGGTGGNGGTGGAGTGGTGGAGTGGTGGTGTCTGTGAGTGGTGGTGTATAGGGGGTGCTGGAGATGGTGGTGGTGGTGATGGTGTGTGGTGGTGAGTGGTGTGTGTGGTGTGAGTGGTGTGGTGTGAGTGTGTGTGTGGAGANTGTGAGAGTGGAGAGTGTGGGGTGTGTGTGAGTGGTGTGGTGTGTGTGAGTGGTNNGTGGTGTGAGTGGAGAGTGTGGGTGTGTGGTGGTGTNTGTGGTGGTGAGTGTGAGAGTGTGAGTGGTGNGGTGGTGTGNGTGTGTTTCTTCGCCGGTTGGAAACATTTAGGCGGCCTGCCTACGATCTGGGTTTAACCAGGCTGGATTGTGTGAGGAGCTCACAAATCCTTGAAAGATCTGGGCAAAGTCCCATCGGTGAGCTCCTCCGGCAGGCAAGGCTGCGTTGGCTGGGTCATGTAGCCCGCATGCCCAGCCACCGCATGCCTAAACAGCTTTTGTTCGGCCGGATCGAGGGGGCTAAACGGGCGCGGCACGGGCTAGAGAAGAGATGGAGTGATGTGGTACAGGCGGACGTGGAGCTGAGTGGACTTGCCGATGACTGTACCAGCGGTGTCAAGATCGGCCTCAGTGGAGGAGGCTCGTGAAGGACGCTACTGGGCAGTTGGAGGCAGTCGCCCTACAACAACAACGGAGGGTGGAGGAGCGACGCTCACAACAACGAGCGGAGCGCCGGGTGACTAAAGCACAGCAAGTTGGTACAGTAGGGGCAAAGGTGGTGCATCAGCCAGTCATCTCGGTCATCTCGGTCAGTCGACCCGTGGCACCTGCTGGGTCTGCCCCGTGACCTCCTGCCAGCGGGCGTTCGACACTTCACGTGGCCTCAAGGTGCACTTGGCCTGGCACAAGCGTCGTGGTGACGTCACCGCCACTTAGTGGCGAGTGGCGGTTGTTGTTGGTGTGGTGGGAGTGTGTGGTGTCTGTATGTGTGTGTGNGTGGTGAGTGTTGTGAGTGGTGTTGTCATGGAGATGTGTGTGAGAGAGTGAGTGTGTGTGAGTGTGTGGTAGTGAGTGTGTGAGAGTGTGTGTGTGTCAGTCTGTGTGAGTGTGTGTGAGTGTGTGTGAGTGTGTGTGCGCGTGCGTGCGTGTGCGTGCGCGTGCGTGTGCGTGCGCGTGCGTGTGCGTGCGTGTGTGCGCGCGTGTGTGTGTGTGCGTGTGCGTGCGCGCGTGCGTGCGCGTGCGTGCGCGTGCGTGTGTGCGCGCGTGCGCGTGCGTGTGTGCGCGCGTGTGCGTGCGCGTGTGCGTGCGTGCGTGCGAGAGTGCTCACGCGATGGCCGGCATGTAGAGGGCGAAGTACTCGAGGAACTTGGTGAGCGACGAGGGCTCCCCGTAGCTCAAGCAGCCGTGGAGCTCCCGCTCGGTGTCCGCCGGCAGCTTGACGCCGCGCTTCCTGTGCACAGCGCCACGCGGGGAGGGAGTCAAACTCGTCCCGCGCGAACCCTCCGCTTCATCCTCGCAGCGGCGATAGCAGCGGCAGCGGCTGTCGGCTAGCGCCGCCGTCGAACGAGCGCGGTGGTCGCCGCATCGTGTGCGGCGCTTCCGCGGCCGTCTGGAACGCTCTCTTCCTTGCTGTATGATGAAGTGGGAGCTGTGCGACTTTTAAATCATCATCTGCATTGACAACTCGTTTCTTTGCTTGTTGTTGTGTTTAGTTTGTTGGCCTTGCCCCGCACACCTCCCGATTAGCGCGGTCGGCTACGTACGGTGCGAAAGAAGTTCGACACACATACAGCAGCACTCCTTGGTCCACACGCAAGTCTGACTCTGCTGCTGACGAGACATTGAATGTGGAAACCGCTCCAGAGTTTGTTTGTGTTGGACCACTGTCCAGTGGAGAGAGGCCGATTTGTGAATTGTCCAGTGGAGAGATGCGGATTTATGAATGAGACCATCCGCTTGTCTATATCGTCGCCCCTCGGTTCGCTGTGACCAAAGACAAAGATCCCCCGTATAGCCTTCACAGACTGTTGGGGCAAGTGCTGTTGACAAGTAGCACCGATGAAGGCCGGCACTGCACACGAGGTGGTGGCTGAGTCGACCTAGGGGATCCCCAAGAGCAGTTCTAATAAATTCGCTGTCACTCTTATTGGTCATGAGTGGGAACAGAACTCGGGACGCCGGGTTCGTCGTGCAGTGCGCTCACCGCTGAGACACAACTACACTCCGGCACTGCGTATGGGGCATGTGTATACATTTACGAGTTTTAAAATGCGTGACTAATTTTTGTAAGGTTTAAGCGGTACCCGTTTTATTGCCTCGTGGTGACGGTGATGATGAAAATGATGACGGTGATGATGATAATGTTGATTAGAATGATGATGGTGGTGAAGATGATGATGATGATACCAACGATGATGTTGGTGATGATGATGGTGATAACTATGATGGCTGATTTTGATGTTGATGACAACGATGGTGGTGGTGATGATGGTGAAGATGATGGTGATAACTATGATGGCTGTGATCTGTGATGATGATTTTGATGTTGATGACAACTAAGGTGGTAGTGATGATGATTACAATAAATGATGATTACAATGGATGATAAAGGTTAATGATGATGACGATGATTATGGCGATAACTATGATTGCGATGATTACGATGATGTTTTTGACGTTGATGACGGTTATGAAGGTGAGGATGATGATCATGATTTTTACTCACTTGGCGAATTCCAGGATGGTAGAGGGTCGAATAGCTCCATCCAAATGGATGTGAAGTTCAACCTGCGATGGGGGTGATGAGGAGGTGGGGGAGAGACAGAAGAGGAGATTTGTCAAAAAAAACATCTTCAGCCAAACGATTGCTCAACAACCCCCTGGGACCCAATCATCACTCCACGTGTTTCCACGCAGGGAAGGCAAAGACAAAGATCCCCCGTGTAGCCTCAACAGACTATTGGGGAAAGTGCTGTGAGCGAGCGCCTACAAAGGCCGGAACGGTACACGAGGGGTGGGTGGCCAGCACCACGCCCGACCGCCTTTGTCTCCCCAGTGGCGATGTTTACACACCGCACCAGGTACTCATTAAAGGCCGAGTCGACCTAGGGGAGGCACAAGACCGGTTCAAATATTCGTAACCGGTGTTGGCCACGAGCGGCTATTTTTCTCGCGAAAAGCACTTCCCCTTCAGCCTGTGCAAGGCTATACGGGGGATCTTTGTGTCTGTGCGTGTGTTGATAGGTGGGGAACGGTAGAGTAGTAGGTCACCGTGCTGCGCTACGAACCCGGCGACCCGAGTTCGATTTCCGTTCGCGGCCAACACCCGGTAACGATTATTGAACCGGTCCTGGGCCTCCCCTAGGTCGACTCAGCCTGAAATGAGTACCTGGTGCGTTGTGTAAACATCGCCACTGGGGAGACAAAGGCGGCCGGGCGTGGTGTTGGCCACCCAACCCCCTCGTGTGCCGTGTCGGTCTTCATAGGTGCTCGCTAACAGCACTTGCCCTTCAGCCTGTTCAAGGCTATACGGAGTGTCTTTGTCTTTATCTTGTAGATAGGGTGCGAGTATTCGTGTTACCCCCCTTGTCTCTCTCAGTGACCCTTGGTCTGGGGTACTAAGGGTCAGTCAGGGTGTGGGTAGACCCTTACCCCTCCCCTCACCACCACGCACCCTTAGCACATTCCGTGTTACACACAAAGGCAACATTATGGCCTAATTATGCCCCCCCTCCCCCCACTTAATATTTATCAGCAAATCAACCGGGTTGCTAAACCACACAACGTAGGGGTGGACGTCACGGGCACAGCTGTCAACCCATCACGGTTCACCCCGTATTCCTGCACAGGGAAATTGTTGAGTTTTCAGGTCTATACGGCGTTAGAGCCGTTTCAATAGGGCAATAAAAAATAATCGTGTTTTGTCCATTGTGTTTGTGTTTCTCGCTTGCGATGGGACTTTGTAGGATGAACGTTGAGAATTATAAGGGGGCACGGGGTGACCAATACGGTCTGAATTGGTCTGTAATAAGGTAGGGGGCACTGATAAGGGGTTGACAGCGATGTAAGATAGGGATAGTGCTATGGATAGTGCTATGGATAGTGCTATGGATAGTGCTAGGGATAGTGCTAGGGATAGTGCTATGGATAGTGATAGGGATAGCGATAGGGATAGTGCTATGGATAGTGCTATGGATAGTGATAGTGCTATGGATAGTGATAGGGATAGTGATAGGGATAGTGCTATGGATAGTGATAGGGATAGTGATAGGGATAGTGCTATGGATAGTGATATGGATAGTGCTAGTGATAGTGCTAGGGATAGTGCTATGGATAGTGCTAGGGATAGTGATATGGATAGTGCTATGGATAGTGCTATGGATAGTGCTATGGATAGTGCTCGGGATAGTGCTATGGATAGTGCTATGGATAGTGCTATGGATAGTGCTATGGATAGTGCTCGGGATAGTGCTAGGGATAGTGCTATGGATAGTGATAGGGATAATGCTAGGGATAGGGATAGTGATAGGGATAGTGCTATGGATAGTGCTAGGGATAGTGCTATGGATAGTGCTATGGATAGTGCTAGGGATAGTGATAGGGATAGTGCTATGGATAGTGCTATGGATAGTGATAGGGATAGTGCTATGGATAGTGATATGGATAGTGCTAGTGATAGTGCTAGGGATAGTGCTATGGATAGTGCTAGGGATAGTGATATGGATAGTGCTCGGGATAGTGCTAGGGATAGTGCTATGGATAGTGATAGGGATAGTGCTAGGGATAGTGCTAGGGATAGTGCTATGGATAGTGATAGGGATAGTGCTAGGGATAGTGCTATGGATAGTGCTATGGATAGTGATAGGGATAGTGCTATGGATAGTGCTAAGGATAGTGCTAGGGATAGTGATAGGGACAGCATCCCTGTCAACCCACACGGTTCACCCCATATTCTCGTCCAGGCAAATTGAGTTTTCAGGTCCAAACGGCGTACAGCCGTTTCAATACGGGCAACAAATTGTCTATGTGTTTGTGTTTCTCCCTTGCGATGGGACTTTGTAGGATGAACGTTGAGATGTATAAGGGGGCACGGAGTGACCAATACGATCTGAATTGGTCTGTTACAAGGGAGGGCACTGACAAGAGGTTGACAGCGATGGGGGACGATGGTTGACAGCGGCCCCGGGAGGAAACACAACGAGCGCTGTGCTCGCGCAGGGAGCAGCGAGGGGTTGGCGGATCTCACACGGATTGTTTGGAACTCCCTTCTACCCGTGAGTGGGCGTCGATTAGGTGGCCGTACCACCGTGGCTCTGCCAGGAGAAGGCGGTGCTACAGCGAAGTGTGTGCCACTAAACCACCATCTCTTTTAATCAATCTGTACGGGGGAGGGGGGGGAGATCGAGCGTTGCTCCCTCGCTCGAGGAATAATAAACACGACTCCGCATCATCATCGTCATCAGCAATTGGCTTTAAACATCTTTCAAATAAAATTCAAATAAAGTAGTACAATTGTAGTGGCATAGCGCTGGCTGCTGGCGGAAAAGGGTAACTGCGGTGTACGGCGGCACTCGCGTCAGCAGGCCACGATAGAGACCACTAGAGGGGGCATCTTGGGGGGAAAGGTCACAGAAGGGGCCCATCGGGAATTCTAGATATAAAAAAACTCCTATCCAGGGGCCTACCCTGGCTCCTCCCCCCTCAACCGGTATATATACGGGTCGGATCTCTTGGAATTTCTCATTTACTTGATACAGCAAGCGTGCTGTGACGGTTCCACCTGAAGACGGAAGCTTGTGTTGCCTCTGAAACGTCGTGATTTTTATTTTATTTTAATTTTACTTTTAATTTTTTACCTACGTGACTTTATCGAAAAAACCTAAGAATATGCCCATCGGGAAGCCCCGGGAACTCGCGAGTAGGTCCCAGAAGGGGAGCGTGGCGGGGGCGGAGCGTCCTGGCCACGCTGGGAGTATCAGAGGGACCCCTGAACGGGACCTCGGGACTGTCGCTGGAAGTGGGATGCCCGTCGTGCCGCTCAAGTCCATCGTCGTCACCATCTCCTCGTCGTCGTCTCCGTCTTCACCAGACAGCCGACCAACTGTTCTACGTAGTGCCGCCAATGATAGACGGTCTTAATAATAATTTATAATAGTGTACACCCACGTAGGGTGTTGTGTGTTTTACCACGATGGTGCTTGTGAAATGAAAGAAGGGCCTCCAGTTATTACTGTCTCCGAGTTGAGTCACAACACAATTAGAATGTAAAAAAACCCCAACGCAGCACTGAGTCCTAATGACTCAGCGTGCCGTATAATTGGAGTTTGTGGTCTCTCACACGCTCTTTCTCCCCGTGATCGCGTGGATTTTTCTCCGGGTCCTCCAGTTTTTCCCTCGACATTTAGAACCAACATCACGCGTACAGGGACTCCTCTACTTACGAACATTCGGACTTTCAGAGATACGAACAAACCCGTCCGTATGTCCAGTTGCCTGTTTGGACCGAGAGTCGTAAGTTCAACTGCTACACAATAGATGGCGGTGGTGGCATCTACATCTATAGAACGTGAAGAACCAGTGGCATCTGCATCTACAGAACGTGAAGAACCATTGAAATCTACATCTACAGGAGATTATGCAACTTTTAAAGCCATTCTCTGTGTTTAGTGTACACGCCGTGCAACACGTTTGTAATCGACAGGAGTAAAGTTGGACTTACGAACGAATCGACTTAGGAGCAGACCTCTGGAACCTAACTCGTAAGTAGAGGAGTCCCTGTATTTGTCTGCTATAAATATCCACGTGATGACGATAAGCCTCTTAGTCGAGCTATCATCTGTGATGACCGGGTCGCTTCTCAGTGGTGCCTTACCTGGTAAAATTACAACATTTTAAAAAATATAGTTTCGTTTGAAAAAAAAACAACAACGGTGGAATGAAGAAAGGGAAGCTGAGCTGATGAGGGTGACCCCGTGGCCTGCGTGGACTTTGAGGATGACGAGGAGCGGGACCGCCGCGTGTCTTTCTGCAAACGTCACTTTTACAATCGGCGCGTAGAACGTGGGACGGTCAGCCTGCGGAGGCGTGGCATCGTCGGCAAACCGCACCTCCTATGAGCACGGCCGGCTACGTACGGTGTGAAAGAAGTTCAACATACACGCACACACGCGCCTACAAACCGACAAAGCTGGGAAAAGCGCGCGGCAAAGCAGAGGAGAGAGAGAGAGACTCGCCCTGGGAATTGGTCCTCGCACCCGAGAGAACGGAGGAGCCACGTGGACCAGAGTCCCCACCACGCACCCGCGACGTTTCGCTGATGAGGCTGAATCAAGGTGCAGAGAGGGCTGGGGGTCGTGAGTGGGTGATGGGGGTGGGAGGCCGCTGGGTTGCGCCCTAACCCCGGCTTGAACTCGGCCGCTCTTGACCCCTGACCCCGCTGCAAGGCGCCACGCGGTGCGATCTCGCTCTGCCGGCAGCAAGCGGCGGTAACGTGGCCGCTTGTCGGTCAAAAACAAAACCCCAACAATTGCGCAAGAGATGGTTACGCGCCATGAAAAAGTGCCCATTGCCCAAGAACTTCACCGATTGTAGAATGTAATTCGTGCTGCTAACAACAACAACAACAACCGCCATTCGCCACTAAGTGGCGGTGACGTCACCACGACGCTTGTGCCAGGCCATGTGCATCTTGAGGCCACGTGAAGTGTCGAACGCCCGCTGGCAGGAGGTCACGGGGCAGACCCAGGTGCCACGGGTCGACTGACCGAGATGACCGAGATGACTGGCTGATGCGCCACCTGTGCCCCCTACTGTACCAACTTGCTGTGCTTTAGCCACCCGGCGCTCCGCTCGTTGTTGTGAGCGTCGCTCCTCCGCCCTCCGTTGTTGTTTGAGGGCGACTGCCTCCAACTGCCCAGTAGCGTCCTTCACGAGCCTCCTCCACTGAGGCCGATCTTGACACCGCTGGTACCAGTCATCGGCAAGTCCACTCAGCTCCACGTCCTCCTGTACCACATCACTCCATCTCTTCTCTAGCCCGTGCCGCGCCCGTTTAGCCCCCTCGATCCGGCCGAACAAAAGCTGTTTAGGCATGCGGTGGCTGGGCATGCGGGCTGCTAAGGCCACACACACACTCACTCTTAGTGTGGTTGTTGTTATTGACGAGCGAGTTAAGAGTTCCCATCTTCTTGGTTCTTTCGGTAAAGTCACGTAGAAGGAAAATAAAAATAAAACATAATAAAATAATTCTCACGACGTGACTTTACGAAAGAACCAAGAAGATGAATCCCTGCAGTCACGAAAGCTTTAAATCGAGAGTTAAGAGTTGTTTTTTTTTTCCGCACCCAGCCCCCCGCCCGCAACGATTGCAGCCACCGACCGACTGTTCGTGAGCTGCGGAACATCGGAGCTGTAATCTCGCCCTTTTACGAGGCTCGCGAGCAAAGGTGCAAACGACACGCAACAGAGATATCCCCAACGCACCCCGGCCACCACCTCCAGTGGAACTAAGCAAAGACCCCCCACCATCCCCCCACCACCCGTATAACCTTTACAGATTGTTGGACCAAGCACTGATAACGAACGCCCACAGAGAAACCATCAGCCGCCCCCCCCCCCCGTCCTGTGGAACTAACCAAAGGTCCCCCCGTATAACCTTAACATAGTGTTTAGGGCAAGTCATTAATTGCAACTTTTTTTGTTATTTTACCAGATAAGGCTCCACTGAGATACGCAGCTCTCTTTCCAGAAGCGACCGGGCCACCACGAGTGATAGCTCGACGAAGTGGCTCATCGTCACGCGGAAATGTACAGCGGCCAACAACTCTTAAGTCGAAATGCACGTTTCTTAATGTGGCGAAAAAAACCGGAGGATCCGGAGAAAAAATCCACGTGGCCACGGAGAGTGAGAACATGCAAACCCCAAATAAATATGTAGCAAGAGTCAGGTTCGGGATCGAACCCACGACCTCCTGTAGACCAGGCGAGGTAGTTGACATCTCCTAGCCACCGTGATGATGATCATGAGAGAGAGACATGCAAACTCCAAATATACAGCAGCAGGCGCCAGGGTCGGGATCGAACCCACGACCTCCTGTAGACCAGGCGAGGTAGTTGACATCTCCTAGCCACCGTGATGATGATCATGAGAGAGAGACACGCAAACTCCAAATATACAGCAGGCGCCAGGGTCGTGATCGAACCCACGACCTTCTGTATACAAGGCGAGGTAGTTAACATCTCCTAGCCACCGTGATGATGATGAGGAGAGAGAACGCCTCCAATATAAGCTCGGGTCGTATCGCGCTTGTATACAAGGGAGGTAGGTAATCTTCTAACCGTGGCTGTGAGCAAAGCGGTTGACTCTCATAGCTCTACTGCCCGTGTGTGTAGTGTGTGTGCGTGTTGTGGGGAGCGGTAGTGTAGGGGTTAGCGCGCTGCACCGAACCCGGCGGCCCGAGTTCGACTCAGCCTCAAATGAGTACCTGGTGCGGTGTGTAAACATCGCCACTGGGGAGACAAAGGCGGCCGGGCGTGGGTTGGCCACTCACCCCTTCCGTGTGCCGTGCCGGCTTTCATAGGTGCTCGCTAACAGCACTTGCCCCAACAGTCTGTTCAGGCTATACGGGGGATCTTTGTCCTCGTGCGTGTTGAGCCGTCTTAACGGATCTGGGAGCTAAAATAACGCTCCCTTCCAGGCGCTGCTTCCTGGGCTGAGACGGATGAGGGAGAATCGGGAGTTGAAGCGATCTAATCCGCACCGATGCAGGGGGCAAAATGCGCAGCTCTGCAACTGCGCGCTCATTGCCACTGCGGACGGATGGGGCCTCCGCTTGGGAGGGGTTCCGCGGTGGCTAGGAGATGTTAACTACCTCGCCTGGTGTACAGGAGGTCGTGGATCCCGACCCTGACACCTGCTGCTGTATATTTGGAATTTGCGGCGTGTCTCTCTCTCTCATCATCATCACGGTGGCTAGGAGATGTTAACTACCTCGCCTGGTGTACAGGAGGTCGTGCATCCCGACCCTGACGCCTGCCGCTGTATATTTGGAATTTGCGGCGTGTCTCTCTTTCATCATCACGGTGGCTAGGAGATGTTAACTACCTCGCCTGGTGTACAGGAGGTCGTGGATCCCGACCCTGACACCTGCTGCTGTATATTTGGAATTTGCGGTGTGTCTCTCTCTCTCATCATCATCACGGTGGCTAGGAGATGTTAACTACCTCGCCTGGTACACAGGAAGTCGTGGGTTCGATCCCGACCCTGACGCCTGCTGCTGTATATTTGGAGTTTTCGTGTCTCTCTCTCCCGTGGTCGCGTAGATTTTTCTCCGGGTCCTCCGGTTCTACCCCTCCACATTTAGAATCAACATCGCGCGTTTCCGAGTCATTTGGGCAGCAATACATTTTTCTACGTGATCACGATAAGCCACTTCATGGGGCTATCATGTGTGACAGCCACATCGCTTCTGATAATCGGCTACGTAGCTCGGCGTAGCCTTTCCTGGTACAATTAGTGAGAGATTGTGTCGTGGTGTCAAAATCAGTCCTAACCACGGCAATTACCGGATCGCGAATAACAAAGCAGGCTATGGATTGACGCTTTGCAGCATGCAGGATGGGAAACTTGCGTCCGGTTTGTTTGCTGCGGCTGTCGTGTCTCTCGGTTTTCGGGGAGACCTGAGTATAGTTGAATCGCGGGCTGTCGGTTGACGCTTTGCAGCATGCAGCAGGGGAAACTTGCGTCTGGTTTGTTTGCTGCGCTGTCGTGTGCCTCGTGTTCGGGGGGAGACCTCTGCAAAGTGAAACTGTGGACGGGGGATGTGTTTGTGCCAGCGCTTTTTGAGAGATTGCGAAAAGGGATTTTCACAACCCAGAGCTGTTGTCAATTCGGCACATTGCCACACCGCTACGCAAGCACACACACACACGCACACACACACACACGCACACACACACACGCACACACACACGTACACACACGTACACACACACACGATCACAGAGACACACACACATTCCTGGTTATACAACACAGATATACACAGACCTTGCCACCACCCCGTATAGCCTTAACAAACTGTTGGGGCAAGTGCTGCTAGCGGGCTACTGCCATACGTAGCGATGCTTACAGACCGCAACAGGTGCTGGTTTGAGGCTGAGTCGACCTAGGGGAGGCCCAGGACCGGTTCAGATAATCGTCACCGGCGTTGGCCGTGAGCGGGAATCGAACTCGTGCGGCTAGGTTCTGTAGGCCAGTGTATTAAGTGCTACACTACCGCTCCCCACGTATAAACACACACACACACAAGACAGATACACTCATACATACAAAGACAAAGATCCCCCATATAGCCTTAAGGTACTGTTGGGGCAAGCGCTGTTAGCGAGCTACAGTAAACGAGGGGGGATGGCCAGCTTCACGCCCAGCCGTCTTTGTTTCCCCAGTGGCGATGTTAACACACCGCACCAGGTAGTCATTTGAGGCTGAGTCGACCTGGGGAGGCCCATGACCGGTTCAAATAATCGTCACCGGTGTTGGCCGTGAGCGGGAATCGAACTCGGGTCGCCGGGTTCGTAGCGCAGCGCGCTAACCGCTACACTCTATACAAAGACAAAGATCGCCCGTATAGCCTTAACAGACTTTTGGGGCAAGTGCTGTTAGCGAGCACCTATGAAGGCCGGACCGGTACACGAGGGGGTGGGTGGCCAGCACCACGCCCGACCGCCTTTGTCTCCCTAGCGGCGATGTTTACACACCGCACCAGGTACTCATTTGAGGCTGAGTCGACCTAGGGGAGGCCCATGACCGGTTCAAATAATCGAGATCGCTGTTGGTCGTGAGCGGGAATCGAACTCGGGTCGCCGGGTTCGTAGCGCAGCGCGCTGACCGCTACACTCTATACACACAGACACGCACACACATTAAAGAACATGAAACAGACTCACCCACTCAACGTAGACACACACACATTCGCTGTACACACACTCACATACACACACACAAACAGATGCACTACTTCACTCGGTATATCTGCCAGTCTATTACTGTCCGGTAACCTCATTAGTAACCGGATCTGGCAGTCGATTGTCTGGAGACCTCATCATAGACTGGGTCTGTCATTTTTATCGAGAGACTCCCATCAGAGACTGGGTCTGTCACTCCATTGTCTCAAGACCCTCATCAGAGACTCGGTCTGTCACTCCGTTGTCTAGAGACTCCATCATAGACTGGGTCTGTCACTCCATTGTCTAGAGACCCCATCAGAGACTCGGTCTGTCACTCCATTGTCTAGAGACCCACATCATAGACTGGGTCTGTCACTCCATTGTCTAGAGACTCCCATCAGAGACTGGGTCTGTCACTCCATTGTCTAGATACCCCATCAGAGACTGGGTCTGTCACTCCATTGTCTAGAGACTCCATCAGAGACTCGGTATGTCACTCTATTGTCTAGAGACTCCATCATAGACTCGGTCTGTCACTCTATTGTCTAGAGACTCCCATCAGAGACTGGGTCTGTCACTCCATTGTCTAGAGACTCCCATCAGAGACTGGGTCTGTCACTCTATTGTCTAGAACTCCATCAGAGACTCGGTCTGTCACTCTATTGTCTAGAGACTCATCAGAGACTGGTCTGTCACTCCATTGTCTAGAACTCCCATCAGAAACTCGGTCTGTCACTCCATTGTCTAGAGACCTCATCAGAAACTCGGTCTGTCACTCCATTGTCTAGAGACCCCATCAGAACTGGTCTGTCACTCCATTGTCTAGAGACCCGCATCAGAGACTGGGTCTGTCACTCCATTGTCTAGAAACCCCATCAGAGACTGGGTCTGTCACTCCATTGTCTAGAGACCCCATCATAGACTGGTCTGTCACTCCATTGTCTAGAGACCCCATCAGAGACTGGGTCTGTCACTCCATTGTCTAGAGACCCCATCAGAGACTGGTCTGTCACTCCATTGTCTAGAGACCCCATCAGAGACTGGTCTGTCACTCCATTGTCTAGAGACCCATCAGAGACTCGGTCTGTCACTCCATTGTCTAGAGACTCCATCATAGACTCGGTCTGTCACTCTATTGTCTAGAGACTCCATCAGAGACTGGGTCTGTTACTCCATTGTCTAGAGACCTCCATCAGAGACTCGGTCTGTCACTCTATTGTCTAGAGACACCCATCAGAGACTGGTCTGTCACTCTATTGTCTAGAGACCCCATCAGAGACTCGGTCTGTCACTCTATTGTCTAGAGACTCAACAGAGACTCGGTCTGTCACTCCATTGTCTAGAGACTCCCATCATAGACTGGTCTGTCACTCTATTGTCTAGAGACTCCATCAGAGACTCGGTCTGTCACTCTATTGTCTAGAGACTCCATCAGAGACTGGGTCTGTCACTCTATTGTCTAGAGACCCCATCAGAGACTGGGTCTGTCACTCTATTGTCTAGAGACTCCATCAGAGACTCGGTCTGTCACTCCATTGTCTAGAGACTCCATCAGAGACTCGGTCTGTCACTCCATTGTCTAGAGACTCCCATCAGAGACTCGGTCTGTCACTCTATCATTCTCTCGGGACCTCATCAGGGCTCAATGTGTCAACCTGCGAGTGTAAATACTGTGATCACGAATTTAGTTTTGTTTGCCTCGACCTCCGTACAGTATCCACTGTATTCTTTACAATCTGATAACTGATAGCGGTCGTGGAATTGTGGCTTTTGACAGAAACGAGAAAATGTATATGGACATCTACTTCCTCTCCGCTAGCTCCCACACAGCATGTTGACGTAACGCCTACACACTTAATGCACGTGCTTGTTTGCGAGCACCTATTAATGCCTCCTGGTGGTGGAGTTGTGGCCGGTGCCATGCAGGCCCGGGCGCCATGTTGTGCGAGATGTTAACTACCTCGCCAGGTCTACAGGAGCTGGGTTCGATCCCGACCCTGACGTCTGCTGCTGTATATGTGGAGTCTGCGTGTCTCTCTCTATCTCATCGTCATCACGGTGGCTAGGAGATGTTAACTCCCTCGCCTGGTCTACAGGAGGACGTGGGTTCGATCCCGACCCTGACGTCTGCTGCTGTATATGTGGAGTTTGCGTGTCTCTCTCTATCTCATCATCATCACGGTGGCTAGGAGATGTTAACTCCCTCGCCTGGTCTACAGGAGCTGGGTTCGATCTCGACCCTGACGCCTGCTGTATATTTGGAGTTTGCTTCTCTCTCATCATCATCACGGTGACTAGGAGATGTTAACTCCCTCGCCTGGTCTGCATGAGGACGTGGGTTCGATCCCGACCCTGACGTCTGCTGCTGCATCTCTCTCTCTATCTCATCCAGTGGTCGCGTGGATTTTTCCCGGATTCCTCCAGTTTGCCCCTCCACATTCAGAAGCAACGTGAAGCGTTTAAGAGTATGTGGCTGCTGCTATACATCTCCCACGTGACGATAAGCCACTTCGTTGAGCTATCGTTTGTCATAGCCAGGTAGCTTCTGTAAAAGGGCTATACAGCTCAGTGGGCCTTACCTGGTAACATTTAACAAAAAAAATAAGAACTGGTTTTACCCTTTCTGGCAATAAAACAGGAGGTGTTCAAACATGAAACATTTTGGAAGGAATCAAGTCTGCATTAACCACACAGTACTTGTGGTGAACATGCAAACATGTTTTGATCATTAATATGCGTATTGTCCTTGAAACTGATTTGCCTACACCAGAGGCAGGCAGCCTTCTTCATGGCCCAGTCTCACCACCAAGTGTCAGACCAGAGAACGACGCCATTAGGCGAACAGCACAAAGACAATGCCACACTTTATTTAATTTAACTTTGATTAATTTAAATTTTTTACCTACGTGACTTTACCGAAAAACCCAAGAATATAACAATGCCACACGTATCGGAGCATTTATAGCTCGGGGTGAGCAGCGATAGAGAGGGTAAAACCTCTGCTTATTTTCATATTTTACATTGATTTTTTTTAAAAAAAGGTCCCATGATAACAAAAAGGTCCCATAATCAATGTTTGTTTGTTTGTTTAAATAAAAAGGTCCACCTCAAATTTGAGAGTGGCGGGGGGGGGGGGGTTTGTGACCTTGTGACCTCAGGGTCCCCACCACGGCTGCCGTGGCACCCTGACCTCGCTTCGTTTTGTTTCTCGTTCCCGTTCCTGTGGACAGGAATAGAACCGAGAACCCTCCCCGGGGTTGCTGGGACCGCAAGGGGCCGCTTGATAATCTCAACTAAAAAAGCTCAACTTTTAATTTTTATCTTACCAGGTTAAGCCCCCCCCCCGAACCCAACTGAGCTACTTAGCTATTTTTTTTCCCAGAAGCCACCTGGCCATCATCACAAAGGACAGCTCAGCGACATGGAAAGCAGCAACCCAAGCACCACTGCCGATGACGTCAACGCGATCTTGAACAACGTCAACACACACACAGAGAGAGGCCTCCTTGCCTTTTACAACCACCGGGCAGCCTCACGAGCAAATTCCACATTCCTCTAACAGCCCCCCTCCTCTCACCCCCCCCCCCCATTGCCAAGGAATGGAACGCGAGGGGACGCATCCACGGAGTAGACGGAGCGAGTTTGTGTCGGTGGCTTCGGTGGAGGAGAAGGACGCCTTCATCCAGCAGTAGACTGACCATGGCCGATGACTATTTGACTATATTGTTTTTTTTAGTTGTACGCCTTTTGGCGTCATCTGGTCCAACACCAATGGAGACTAGGCTCTAAGGAAAGCTGTCTCGGGTGTGGACCAATCAACTTCAAGGACAGTGCATGTCATTACCATTATCAGAGTTGTTTCTTTTTGTTTGCATTTTGACTGCTTGTGTTGCGGTTATTGCAAACATGATGCCTTGTATAAAGGTGTCAGTTTTGTACCAGTTTAAAGGGTAAAAACCTACTACTATTTTGTTTTTGTTTTAGCAGGCAAGGCCCACTGAGCTGGCCACAGATGGCAGGTTCAACGAGGTGGTCTCATCACGTGGAAATGTACAGCAGCCAAACACTCGAAACGCGTGATGTCGATTGAAAATGTGGGGGGGGGGGAAACCGGAGGACCCGGAGAAAAATCCACACGACCACAGGGATAGAGAGAGACACACACAAACTATAAATATACAGCAGCAGGCGTCAAGGTCGGGATGGTACCCACCACCTCCTGTATACCAGGCGAGGTAGTTAACATCTCCTAGCCACCGTGATGATGATGATGATGATAGAGAGACGCAAATATACAGCAGCAGGCGTCAGGGTCGGGATAGAACCCACCACCTCCTGTATACCGGGCGAGGTAGTTAACATCTCCTATGTTCGGGTACGGTACGGGTAGGGAAACGGGTACCCGTACCCAGCCGGGTATGGGTACGGGTACCTATTTGCGACCCTGGTGCAGCCGGGTACGGGTAAGGAATCAAAACCCGTTTGCGACCTCTGCGCACCGCCCTCGGTCTCGACCACCGGCCGTCATTAGCACGGTAGGCTCCGCACGGCGCCATAGAAGTTCCACGTACGCGCACGTACGCGCACACAAGTCGTCACCTCTTCTATCCGCGACGCGCCCCTCCCGAAGGCCCGCTTCGAGATCGTTTGCAGGCGACGCGATGTCGCGGTCGAACTGTGCACGCCCGTTTGCCTAACCCGTCGGGGACGATCTGTTCCGCGTGTCCCCGGTGCCACGCGTGTCCCCGGTGCCACGCGTGTCCCCGGTGCCACGCGTGTCCCCGGTGCCACGCGTGTCCCCGGTGCCACGCGTGTCCCCGGTGCCACGCGTGTCCCCGGTGCCACGCGTGTCCCCGGTGCCACGCGTGTCCCCGGTGCCACGCGTGTCCCCGGTGCCACGCGTGTCCCCGGTGCCACGCGTGTCCCCGGTGTCACGCGTGTCCCCGGTGCCACGCGTGTCCCCGGTGCCACGCGTGTCTCCGTTACGCGGAGAGGGGACAGTGGAACGCGTGGGCCGGGGCAGTCCAAGGATCGCCTGGACACTGATCCCTCGCTGTTCACGAACTCGTCGCGTCCGCGATGATGGCTGTCCGCGAATCGCCCCCTGCAACTCTCGACGACTGCTGCGTCGAGAGAGAGAGCAAGTGACGAGATAGAGTGATGAGATAAAGGGATGATGTTCACGTATCTAATAGCTTATTTACGCATTTATTCACGGTAATTTATAAAAAAGGGTTCGGTTTTCGTAGGCCATTATCACTATCCGCGAGATGTCCCATAACGCGAGCATCTCCGGAACGTATCCCCCTTTAAATAACGAGGGAACACGAATTATACTGTCACACAGCAACGGGCAAAGACAAAGATCCCCCGTATAGCCTCCAACAGCCTGTTGGGGCAAGAGCTGTCAGCCTTTGCCTCCCCCCCAGTGTCGATGTTCACACGCCCCCACATCAGGTACTCATTCGACCGGTTTCAAATATTCGCCGTCACCGGTGTTGGCCGTGAGCGGGAACTGAACTCGGGACACCGGGTTCACAGCGCAGTGGCGCTAACCGCCGCGCCACTGTTCCCCGCACGGCGATGGTTTCACACGGACGCCAACAACCAACAAACGCCACCGCTGCCACCAGCAGCAGCAGTCAGCCCGAGATAACCTCGAGATAAACCGAGCCGCTCAATTCACTTCCTGATGAAGCTCGCAGCACGCGGCGCGAAACGTCGGACGCCCGTGCCCAACAGCTGTATCCTGGTGGGACGAATGGGCTACCCCACTCAGCTACCCCACTCAGCTACCCCAATACACCACTCTGTATCCTGGTGGGACGAATGGGCTACTCCACTCAGCTACCCCACTCAGCTACCCCAACACACCACGCTGTATCTTGGTGGAACGAGTGGACTACCCCACTCAGCTACGCCACTCAGCTACCCCAACACACCACTCTGTATCTTGGTGGAGCGAGTGGGCTACCCCACTCAGCTACGCCACCAGCTACCCCACACACCACGCTGTATCTTGGTGGAGCGAGTGGACTACCCCACTCAGCTACCCCACTCAGTTACCCCACTCAGCTACCCCAACACACCACTCTGTATCTTGGTGGAGCGAGTGGACTACCCCACTCAGCTACCCCACTCAGCTACCCCAACACAACACGCTGTATCCTGGTGGAGCGAGTGGACTACCCTACTCAGCTACCCAACACACCACTCTGTATCTTGGTGGAATGAGTGGACTACCCCACTCAGCTACCCAACTCAGCTACCCAACACACCACGCTGTATCTTGGTGGAGCGAGTGGACTACCCCACTCAGCTACCCAACTCAGCTACCCCAACACAACACGCTGTATCTTGGTGGAGCGAGTGGACTACCCCACTCAGCTACCCAACTCAGCTACCCCACTCAGCTACCCCAACACAACACGCTGTATCTTGGTGGAGCGAGTGGACTACCCCACTCAGCTACCCACTCAGCTACCCCACTCAGCTACCCCAACACAACACGCTGTATCTTGGTGGAGCGAGTGGACTACCCCACTCAGCTACCCAACTCAGCTACCCCAACACAACACGCTGTATCCTGGTGGAGCGAGTGGACTACCCCACTCAGCTACCCAACACACCACTCTGTATCTTGGTGGAGCGAGTGGACTACCCCACTCAGCTACCCCACTCAGCTACCCAACACACCACTCTGTATCTTGGTGGAGCGAGTGGACTACCCCACTCAGCTACCCCACTCAGCTACCCCAACACACCACTCTGTATCTTGGTGGAGCGAGTGGACTACCCCACTCAGCTACCCCACTCAGCTACCCCAACACACCACTCTGTATCTTGGTGGAACGAGTGGGCTACCCCACTCAGCTACCCCAACACAACCACGCTGTATCCTGGTGGAAGTAATCTCATTACCCAAGTAATACGATCACTATTGCAATGTAATCTCACTACTCGAGTACCGTAATCCGACCATCAATGTAGTCAGATTTCCATGGTAATATAACCCAATTACTCACGTAATCCGATTACTACTCCAATGTAATCTGCTTGGTCGATTAGTCTGATCACGCACGTAATCCGATTACGATTAGTCGAGTTATCCGGTCAATCAATCAATCCGTGTAGTCCGACCTGCCGATCATTGACACTCAGGGCTGGTGCAGGGCGCGCGTCACCGCCGGGAGGAACTCCGACGGGCGTAAGATCGAGAGTATCAGAGCATTGATTTGGACTGCAGGAGGAATCCGATGAGCTATGAAGCTTCGATTTAAAGTTTCCGTGACCGCAGGGACAACAACAGCAACAAAAAGGCTCGAAGCTTTCGAAATGTGGCTGTATCGAAGAATGCTGAAAATCCCATGGACAGCCAAAACCACCAATACACAAGTACTGCAAGATATGGGCACTGACAGGCAACTGCTGAAGACCATCGTTAGCAGGAAGTGTTACTACCTAGGCCACATTGCCCGAAACGACCACAAATACCAGCTATTAAAGCAAATCCTGGAAGGAAAAATCAAAGGGAAAAAAATTAACCCGTAAAAACAAAGTTTTTCACTATAAATCCTTTATATGCGTGGCATCGGGGCGGCTAGAGTCCTCTCGTCCTCTGGCTTGAGATGGCTGCCACCTATGGGTCAGATGATTGTCTGGCAGCATTAAACAATTGATAAATAAATAATTAAACAATTTTCCCTAAACAGTGTAAAATTTAGGAAATTTTTTTTACGAAAATGCATTGTCACGCACAACGAGTCTGTGTGCAAAATGTCAGCTCGATTGGATCACGGGAAGTGGGTTAAAAAACAACCGAAAGATTTGCACGGTCCTAATCAAGCAAGCGAACTTAATATAAAGGATTTAAAAACGACCAGGACGGCCAAAAACGACATGGCTCAGTAACATCAAAACATGGCTACAATTAACAACAGCAGCACAAACTCTACACGCCGTGCTAGACCGGGACCAATATCATCGTGAAGTCGCACACGCCGTTAGGCAGCACTAAAGAAGAAGAAGACTGCAGGGATTCATCTTCTTGGTTCTTTCGGTTAAAGTCACGTAGAATGGAAATAATAAAATAATTAAAATTAAATAAAACATAGTAAAATAATTCTCACGACGTTTCGGCCACAACGCAAGCAGCCGTCCTCAGGTGAAAAACAGGTCTGTCGGGAAGACAGACCTGCTTGCGTTGTGGCCGAAACGTCGTGAGAATAATTTTATTATGTTTTATTGTAATTATTTTATTATTTCCATTCTACGTGACTTTACCGAAAGAACCAAGAAGATGAGGAAGCTCTTTATTTTCTTCTTCTACAGATGTCCAGTAGGGGCACGGGGTCAGAACGATACGACAACACAATTTTGACTTAAAACTTTCGTGGCCGCAGGAATTCAAATTAGTTGGTTTATTTCGGTAAAGCCACGTAGATAGAAGAAGAAGAAATAAAAATAAAATGAAGACAAATATCACTACGTTTCGATCGCAACACAAGCGGTCGTCATCAGTAAAAAGGGGGTCAGCCTCTAAAGGCAAACTGTTGGCAACTATTGGCATTGTTGCTGCATTGGCATTGTTGCCAAGAAGATGAATCCCTGCAGTCACGAAAGCTTTAAATCGAAATTTAATGTTTATAAAGGTTTGGAGATGGTCGTAGCAGCAATGCCAATGCAGCAGCAATGCCAGTGCAGCAGCAATGCCAATGCAGCAGTAATGCCAATGTAGCAGCAATGTCAATGTAGCAACAACGCCAATGCAGTAGCAATGCCAATGCAGCAACAATGCCAATGCAGCAACAATGCCAATGTAGCAGCAATGCCAATGCAGCAGCAATGCCAATGTAGCAGCAATGTCAATGTAGCAGCAATGTCAATGTAGCAACAATGCCAATGCAGCAACAACGCCAATGCAGCAGCAATGTCAATGTAGCAGCAATGCCAATGCAGCAGCAATGCCAATGCAGCAACAATGCCAATGCAGCAGCAACAATGCCAATGCAGTAACAATGCCAATGCAGCAGCAGCAATGCCAATGCAGCAGCAATGTCAATGTAGCAACAACGCCAATGCAGCAGCAATGCCAATGTAGCAACAATGCCAATGTAGCAACAATGCCAATGCAGCAGCAATGCCAATGCAGCAGCAATGTCAATGTAGCAACAATGCCAATGCAGCAGCAATGCCAATGTAGCAGCAATGTCAATGTAGCAACAACGCCAATGTAGCAGCAATGCCAATGCAGCAACAATACCAATGCAGCAGCAATGCCAATGCAGCAACAATACCAATGCAGAAGCAATGCCAATGCAGCAGCAATGCCAATGCAGCAACAATGCCAATGTAGCAGCAATGCCAATGCAGCAGCAATGCCAATGCAGCGGCAATGCCAATGAATCAACAACGCCAATGCAGCAGCAATGCCAATGCATCAACAATGCCAATGTAGCAGCAATGCCAATGCAGCAGCAATGCCAATGCAGCGGCAATGCCAATGCAGCAAAGGGGCCGCCCTGCTCCCCACACACCACACTGCTGACGGTGGAGGTTGACTGACAATAAAACCCAAGTGAAGTCGTGACTTGGGAGATGGAGCGATGAAATCCGTCCGTGCGGAATGTTGCATCGCAGGATCAGCAAGGGGTTGCCGGCTGGGGGGGGTGGGGGCTTCATCCAGCAGCGGATTGACCATGGCTGCTGCTACTGCTGTTGATGATGATGCTGATGATGTGGAGAGAATGACGTCGGTCTGTTGTTAAACAAAATAAACCCCGAACTCTCCATCGAGTTCAGAGAGAGAGAGTTCAGAGAGAGTTGAAAGGGAGTTGAGAGAGAGGGGGAGGGCGGAAGACACCGGGAGGAGGTTTGGAATCTGAACTTAATCAACCCCTGGGCCGGAGACTGCATGGGTGTGTGTGTGTCAGAGTATCGGTATGTGTGTGCGTATGTGTGTCAAGGAATCTGTGTGTGTGTCAGAGAATCGGTGTGTGTATGTGTGTGTGTGTCAGAGAATCGGTGTGTGTGTGTGTGTGTGTTAGAGAATCAGTGTGTGTGTATGTGTGTGTGTCTGATAATCGGTGTGTGTGTTAGAGAATCGGTGTGTGTGTGTCAGAGCATCGGTATGTGTGTGCGTATGTATGTGTGTCAAGGAATCTGTGTGTGTGTCAGAGAATCGGTGTGTGTATGTGTGTGTGTGTCAGAGAATCGGTGTGTGTGTGTGTGTTAGAGAATCAGTGTGTGTGTATGTGTGTGTGTCTGATAATCGGTGTGTGTGTTAGAGAATCGGTGTGTGTGTGTCAGAGTATCGGTATGTGTGTGCGTATGTGTGTCAAGGAATCTGTGTGTGTGTCAGAGAATCGGTGTGTGTATGTGTGTGTGTGTCAGAGAATCGGTGTGTGTGTGTGTGTTAGAGAATCAGTGTGTGTGTATGTGTGTGTGTCTGATAATCGGTGTGTGTGTTAGAGAATCGGTGTGTGTGTGTCAGAGTATCGGTATGTGTGTGCGTATGTGTGTGTGTCAGGGAATCTGTGTGTGTGTCAGAGAATCGGTGTGTGTATGTGTGTGTGTGTCAGAGAATCGGTGTGTGTGTGTGTGTTAGAGAATCAGTGTGTGTGTATGTGTGTGTGTCTGATAATCGGTGTGTGTGTTAGAGAATCGGTGTGTGTGTGTCAGAGCATCGGTATGTGTGTGCGTATGTGTGTGTGTCAGGGAATCTGTGTGTGTGTCAGAGAATCGGTGTGTGTATGTGCGTGTGTGTCAGAGAATCGGTGTGTGTGTGTCAGAGCATCGGTATGTGTATCAGGGATTCTGTGTGTGTGTCAGGGAATCGGTGTGTGTGTGTTAGAGAATCAGTGTGTGTGTATGTGTGTGTGTCTGATAATCGGTGTGTGTGTGTGTGTTAGAGAATCGGTGTGTGCGTATGTGTGTGTGTCAGAGAATCGGTGTGTGTGTGTTAGAGAATCAGTGTGTATGTGTGCGTATGTGTGTGTGTTAGAGAATCAGTGTGTGTGTATGTGTGTGTGTCTGATAATCGGTGTATGTGTTAGAGAATCGGTGTGTATGTGTGCGTATGTGTGTGTGTCAGAGCATCGGTATGTGTGTGCGTATGTGTGTCAGAGAATCGGTGTGTGTGTGTGTGTGTCAGAGAATCGGTGTGTGTATGTGTGTGTGTTAGAGAATCGGTGTGTGTGTTAGATAATCGGTGTGTGTGTATGTGTGTGTGTCAGGGAATCAGTGTGAGTGTGTATGTGTGTTAGAGAATCGGTGTGTGTATGTGTGTGTGTCAGGGAATCTGTGTGTATGTGTGTTAGAGAATCGGTGTGTGTATGTGTGTGTGTCAGGGAATCTGTGTGTGTGTGTGTCAGGGAATCGGGGTGTGTATGTGTGTGTGTCAGGGAATCTGTATGTGTATGTGTGTAGGTGGGAGCGGTAGTGTAGCGGTTAGCGCGCTGCGTTATAAAGCCGGCGACCCGAGTTCGATTCCCGCTCACGGCCAACATCAGTGACGATTATGTGAACCGGTCCTGGGCCTCCCCTAGGTCGACTCAGCCTCAAATTTGTACCTGGTGTGGTGTGGAAACATCGCCACCGGGGAGACAAAGGCGGCCGAGAGTGGTGCTGGCCACCCACCCCCCCCCTCGTGTGTCGTGCCGGCCTTCATAGGTGCTCGCTAACAGCACTTTCCCCAACAGCCTTTTAAAGGCTACACGGGGGATCTTTGTGTGTGTGTATGTGTGTGTATGTGTGTGTGTATGTGTGTGTATGCATGTATGCGTGTATGTGTATGTGTGTGTGTATGTGTGTGTGTGTATGTGTGTGTGTATGTACGTCCATGTGTGTGTATGTACGTCCGTGTGTGTATGTATGTGTGTGTATGCATGTATGTGTGTGTGTATGTGTGTGTGTATGTGTGTGTGTATGTGTGTGTGTATGTACGTCCATGTGTGTGTATGTACGTCCGTGTGTGTATGTGTGTGTATGTGTGTGTGTATGTGTGTGTATGTACGTCCTTGTGTGTGAGTTCACCATAATCACTTCCTCTCCCTCGAGAGTAACCCCAACGCTTTTCCTCTCTGCCCCCCCCCCACATATTTCCACCATCTACTCACTCACCACTACGCTCACCACCCCCTCCTCACCACTCACGCAACTTTAGGAAAGTTTCAACGTTTCCCGAAAGCAACTTTGATTGCAAGCAGTGCCCGATTATCCCAGAAGCACAAGTAGCTACACGTGTAGTGGCTACACGTGTAGTGGCTACACGTGTAGTGGCTACACGTGTAGTGGCTTCACGTGTAGTGGCTACACGTGTAGTGGCTACACGTGTAGTGGCTACACGTGTAGTAGCTACAACACGTGTAGTAGCTACACGTGTAGTAGCTACGGGCCCCGAACTTTCAAGGGCTACGTAGAAGGGAAATAATAAAATAAAATAATAAAAATAAAACATTATAAAAATATTCTATTTTTATATTATTTTATTGTTTCCCTTCTCCGTGACTTTACCGAAAGAACCAAAAAGATGAATCCCTGCAGTCACGAAATCTTTCAATCGAAAGTTTTACTTATTTATTTAGGGCCCCCTTTATAACATAACATATATGCTAGAGGCCCCGCACTAACTTCATCCCGCACTGATTCAGTTCCCATACGGGCATCAATCGCCTCCTTCATCACCCCACTATCGCTGCCCACCCTGTGGAACGGGACCCGCGTTCCTCACGGGAACTCTTTCACGCACTTGAGGTCACAAACGACACCACAGAGACAAAGATCCCACCACCACCGTGTAGCCTCAACGGACTGTTGGGGCAAGTGCGGTGAGCGAGTATCAGCGCCTGTGAAGGTCCTTGGCACGGCACACGAGGGGGTAGGTGGCCAGCACCACGCCCGACCGCCTTTGTCTCCCCGTTGTGTGTGTTCACTGTGTGTGTGTGGGGGGGGGGAGCGGTAGCGTGGCGGTTAGCGCGCTGCGCTACGAACCCGGCGACCCGAGTTCGATACCCGCTCGCGGTCCTGGGCCTCCCCTAGGTCAACTCAGCCTCAAACAAGTACCTGGTGCGATGTGTAGACATCGCCAGGAGGGAGACAAAGACGGCCGGGGCGTGATGCTGGCCACCCTACCACCCCCTCCGTGTGCCGTGCCGGCCTTCATAGGTGCTAACAGCACTTGCCCCAAAAGTCTGTTAAGGCGAAACGGGGCATCTTTGTTTGTGTGTGTGAAGAAGTCTGGACGAACCGGTACTTTGAGATGAGCGTGGCGGTTTGGGTCACGATATCGGCAGCATCCTCGATAAACCGCGAAGAGGGAAGTTTAAGATCGCCTGACCGAGTTGTTTTTTTGGACACGTATCTCACACAAAGCACACAGTGCGCTAACCACTGCGCCACCGCTCCCCCCACCGTACACACACACAGAGAGAGAAAGCCCCTTCACCAGACTGCCGAGGCAAGCGTTGTTAGCGAGCAACAAACGGCACACGAGGGGGTGGCCAGCACCACGCCCCGGTCGCCTCTGTCTCCCCGCAGCGGCGATGTTTACTACACGCCGCGTGCACTCATTTTTGGCTGAGCCGACCCAGGGGAGGCCCAGAACCGGTTGGGACATTCGCCGCAGGTGTTGACGGCCGTGAGCGGGAATCGAACTCTGTTGGCCGAGTTCGCAGCGCGTAACACAACGACAAAGGTGCCCCGTGTAGCCTTAACAGATTTTTGGGGCAAGTGCTGTTAGCACACGAGAGTGGCCAGCACCACGCCCGGCCGCCTTTGTCTTCCTAGTGGAGATGTCTTCACACCGCACCGGGGTGCTCATTTGAGACTGAGTCGACCTTGGGGTGGCCCAGGACCGGTTCAGATAATCGTCACCGGTGTTGGCCGTGAGCGGGAATCGAACTCTGTTGGCCGAGTTCGCAGCGCAGCGTAGCGCTAACCGCTGCACCGCCGCTCCCCACCGAGCAAACGTGACACTCCCACACACACAAACACAACACTCACCCACCCCACACCACAACTCCCCTCCACCAAACACGCACCGTGTTTGCTTTCGGCAAATTGTGAGCAGCATCTGGCACCGTCCGCCCACTAGGTCGACTCGGCATCGACAGCATCAGCGACGGCTCGTAACGCGTGCTTGTTGCAGCCCATGAACGAGCGTGGGCAGACAGACACGTGTTGTTGCTACAAACCATGAACCAGTGTGGACAGACACGTGTTGTTGCTACAGCCCATGAACGAGCGTAGGCAGCGTGCTAACCACTACTCCACCGCTCCCCTACGACACCACCAGAGCCTCCTCTCACGATCCACCAAATTGAATCCACTCCAGCCAGCAGCAACCCCACACGCGAGCTGAGTTCATCGCTCCATCTCCTCCAGGCGGACGTGCATCCCGCAGTGGATAGACCCCACCCCACCCACCCGAGCCCCCCACCCCTGCCCGCCCGCCCGGCCCCCCACCCACCCGGCCCCTGCACTTGGTCGCGTATTGCCAGGTACGTCAACCACCACCTCCAGCCCCCCTCTCAACTCCCTCGGTGGCGCGTGTGCAGTGGGGCCAAGCAGACACGCAGAGACACGGGGCGACACGCGGACGCGGGGACACGGAGACACGCAGTTAGTTGGGCAAATTCTTGTCGTGAATGTTGCCAGCGCCACTGATTGATGAGATCATAACCGACGAGGGAAATCTCACTCGGCTACAACGCGTTCCCAACCAGCCACCCCACCGACCCACCCAGCCACCCACCCACCAGCCACCCACCCACCCCACCCAGCCACCCAGCCACCAGCCACCCACCACCCACCCAGCCACCCACCCCACCCACCCAGCCACCCAGCCACCCACCCAGTCACCCACCCACCCACCCAGTCACCCACCCACCCACCAGCCACCCACCCACCCACCAAGCCACCCACCCACCACCAAGCCACCCACCCACCCACCAAGCCACCCACCCACCAAGCCACCCACCCACCAAGCCACCCACCTCACCCAGCCACCCACCTCACCAGCCACCCACCTTACCCAGCCACCCACCTCACCCAGCCACTCAGCCAAATGTCTCAACTAAATTGGCACGTTTTAGGAAAATAATAAAATAAATAAAAATAAAACAATAAAACCACAGCAAGAAAATGGTCAAACGACTCAACTAAATTGGCACGATTGGAACCTCAATCAACTTCAAGGACAGTGCATACATTATCAGAGTTATGTTTTTTGTTTGCGTTATGACTGCAGGTATTGTGGCCTATTCAAACATGACTCCTTGTAAGAAAAAGGTGTCAGTTTTGTTTCCAGATAGAAGGGTAAAAAAACAATTATCATAATTTGGCACGTTTAAGAGATATAATACAAATAAATAAAAATAAAACAATAAAACCACAGCAAGAAAATGTTCTTGCTGTGGTTTTCACACCTGATGATGAGTGCTTGTGTTTCTCTCTCTGCTTGTGTGTCTGTGTGTGTGTCTCCGTGTCTGTGTTTTGTCTTTCTCTCTGCTTGTGTGTCTGTCTGTGTGTCTGTGTTGTGTGTCTCTCTCTGTGTCTCTGTGTGTGTCTCTCTCTGGTTGTGTGTCTGTGTGTGTGTCTCCGTGTCTGTGTTTTGTCTTTCTCTCTGCTTGTGTGTCTGTCTGTGTGTCTGTGTTGTGTGTCTCTCTCTGTGTCTCTGTGTGTGTCTCTCTCTGGTTGTGTGTCTGTGTGTGTGTCTCCGTGTCTGTGTTTTGTCTTTCTCTCTGCTTGTGTGTCTGTCTGTGTGTCTGTGTTGTGTGTCTCTCTCTGTGTCTCTGTGTGTGTCTCTCTCTGGTTGTGTGTCTGTGTGTGTGTCTCCGTGTCTGTGTTTAGTCTCTCTCTCTGTTTGTGTGTCTGTCTGTGTGTCTCCGTGTCTATGTTATCTCTCTCTCTGCTTTTGTGTCTCCGTGTCTGTGTCTCTCTCTCTGCTTGTGTGTCTGTGTGTGTGTCTCCGTGTCCGTGTTTTGTCTCTCTCTCTCAAGTTTAGCAATCTTTGGAAGAACGTTAATCAACCAGGTGGGGTATTTTCTACCCACGTGACTTTACCGAAAGAACCAAAGAGTATGGATCCCTGCAGTCGCGAAAGCTCCAAATCAAGTTTGAGGACATCGGCGGGTCGCAAGTGCACCAGTCGCTGGATGTGGCTACTCACCACCTGATAGACCCTCACCAGATACTCACCACTACTCAGCACTCACCATCACCACAATTCTGCCCATATATTTCCACTGCACCGCGAAATGCAAACGCCTTGCGACGCCACAGCGCCGGTGAGCATTCAAAACATCGAAAGCTTCGCGCGCCCAAAACCATTTGATTTTGCAATGCGCATAAGTCCATCAGCAGGGGACACGGGGTTTAAAATGTTGCGATCTGCACGAGAGCGGTTTCTGTTCGACTCCGCGAGGAGATACAAAGGCGATCAAGCTTTCCAACGAGCACCACTGCATCCACCCACAATTGCACCACCAGCAGCAGCAATTCACCACCGCACTACCCCACCACCACGTTCATCAACACATCACTTCCACCACCACGACACGCAAAGACAAAAGATTCCACGTGCAGCCTGTAACAACAGACTGCTGGGGCAGGTTGAGCAGCAGCAGCAGCGTCTGTGAAGGCTGCCGGCACTGTGGCACACGAGAGGGTGGGTGGCCAACACCACGCCCGACCGCCTTTGTCTCCCAGTGGCGATGTTTACACACCGCCCAGGTACTCATTTAAGGCTGAGTCGACCTAGGGGAGGCCCAGGGCCGATTTAGATTAACGTCGCTGGTGTTTGTGGCCGTGAGCCGGACTCGAACCCGGGTTTCCGGGTTCGTAGCTCAGCGTAGCGCTAACCGCTGCACCACCGTTCCCNACACACACACACAGACATCACACACACACACAGACATCACATACACACACAGACATCACACACACACACAGACATCCACACACACAGACATTACACACACAGACATCTCACACACACACAGACATCTCACACACACACACAGACATTACACACAGACATCTCACACGCACACAGACATTACACACACAGACATCTCACACACACAGACATTACACACACAGACATCTCACACACACACACAGACATCACACACACACAGACATCTCACACACACACAGACATCACACACACACAGACATCTCACACACACACATCTCACACACAGACATCTCACACACACAGAGACATCACACACACAGACATCACACACACACACAGACATTACACACACAGACATCACACACACACAGACATCTCACACACACACACATCAAACACACACACACAGAATCTCACACACACACATCAAACACACACACAATCTCTCACACACACATCAANCACACACACACATCTCACACACAGACATACATCTCACACACACACCTCACACACACACACACATCTCACACACACACATCACACACACACTCTCACACACACACATCTCACACACACACAGACATCTCACACACACACAACACACACACATATATGTGTGTGTGTAGCACCGCGCGATAACCGCTACATTACCGCTCCCAACCCACTCATCACCACCACCAATACAGTACACCAATGCATCACAAGCATCACCACCACCGCCAATACACATCACCACTACTACTACTACACCACTACACATCACCACTACTACTACACCAGCACCAATACACCATCACCACTACTACTACACCACCACCAATACACCACCACTACTACTACACCACCACCAATACACCACCACTACTACTACACCACCACCAATACACCACCACTACTACTATTACACCACCACCACTAATACACCATCACCACTACTACTACACCACCAATACACCATCACCACCACTACTACACCACCAATACACCAGTGGGTAGTGAGTGGGGTGAGTGGGTGGTGAGTGAGTGGGTGGGTGGTGAGTGGGTGGTGAGTGGTGAGTGAGTAGTGAGTGAGTGGGTAGTGAGTGGGTGAGTGAGTGGGTGGTTAGTGGGTGGTGAGTGAGTGAGTGAGTGGTGAGTGAGTGGGTAGTGATTGGGTGGGTAGTGAGTGGTGAGTGAGTGAGTGGGTAGTGAGTGGTGAGTGAGTGAGTGGTGAGTGAGTGGGCCTAGTGAGTGGTGAGTGAGTGAGTGGGTNGTGAGTGTGAGTGGGTGGTGAGTGGTGGGTGGGTAGTGAGTGGGTGGTGAGTGGGTGGTGGTGATGTGAGTGGGTGGGTAGTGAGTGGTAGTGGGTGGTGAGTGAGTGGGTGAGGGGTGGTGAGTGAGTGGGTGGTGAGTGAGTGGGTGGTGAGTGGGTGGGTGTGAGTGTTGGTGAGTGGGTGGTGAGTGAGTGGTGAGTGGTGGTGAGCGAGTGGTGGGTGTGGTGTGAGTGGGTGTGAGTGTGGTGAGTGGGTGGTGAGTGGTGAGTGGTGAGTAAGTGAGTGAGTGGGTGTGAGTGGTGAGTGAGTGTGTGGTGAGTGTGTGGTGAGTGTGTGGTGAGTGAGTGGTGAGTGAGTAAGTGGTGAGTGAGTAGTGGGTGTGAGTGGTGAGTGAGTGGGTGGTGAGTGAGTGGGTGGGTAGTGAGTGGGTGGTGAGTGGGTGGGTGTGAGTGAGTGGGTGGGTNGTGAGTGAGTGGGTGGTGAGTGAGTGGTGGGGTGGTGAGTGAGTGGGTGGTGAGTGAGTGGGTGGTGAGTGGGTGGGTAGTGAGTGGGTGAGTGGGTGGTGAGTGAGTGGTGAGTGGGTGTGAGCGAGTGGGTGGGTAAGGAGTGGTGAGTGGGTGTGAGTAGTGGTGAGTGGGTGTGAGTGGTGAGTGTGAGTAGTGAGTGAGTGGGTAAGTGAGTGGTGAGTGAGTGTGTGGTGAGTGTGTGGTGAGTGTGTGGTGAGTGAGTGGTGAGTGAGTGAGTGAGTGGTGAGTGGGTGGGTGGTGAGTGCGGCCGCTCACTGGGTTTGGAGAGTGTGACTCCGTTCACGAACTTGGAGTGGGCCGACTCTGGAGAGCACGCGAGTGAGCTGGGGGAGTGGGAGAGAGTGGGGGGGAGAGTGTGTGTGAGAGTGAGAGAGTGTGTGTGTGAGCTGTGTGTGTGAGAGAGTGAGAGAGTGTGTGTGTGAGTGTGTGTGTGTGTGAGTGTGTGTGTGTGTGAGTGTGTGTGTGTGAGTGAGAGAGTGTTGTGTGTAAGAGTGAGAGTGTGTGAGAGTGAGAGAGTGTGTGTTGTGAGTGAGAGAGTGTGGTGTGAGCGTGTGTGAGAGAGTGAGAGAGTGTGTGTTGTGTGTGAGTGAGAGAGTGTGTGTGTGAGCTGTGTGTGTGAGAGAGTGTTGTGTGTAAGAGAGTGAGAGAGTGTGTGTGTGAGCTGTGTGTGTGTGAGAGTGAGAGAGTGTGTGTTGTGTGAGCTGTGTGTGTGAGAGAGTGTTGTGTGTGTGAGAGCCCTATGTATGTGTGAGAGTGTGTGTGTGTGAGAGTGTGTGAGTGTGAGCTGTGCGTGTGTGTGTGAGCTGTGTGTGAGAGATGAGTGTGTGTGTGAGTGTGTGAGTGAGAGCTGAGTGTGTGTGTGAGCTGCTGCTGCAAGAGAGCGCTGTGAGTGTGTGTGAGAGAGTTGTGTGAGAGTGAAAGAGTTGTGTGTGTGAGCCCTGTGTGTGTGTGAGAGAGTGTGTGTGTGAGCTGTGTGTGTGAGAGAGCGTGTTTGTGAGCTGCTGCTGCAAGGGAGCGCTGTGAGTGTGAGCTGTGCGTGTGTGAGCTGTGTGTGTGTGTGAGAGTTGTGTGTGTGTGTGAGAGTTGTGTGTGTGTGTGAGAGAGCTGTGAGTGTGTGTTTGTGTGTGAGTGTGAGCTGTGTGTGAGTACTGAATGTGTGAGAGCGTTGTGTGTGTTGTGTGTGTGTGTATTTGAGAGAGCCGAATGTGTAAGCGAGCTGAGTGTGTGAGAGTGAGAGAGTGTGTGTGTGTGAGCTGTGTGTGTGTGTACGCTGGCGAGCTGAGTGTGTGAGAGCTGTGTGTGTGTGTGAGCTGTGTGTGTGTGAGCTGTGTGTGTGTACGCTGGCGAGGTGAGTGTGTGTGAGTGAGAGCTGAGTGTGTGTACGATGGAGAGCTGAGTTTGTGTGGACGAGGGAGTTGTGTGTGTGTGTGAGAGAGGCGTGTGTGTGTGAGAGATGTCTGTGTGTGTTTGAGAGGGACAGAGACGTGGGTGTTTGTGTGAGATGTCTGTGTGTGTGAGATGTCTGTGTGTGAGAGTGTGTTTGTGAGGGTGTATGTGTGAGAGGGACAGAAACGTGGGTGTTTGTGTGAGATGTCTGTGTGTGTGTGTNATGTCTGTGTGTGAGATGTCTGTGTGTGTGTGAGACAGAGAGTGTGTGTGTGTGAGAGAGAGTGTGTATGTGAGACAGAGAGTGTGTGTGTGTGAGAGTGTGTCTGTGTGTGTGAGATGTCTGTGTGTGTGAGAGAGTGTGTGTGTGAGAGGGACAGAGACGTGGGTGTGTGAGAGATGTCTGTGTGTGTGTGAGGTGTCTGTGTGTGTGAGAGTGTGTGTGAACAGAGAGAGTGTGTGTGTGTGATGTCTGTGTGTGAGAGTGTGTGAGATGTCTGTGTGTGAGATGTCTGTGTGTGAGAGTGTTTGTGTGAGAGATGTCTGTGTGTGAGAGAGACGTGTGAGATGTCTGTGTGTGTGATGTGTGTGTGAGAGATGTCTGTGTGTGAGAGTGTGTGTGTGAGAGTGAGAGGAGACAGCGAGTAGGGGTACCTCTGCGTCGCGCTGTGGGAGTGAGTGAGTGAGGGGGAGTTCGCCGGGCGACGGAGCGGGGTGCGGGGCGACGCCTGAAGGAGGAGCCCGGCCGAGACCTCAGCAGTTCGCTCCAACTCGGCAGAGTTCAAGCCACTCGGCGAGCGAACGGACGTGGGACAGCGTTGCGTGTGTCTCTGTGTGTGTGTCTGTGTGCGTGTGTCTCTGTGTGTGTGTCTGTGTGTGTGTGTCTCTGTGTGTGTACGTGTGTTTGTGTGTGTGTGTGCGTGTGTGTTGTGCTGTGTCTGTGTGTGTGTGTGTGTGTGTGGCGTGTGTCTGTGCGTGTGTGTTGTGTGATGTCTGTGCGTGTGTCTGTCGTGTGTGTGCGTGTGTGTTTCTACCAGTGTGTGTCTGTGTGTCNGTGTGTCTCGCTAACAGCACTTGTCATCTATTAAGGTATACGGGCTTNATCTGTGTGTGTGTGTCTGCGTGTACGACGGGGGAGCGGTAGTGTAGTGGTTAGCGCGCTGCGACCGGGTTCGATTCCCGCTCACGGCCAACACCGGTGACAATTGTCTGAACCGGTCCTGGGCCACCCCTAGGTCGACTCAGCCTCAAATGAGTGGTGTGCAAACATCGCCACTGGCGAGACAAAGGCGGTCGGTCGTGGTGCTGGCCACCCACCCCTCGTGTGCCGTTCCGGCCTTTATAGGTGCTCGCTAATAGCACTTGCCCCTACAGTCTGTTGAGGCTATACGGGGGGNATTTTTATTTGTTTTTTGCGTGCGCGCCGTGTTTAAGCGTACCTCCGATTGTCAATGTCGGCTTCGTACGGCGCGAAAGAAGTTTCCACGTGGGCCAACGGCGAGGCAACCGTCAGTCACCTCGTGCGGTGGCCGTCAAGCGCCGGGTCGCGTGACGGCGGTGCGAGCTCCACGCTACGTCGGTTTCGCTTTGTGCGCTCCAGTTTTTTTTGGAACGCATCTACTACCGCGTAAAGCGAAGCAAACCTGTGGCTGCGCGCGCGCGTGTGTGTGTGTGTAAGCCTCGGCAAGGTAAGGTAATTTACCCTTTTACCGGGTAAGGGTAAAGGTAAAAGTGTCGACATGCCAAGGGGTAAAGGGTAGGTAAAGGTAAGCTCGTTGCTTTTAGCTTTTAACTTACCTTGCTAAAGGGTAAAAGGTAGGGTAAAGGTAAGCTCGTTGCTTTTNAGCTTTTAACTTACCTGCTAAAGGGTAAAGGTAGGGTAGAGTGATTGTATTGGGTAAGGTAAAAGTAGGGTAAAGGTAGGTCGTTGTTTTTACACTTTTACCTTGCCTTGCGAGGCCTACGTGTGAGTGTGAGAGATGGAGAGAGGGGGGAGGAGGAGGGAGAGCTGTGCGTAAGATATATATCTCTGAAGAGGTTCCGAACCTCCTCTAGGTCGACTTAGCCTCAATAGCCGAGTGCCTGCTGAGGTGTGTAAACGACGTGGCTGGCGACCTGGCAACACACAACTCCGACCCATCGCGTTGCGTTGCCGGACCTTCATAGGTGCTCGCTAACAGCACTTGTGGGCCCGACAGCCTGTTGAAGGGCTGTACGGCGTCGGTGAGGATGTGGGGGAGATATTTGTCTTTGTGCGAGAGAGGGAGGGTTATTTGTGTGTGTGTGTGTGGGACAGAGGGCTCTCCGTGTAGCTCTGTTGTAGATGAGTGCCGATCCCCACCCTCTCTCTCTCTGTGTGTAACTGTATACGTGCTGTGTGTAACTGTATACGTGCTGTGTGTGTGTGTAGGAGAGGGTTGGCTGTGTCTGTGGATGGATAAAGCACAGCAAGTTGGCACAGTAGGGGGCACAGGTGGTGCATCAGTCATCTGAGTCAGTCGACCTGTGGCACCTGGGTCTGCCCGTGACCTCCTACCAGCGGGTGTTCGAATCTTCACGTGGCCTCAAGGTGCACCTAGCCTGGCACAAGCGTCGTGGTGACATCACCGCCACTTAGTGGCGAATGGCGGTTGTTGTTGTTGTGTGTTTTGAGAGGGAGCGGTAGTGTAGCGGTTAGCGCTACGCTGCGCTACGAACCCGGCGACAGAGTTCGATTCCCGCTCACGGCCAACACCGGGTGACGATTGTCTGAGCCGGTCTGGATCTCCCCTAGGTCGTTTTAGCCTCAAATGAGTGGTGTGAAAACATCGCGACTGGGGAAACAAAGGCGGCCGGGCGTGGTGCTGGCCACCCACCCCNTCGTGTGCCGTGCCGGCCTTCATAGGTGCTCGCTAACAGCACTTGCCCCAACAGTCTGTTAAGGCTCCACGGGGTGGGGGGGGGTGATAGAGGCGTGACATTTGCTCGGCATCTCAGTTAGTTCACCCGGGTGTGTCCGTGACCTCCTGCCAGCAGCGAGCCTTCCACGCTTCTCCCAGCGTGGCACACGCCGTGGTATCTCCTCCCTGTGTCTTCTTGTGTCGCTGTACATCTGCGAGGGTGTCCGTGTGTGTCTCTGTGGAGCGCCGGGTGGCTAAAGCACAGCAAGTTGGCACAGTAGGGGCACAGGTGGTGCATCAGCCAGTCGTCTCGGTCATCTCAGTCAGTCGACCCGTGGCACCTGCTGGGTCTGCCCCGTGACCTCCTGCCAGCGGGAGTTCGACACTTCACGTGGCCTCAAGGTGCACATGGCCTGGCACAAGCGTCGTGGTGATGTCACCGCCACTTAGTGGCGAATGGCGGTTGTTGTTGTGTCTGCGTGCAGCCTTGTCTCTCTGTATCCGTGCGTGTGTGCGTCACTGGCAAGTCATCTCAGTCAGTCGACCCGTGACACCTTGGCGTGTCCCGTGACCTCCTTGCCAGCGGTGACACTTTCACACTTCCCGTGACGGCCTCAAAGTGCAACCTAGCCTGGCACCGTGGGCCCGGGGAGCGGTGGCGCAAGTGGTGAGCGCACTGGGCCTCCATTCCGACGATCCGAGTTCGATTCAGGCTCACGGCCAACATCGGCGACGAGTATCTTAACCGGCACCTGGGCCCTCTTCTAGGTCGACTCAGCCCGAAATGAATGCGTACCCGGTGCTGATGTGTAAACAGCATCAGCACGAGGGAGACAAAGGCGGCCGGGCGTGGTGCTGGCCACCCCCGCTCCCTTTGTGTGCCGTGTCGGCCTTAAATTAATATCTGTACATCAAAGAAAACATTTACAATGTAATTCTCATCAGGCGCGACCACCTATTAATTGTCCACTCTATCGAGCCTTTTGTTGTGCCATGAAAAAGGACCATTGCCAGAAAAGTCACCTATTTCATATTTATTCCGTTTCAGGCCACGCACACACACACACACTGTTACTTACGAATGCGTTACGCTTTTTTAATAGTAATTTATTATTTGGCCTTAATAGGTGCTCGCAAACAGCACTGGTGACACACGCGAAGGACGGTGACGTCACCCTGGCCGCGGGGAGCGGTGGCGCAGCGGTTAGCGCGCTGCCCGCTCACGGCCAACGTCAGGTGACGATTACCTTCAAACCAGTCCTGGGCCTCCCCTAGGTCGACTCGGCCTCAAATGAGTACCTGGTGCGGCGATGTGAACATCACCACTGTGATCGGGCGTTGCGCTGTGGCCACCCAACCCCATCCTCCCACAGCTGCTGCTCGCATCACGGCACTTGCCCAACATTGTGCGAAGCTCCACGGGGGATCTTTGGTATCAGATTGAACCGTGCTACCGAGTGTCGCCAGCGTCGCTGATGACAGCCCAGCCACCGACGACTGTGCGCGCACGATGAGCCCCGTGGCTCGAGTTCGATTCCGCGGCGGAATGAAGCCAAATTCCAGCACGGAGAATTACAAACAAGTATAACCCGTAAAACAAAGTTTTTCACTATAAATCCTTTATAGCGTGGCGGCTAGAGTCATCGTCCTCTGGCTTGAGATGGCTGCCACCTATGGGTCAGATGATTGCATGGCAGCATTAAGCAATTGGTAATTAAATATAAATTTGTCCTAAAAGTGTAAATTTTGGAAAAAAAATTTCACGAACATAATTGTCACGCACAACGAGTCTGTGTGGAAAATGTCAGCTCGATTGGATCACGGGAAGTGGGTTAAAAAACGACCGAAAGATTTGCACGGTCGTAAGCAAGCAAGCAAGTGAACTTAATATAAAGGATTTAAAAATATATATCCCGGCTCGAGCGCGGAGTAGCGGGGGAGGGGGGCAGCTGGGGAGGGGGGGCAGCTGGGGAGGGGGGGCAGCTGGGGAGGGGGGNCAGTGGGGAGGGGGGGCAGCTGGGGAGGGGGGGCAGCTGGGGAGGGGGGNCAGCTGGGGAGGGGGGGNCAGCTGGGGAGGGGGGCAGCTGGGGAGGGGGGCAGCTGGGGAGGGGGGGCAGCTGGGGGANAGCTGGGGAGGGGGGGGCAGCTGGGGGGGCAGCTGGGGGGGCAGCTGGGGAGGGGGGGCAGCTGGGGGAGGGGGGGGCAGCTGGGGAGGGGGGGGCAGCTGGGGAGGGGGGCAGCTGGGGGAGGGGGGGGCAGCTGGGGAGGGGNCAGCTGGGGGAGGGGGGNCAGCTGGGGGAGGGGGGGCAGCTGGGGGGGGGCAGCTGGGGAGGGGGGGCAGCTGGGGAGGGGGGGGGCAGCTGGGGGGGGCAGCTGGGGAGGGGGGGCAGCTGGGGAGGGGGGGCAGCGGGGGAGGGGGGCACAGCTGGGGAGGGGGGGCAGCTGGGGAGGGGGGGCAGCCGGGGAGGGGGGGCAGCCGGGGAGGNAGGGGGGCAGCGGGGGAGGGGGGGCAGCTGGGGAGGGGGGGGGCACTGGGGAGGGGGGCAGCTGGGGAGGGGGGAGCTGGGGAGGGGGGGGCTGGGGAGGGGGGGCAGCTGGGGAGGGGGGGCAGCTGGGGAGGGGGGGCAGCTGGGGAGGGGGGGGCAGCTGGGGAGGGGGGCAGCTGGGGNAGGGGGGGCAGCTGGGGAGGGGGGCAGCTGGGGGAGGGGGGCAGCTGGGGGAGGGGGGGGCAGCTGGGGGAGGGCAGCTGGGGAGGGGGGGCAGCTGGGGGAGGGGGGGGGCAGCTGGGGGAGGGGGGGCAGCTGGGGGAGNGGGGGCAGCTGGGGGGGGAGCTGGGAGGGGGCAGCTGGGGAGGGGGGGCAGCTGGGGAGGGGGGGCAGCTGGGGAGGGGGGGCAGCTGGGGAGGGGGGGGCAGCCGGGGAGGGGGGCAGCCGGGGGAGGGGGGGGGGGCAGCCGGGGGAGGGGGGGGGCAGCTGGGGAGGGGGGGCAGCTGGGGGAGGGGGGGGCNCAGCTGGGGAGGGGGGGCAGCTGGGGGGGGGGGGCAGCTGGGGAGGGGGGGGCAGCTGGGGAGGGGGGCNCAGCTGGGGAGGGGGGGGGGCAGCTGGGGAGGGGGGGCAGTGGGGGGGGGGGGGGCAGCTGGGAGGGTGGGGGCAGCTGGGGAGGGGGGCAGCTGGGGAGGGGGGCAGCTGGGGGGGGGGGCAGCTGGGGAGGGGGGGCAGCTGGGGAGGGGGGGCAGCTGGGGGGGGGGGGCAGCTGGGGGAGGGCAGCTGGGGNAGGGGGGGCAGCTGGGGAGGGGGGCAGCTGGGGAGGGGGGGNCAGCTGGGGAGGGGGGNCAGCTGGGGGGGGGGGGGCAGCTGGGGGGNAGGGGGGGGCAGCTGGGGAGGGCAGCTGGGGGGGGGGGGCAGCTGGGGGAGCGGGGGGGGGCAGCTGGGGGAGGGGGCAGCTGGGGGGGGGGCAGCTGGGGAGGGGGGCAGCTGGGAGCTGGGGGGGCAGCTGGGGGGGGGGCAGCTGGGGGGGGCAGCTGGGGAGGGGGGGCAGCTGGGGAGGGGGGGCAGCTGGGNAGGGGGGNCAGCTGGGGGGAGGGGGGGGGCAGCTGGGGAGGGGGGNCAGCTGGGGGGGAGGGGGGGGGCAGCTGGGGAGGGGCAGCTGGGAGGGGGGGNCAGCTGGGGGAGGGGGGCAGCTGGGGAGGGGGGGGGCAGCTGGGGGNAGGGGGGCAGCTGGGGGGGGGGGCAGCTGGGGAGGGGGGCAGCTGGGGGAGGGGGGCAGCTGGGGAGGGGGGGGGCAGCTGGGNAGGGGGGCAGCTGGGGGGGGGGGCAGCTGGGGAGGGGGGCAGCTGGGGAGGGGGGGCAGCTGGGGAGGGGGGGNCAGCTGGGGGAGGGGGGGCAGCTGGGAGAGGGCTGCTAATTAGGGGCAGGGCAGCTGGGAGAGGTCTGCCCCCTACTGCTGCGTGAAGCAGGTTTCAACAGCTCTTTATTTAAACACATTATTATTATGGGGCGATGCGGCGTTGGGCGGTGGTGCGCGCGCACAATTAACAGGCAAAGCGCGTGGTGCGTCGGGCGACGTTTCAGGCAATGGCCCTGGGTGTGGGAGATTACGTTGATGTGTACGACGGCAAATGACCCTTCTTCATCGCAATTGGGCCGTTACCCAAAACGTCGCCTATTATATTGTTGTTCATTTTAAAGAGGTCACACACACACACGTCACTGACAAATGTGTCGGAGAGCGTTGTGTCGAGGGGTGTTGTGTGTTTATTCTGCAACACAACCCATTGTGCTGAAGTTGTAACCAATTGTCAAGTTTTGTTCACGTGACAAACCTTACCAATTGACTGCCGGGTGGTGACGGGTCAACACACATTGTATACTAATAGGGTTTTTTCCCCTTTTTTCTGGCAACAAAACTGACACCTTTTGCAAGGAATCATGCCTACATTAACCGCAATACTTGCAGTCAAATGCAAACAAAAAAACAATACTCTGGTAATTTATGCATTGTCTTTGAAACGGATTGGTCCACACCAGAGACAGCTTTCTTTGGAGCCTCGTCTCATATGGTGTTCGACCAGATGACGCCAAAAGGCGCACAGTTCAAGACAACGCACTACCAGAGTAATAAGGGCTCGGGGTAAGCAGCTACATCATGGGACCTCCTTTGCCAGTACCAAAATACTGGCAAAGGAGGTCCATGATGACACATTGTATATTTACGCGATCTAACCCCCCAAAACGATCCATTTATTGGATTTGGATCCACCACGCCCGGCCGCCTTTGTCTCCCCAGTGGCGATGTTCACACACCACAGCGGTTACTCGTTTGAGGGTCGCCGAGTTCGTAGCGCGGCGTAGCGCTAACCGCTACACCACAATGCGTTACGCTTCCACGTGCGCGGGTCACGTGAGATGTGACGTCACAGCTCAGTTGCCGTGCAAAAAATAAATGCAATATTGAGCTCCCCCCCCCAAAAAAGTGTATTTTTAGAATGTTCGCATGGTGTACAGTCTGGAAAGTACCCACATGGCAAATATCCAGTTTGTTGCATGCCGGGAAGTACGCTAAACATTTTGAACAGACACACACAATCACAGCTTTGCCTTTGATTATTTGGTTCTTTCGGTTAAGTCACGTCTAAAGATGAAATAATAAATTAAATTAAATAATAGCATACGACGTTTCGATTGCAACACAAGCAATCATCATCAGGTATAATGAAATAGCGACATAAAATCTAACCAGAAACTATAGACAGACATATTAGCAGACAGATATCACCAAGATACATAGAGGGAGCAACACAGGAACCAGAGGGGTGATCATCTCTGTGGGGTGGCCTTAAATAGACAGGGGGGAGGAGGCAGAGAGAGGGAGGGGTTAGGGAAAACATTTGCATATCAATGAGTGGTCCAAAAAACAAGGTTTAATTAAATTATTTAATTTAATTTATTATTTTATCTTAGACGTGACTTAACCGAAAGAACCAAATAATCATTTACTGCAGTCACGAAAGTTCTAAAATTAAGCTTTGCCTTTGATATCATACGGAGATATTGGTCGCGAAAGCCGACTTAGGAGGCGTTAAAGCCACTCCAGAAAGCCACGACACCACCACTCACCCATGCGATGCCTCACGGTTCCCTAACCCTTGGGACGAGTTCGGGCGGTGGCGATGGCTGTGTGATGCACGTGGCCGCCCGTAGTCCTGCACCACGTGGAGGCATGAGCAGCGAGGGGTAGGTGGATCACCGCACTGATGGCGCTAAGCTCCCTTCTTCCGTGAGCGCCAGGAAGTCGAGGGAGCCGTACCCCGGCTCGCCATGCGAAGACGCCTTTGTCTTCCCAGTGGCGATGTTTACTACACACCGCACCAGGTACTCATTTGAGGCTGAGTCGACCTAGGGAGGCCCAGGACCGATTAGATAACCGTCACTAGTGGTGGTGGCCGTCAGCGAGAATCTAACCCAGATCGCCGGATTCATAGCGCAGCGCTAACCGCTCCACCACCGCTCCCCACACACGACGCGGGCTCCCACCTCTTCCGTGTATGGCAGGGTCGGGAACCTTTTTGACTGGGAGAGCCATAAAAGCCAAATATTTCTAAATATATTTCATTGACAGCCATATAGTATTTTTAACGTATAAGAAATTAAATATGTCTTACTTTTAATGCGACTTCTGGTCACGGGACCCGTGACCGAGAAATTTTATATTCAAAACTAATTTCTGTTTACTGTAAAATGACACAGTATTATTAAGCAATATCACAAGTACTTTAAAATCAGTTCAAGACTGATTTTATTTTTATTTTTTTTATTTTTTTCAACTCAAAATTGCCTGGGAGCCATATGCCGTCACCGGAAGAGCCATATATGGCTCGCGAGCCATAGGTTCCCGACCGCTGGTGTATGGGATAGAGCGTTTCCCCCTCGCTCGAACACGTGTCTCCGGACACTCAGGTTTCCTCCCACGTGTAGAATAAACACTCGGTAATTGGCCCGCAATACCTTCATATATATAGAGGGGACCGCAGAGCTTGGGCAACTGTTGGCACCAGCTCAACAAGTGGCTGCTGCCGCTGCTGCCTTTCCCTTCCTTGTTCGTCTGTGGTTCCTTCTGGAGCCTCTGAGTCGTCTATACTGTCTCTCTGTCGTCTGTGGTTCCTCCTCCTCCTCTGAGCCGTCTTCTCTGTCTCTCTACGACAGCGATGCCGTGCGGCAGCAGCGGTGTCGTCTTACCTGTTGACATTCGTTATTATTATGAACGAAACTTTTTCAAAAAATTATTTTACCAGGTAAGGCCCACTGAGCTACGTAGCTCGATGGCAGAAGTCACGTGGGCCATCACAAATGATAGCTCAACAAAGTGGCTCATCATCACGTGGAGATGTTTAGTAGTAGCCAATTACTCTAAACGCGTGATGTTGATTCTAAATGCGGAGGGGGAAAAACCCGAAAAGACGCGGAGATAAATCCACGCGACCACAGAGAGAGAACATGCAAACAACTCCAACTATACAGGCGTCAGGGTCGAACTCACGCGCTCCGACATACCAGGCCGAGGAGGGTTAGCATCTCACCACATCATCGCCCAATTAGTCTCGGACGTGGGATGTTGTAAACGGCGAAGAGGGGTAACGCCGCTTTCTCTCACCTCTGGGCAGTTCTGCCCTACTCTTTGTTTTTTTCGGTAAAGTCACGTAGGTTAAAACCGTCACAGCAAAATTGCTGTACAGCAATTTTGCTGTGACGGTTTCACCTGAAGACGGAAGCTTGTGTTGCCTCCGAAACGTCGTGATTTAATTATTATTTGTTTTCTTTTTTAACCTACGTGACTTTACCGAAAAAAACAAAGAGTAGAATCCTTAGTCGTGCTTAAATCTAGTCGTTCTGCCTGTTCATAATCAAGTATTATTGTTGAGTTAGAGCGTGGTAGAAAAACTGTGTCGTTAACCCACGACCACCCGACCGAGCAAATTCGTAGGGTTCGTCAGTAGCAAAAGTGCCGATGTTCTACTTCAGCACACCGGTGTGTTAAAGAGGTAATTACATTTAGAATTTAGTACGACGTTTGCTGGTGTTACAACAAGCTTCATCAGGCGATTTGCCAGAATGTAATTTGTAGACGTCGTACTCAAATTGTAAATGTTGTGGGTTTACTCCCCAACACGCACCTTGAAGTCGTAACTATTGGCACATATTCTTGGTTCTTTCGGTAAAGTCACGTATAAGGGAAATAATAAATAATATAAATATAAAACAATACAAATCCACAGCAAGAAAATAAAAAAAAATTATTGCTGTGGATTTCACACCTGATGATGATTGCTTGTGTTGCAGTCGAAACGTCGTGAGAATTATTTTTATATGTATATTCTTTAATTATTTCACTTCTACGTTACTTTACCGAAAGAACCAAGAATACGAATCCCTGCAGTCACGAAAGCTTTAAATCATTGGCACATTTTACAATTCGACACATTGTAAATTCACGCGATCTAACCAAAAACCTGTATTGTAATATTTTGTTCGCGAAAGCCGACTCCTTACTGGGTTCATATTCTTGGTTCTTTCGGTAAAGCGACGTAGAAGGGAAATAATAAAATAACATAAATATAAAACATAACAATTCTCACGTTTCACACCTGATGATGATTGCTCGTGTTGCAGTCGAAACGTCGTGAGAATTTTTTTGTTTTATATTATTTTATTATTTCCCTTCTACGTGACTTACCGAAAGAACCAATTTCCCGCTGCAGTCACAATTAAATCAAAATTTACTTACTCGGTGTTAAAACTAAAAATTATCGCGTGCCAACTCCTCTTCTCACTGAATCAGAGGCGGCTTGGTTCAGCAGTTGCTGCCCCCTACCGACCCAGCCAGAGAACACCCGCTCACTCGCTCGCCCCCCCCTCGTTTGTCACAAGGTTCCGGTTAACAAAAGGCCGCCCTGGATAATTGNGGTACTGACAAACAGTGCACTTCGATTTAAAGCTTTCGTGACTGCAGGGATTCATCTTCTTGGTTCTTTCGGTAAAGTCACGTAGAGGGGAAATAATAAAATAATAAAAATAAAACATTATCAAATTCTCACGACGTTTCGGCTACAACGCAAGCAGCCGTCCTCAGGTGAAGAATAGATCTGTCGGAAAGACAGCGTCCGTATGAACACCACCAAGCTTGGCAGCGTATATTTAAGCTGGGTTAGAGGAGGAGAGCGCCTTGACAAAGAATTTACAGATCAACAGAGGAATTTAGCATATTTATGGCAAATGCAGATATAAGATTAGTCACTACTTGTGGAATGTGTAGGTGGTGGGGAGGTCTGAAAGTCATATTATGCTCGTGCATTATGTAGGATTAGCAGTCATAAAGGGAGGCAGTAGTTGTGGCCAAAACGTCGTGAGAGAATTTGATTTTATTATGTTTTATTTTTATTTTTTATTATTTCCCCTCTACGTGACTTTACCGAAAGAACCAAGAAGAGTACAAACACTGCACGCCGCCGTCGACATCACGTGACCGTGGGCGATCGAGAGCCCGCGACGACGCTCGCAAGAGTCGGGCCGTGGTGTGAAGGCATCGCCATCGGCTCTTCATTTTTAAATCCTTTATATTAAGTTCACTTGCTTGCTTGCTTGCGTGCTTACGACCGTGCAAACCTTTCGGTCGTTTTTTAACCCACTTCCCGTGATCCAATCGAGCTGACATTTTGCACACAGACTCGTTGTGCGAGACAATGAATGTTCGTGAAAATTTTTTTCCAAAATTTTACAGTGTTTAGGGAAAACAAATTAAATATTTAATTACCAATTGTTTAATACTGCAGACAATCATCTGACCCATAGGTGGCAGCCATCTCAAGCCAGAGGACGAGAGGACTCTAGCCGCCACGCATATAAAGGATTTAGAGTGAAAAACTTTGTTTTTACGGGTTATACTTGTTATTATTTCCCCTCTACGTGACTTTACCGAAAGAACCAAGAGTACAAACACTGCGCGCCGCCGTCGACTTCAGTTGCCCGTGGGCGATCGAGAGCCCGCGACGACGCTCGCAAGAGTCGGGCCGGTGGTGTGACGGCATCGCCATCGGCTCTTCATTTTTAAATACTTTATATTAAGTTCACTTGCTTGCTTGCTTGCGCGCTTACGACCGTGCAAATCTTTCGGTCGTTTCTTTAACCCACTTCCCGTGATCCAATCGAGCTGACATTTTGCACACAGACTCGTTGTGCGTGACAATTTATTTTCGTGAACATTTTTTCCAAAATTCTCCACTTTTTAGGAATTTTTTTTTCATATTTAATTTAAAATACCAATGTGATAAAAATGAAACTCTTACTCAAGAAAAACAGAAATGAATAATAAAATAAAACCCTGCTGCGAAAACTTGGCAGGATCCTCCCAATAAAAGAAATGAGTCTTGAGGCTCGGCGAGGTTTTCCCTGGTAAAATAATCGTAAATAAAACCTCCAACGGCTAAACAAGACACCCAGGTTCATATTCTTAGGTTTTTTCGGTAAAGTCACCGAAAAAAACCTACGAATATGAATCCTTGCAGTCACGAAAGCTTCAAATCTAGAAGACACCCATGCTGCTGTTGCTGCTGGTGTTAGGGGGGGATTCAAAGGTGGATTTCTACCCCCCCCCCACATTTGTAACCAAAGGGGACGATTTCCTATCCTCTCCTCCCGTGCCCCCCGCCTTGTCGCATGCGGTCTTTTTTTGTGTGTGTGCAGTCATTGGTTATCAGGCTGAGACCATAAACTCACTGCACTTTGAGAACCCGGTTTAGTCACAACTCACGTCTGTGTGTCTCTATGCGAGTCTGTGGTCCTCTATGCGAGTTTATGGGTCTCTATGCAAGTCTATGGGTCTCTATACAAGTATATGGGTCTCTATGCGAGTCTATGGGTCTCTTTGCGAGTCTATGGTCTCTTTGCGAGTCTATGGGTCTCTATGCGAGTCTGTGGTCCTCTATGCAAGTTTATGGTCTTATGCAAGTCTATGGGTCTCAGTCTATGGGTCTCTATACAACTATATGGGTCTCTATGCGAGTCTATGGGTCTCTTTGCGAGTCTATGGGTCTCTTTGCGAGTCTATGGGTCTCTATGCGAGTCTATGGGTCTTGATGCGAGTCTGTGGGTCTCTGAGTCTATAGGTCTCTATGGGTCTTTATGCAAGGCTATGGGTCTCTATATGAGTCTATGGGTCTCTATGCTAGTTTGTTGGGTCTCTGTGCAAGTCTATGGGTCTCTATGTGAGTCTATGGGTCTCTATGAGAGTCAATGAGTCTCTGTGTAAGTCTATGGGTCTCTGTGTAAGTCTATGGTTCTCTATGTGAGTCTATGGTTCTCTGTGTGAGTCTATGGGTCTCTATGTGAGTCGATGGGTCTCTATGCGAGTCTATGTGATTGTACAGGTCTATGGTTCTCTATGTGAGTCTATGGGTCTCTGTGTAAGTCATTGGCGACCGGGCTGAGACCAGCAAGTCACTGCACTTGAGAAACCCCGTGTGATCGCTGTGGTTGGGGCGGAAACCCGGAATGGAACCCAGGATCCCAGCGGAGCCGGCTCCGTGTCCCTGACCCCTGTGCCACCACCCGGCCCCCTCGGCTTTCAGTCTAAATGGGGTGAATGACACAATAACAACACAATGTGTATCTCTGTGTGCCTATGTGTGTCTCTCGTGTGTCTCTGTGTTATCTCTCTCTGCTTGTGTGTCTGTCTGTGTGCCTCCGTGTCTGTGTTTGATCTCTCCCTCAAATTTAGCAATCTTTGGAAGAACGTAACCAACCAGGTGGGGTGTTGACTGTTACGTTAGCCGACTCTCTGTGTTGTATTACATTATATTTCTAAGTTTACTGGGTTTGTTTTCTCTTTCATTTGTACCTGATGATGATCGCTTGTGTTGCAATCGAAATGTCGTATGCTATTATTTAATTTGTTATTTCTCTTTCTACGTGACTTTACCGAAAGAACCAAAGAGTAGCAATAACAAACGTTTAAGCAACACACAAACGAGACGAAACGCATCTGCTGGGCAGACCGTAACAGCCCAGGAAGGCAAGAGGCGACGGTGACTGGGGGGCAAGAGAGAAAGGCCTTCATTCAGCAGTGGATTGATCATGGTGGCTGCTGTTGATGATGATGAACCACAGGCCCGGAATCACGAATCACGGTAACTATGGCGGGTGTAATTTTTGTTCACAACGCGCGTCAATCGCCCGGCGTGACTATTGTCGCGATATCGGCGTAGATCACGGCGAGGTCTCGGAGTACGTGGTTGGGGTTAGGTTCCGTGTACCCCCCCCCCACACCCCCCGCGTAAGCGCAGATTCGCGTAAGCTGGGGGCTGTTTAAATCTTCACTCAAAGCTTTCGTGACTGCAAGAATTCATATCCTTTGGGTCTTTATTTTTATATTTTCTTATTTTTTTCTTCTACGTGACTTTACCGAAAGACCCACAGAATGGGAGTGTTTGCCTATACCATGTAATATACTACACATACTATACACTACTATATACTACTAGTTACTTTTCGATTTAAAGCTTTCGTGACTGCAGGGATTCATCTTCTTGGTTCTTTCGGTAAAGTCACGTAGAAGGGAAATAATAAAATAATAAAAATAAAACATAATAAAATACAATTCTCACGACGTTTCGGCCACAACGCAAGCAGCCGTCCTCAGGTGAGGAACAGAATTGTATTTTATGTTTTATTTTTATTATTTTATTATTTCCCTTCTACGTGACTTTACCGAAAGAACCAAGAAGGTGGGGGGAGGAATCGCTTGTGTATGAGCATACTCCGAGCTCTTACCGGACTTGCATTTAAACATTTTTTTAATTCGATAAGTAAGTCTCGATCATTCGATGGAGTTACTGCGTACCGCGTATGCCTTACGGAAATCAAATTAGTTATAACGATCGCGAATATTTGACGCGGCCGATTGACGATGCGGTCATCGTGGTGCTTGCATCGTGGCATCGTGGAATCACGAACCCCCCCCCTCCCCACCTCTACATCGACGGTCATCGCCACCGGGCCACGACCACGTCACAATCTCACGAGAGTGGCTGGCTAACGTACGGTGCCAAAGAAGTTCAACATACGTACGTACGTCCGAGATGACGTCAAGATCGACGAGACGATGTCAAGATCGATGAGACGACGTCAAGATCAACGCGATGTCACAATCAAGGTGATGACGTCACAATCAAGGTGATGACGTCACAATCAAGGTGATGACGTCACAATCAAGGTGATGACGTCACAATCAACGCGATGACGTCACAATCAACGCAATGTCACAATGGAGGCGACGACGTCACAATCAACACGACGTCAAGATCAATGCGACATCGCAATCAAGGTGATGACGCCACAATCAAGGTGATGACGTCACAATCAAGGCGACGACGTGACAACGCGACGTCACAATTAAGACGACGACGTCACAAAGCGTCGACGTCACATCAAGGAATGACGTCAAAATAAATGCAATGACGTCACAACCAACCCAATGACGTCACAACCAAGGCAAGGCACCGGTGTTGCAATCGCTGGAAATGGATTCGTTCGCCCGGCGCAGCAGGCCGATGCTGCTCCACGCCTCCTTCATGAACGCAAAGACGAAAGCCACAGCCACAGACGTGCAGTGCCGTGGGTGCATTGGCCATGGAGCTCCTAAACCACACAACGCCGATGCTGCCGATGCTGCCGATGCTGCTGTTGCCATCGCAAAAGGAACAGAACAGTTTCCGTTCACTTCGTGTCCATCAAACCAACTTGAGTCAAGAGATCAACGAGGGTGTTGCGACCGTTGGTAGCGGTGCTTCAATCATCATCATCATCTTCTTCTTCACTACCAGCCGTGCGTGCAGGAGGCGCTGCTCGCCGTGGGCCCTGCCAGACGGCCCGTGCGTCGCAACTGTTCCACCACCGTCAGCACCGGCGTCGTCCGGATCGATGCAAGGGTCGAGGTCGATCGTGGCCCCCCCCCCCCCCCCCCCCCCCCGCTGCCATCGCCGTTCACTTTGTTTTTTGTCTCTGACCGCGGCTGCCAGGCTGCGTCGCAAGAACGCGGCGGTGGCCTCCAGGGCCTGCTCGCCACAGCGGAAGGCGATGATGGGCCTCGAGCAGAGCCAGCACACGGGCTCGGCCAGAACCACGCGCACAGCCAGCACGGCCCGCTGGCCGGAGGCCGCTCGGCACCATCGCCACCTCCACCTCCTGCGTCATCGTCGTCGTCACTGTCATCATCGTCATCAGCAGCACGGTCGGAGGATTCATCATCGTCGTCGCATCATCATCATCATCACCATCAGCAGCAGCAGGGTTGTTGTCATTGTGCAGCGATGTGACGGGTACGAGTGTGTCCACCACCACCACTAGCATCGTCGTCATCGCTGTGAACATCAACCGTAGCGACTCCACCATCACGAACACGACCATCAGCTCCACCAAGACCACGACCATCACCACCGTCACTAACGGACCTCCATCAACTCCACCGCCTCCACCACCATCGCCGCCGCCGCCGCCGCCATCACCGCCGGGCCACCCCGCGGCCGTCCCCGCCCGTCCTCCCGTAGAAGTTGAGGACGCCGTGGAAGCCGTGCGCCGCGTGGTGCCGCGTGACGCGCAGGCCGCAGCGGCGGGCGCGTGCCACCAGAGCCCGGGCCTCGTCGCGCAGACGTCGTGCTCGCAGCTCAGCACGAAGAGGCGGCGCGGGAGGCGGCGCAGCCACCCGTCGCCCACCGCCAGCGGCACAGCAGGGGTCCAGGCAGGCGCGCGCCATCCAGGAGAGGCCTGGGGAGGAGGCCGCCGCCGCCGCCGCTCCGCGCCGCCGTCGGCCGCGGCGAGGCCGGCGTTGCGATCGTTGGCAACTTCGGTTTCGCCGACGTCATCGACACCACCATCCTCATCATCACCATCATCATCACAGGCGTCATACACACCGTAACCGCCTTCGCCGACGCCACTCGCGAAGCCGTCAAACCCACGCTCGATACCTCCTCCATCGACAGCTCCTCCATCACCGGAATATTCCCTCGCCTTTCCGCCAGCGTCACCCACGGCGCCGTGGGTGACGCCGGCACCCACACGGCGTGACGCCTCCCGGCTGAGACCTTCTCAGCTTCCTCCTCATCCTCCTCACGCTGGGATCCTCATGCGCGGAGACTGTGAACCCGTGAGCCGCTCCCTCTCCGCCCTCTTGCGCCAAAGCCGCCTCCTCCTCCTGCACGAGGGCCCGGAGGCCGGCGCGGTGACGCGGGAGCTGTGCTGCCCCTTCAGCAGGGCCGGCACGAGCTCCTGCGGGGCAGGGGAGGCAGAGGCGTGGGGCAGGGGCAGCGGGAGGAGCGGGGGTCAGCCAACACAGACACAGGGCTCAATATCTGACTCCAATTTTTTTTTTTACTTCGGGGTCGCTGTTAAGACTGGGCCAGGTGGCACGTGATGAGGAGCGGTCACAGGGGAGGGGCGCGACGGTGAGTGCCCTCGACCCTCGTTACCAGCAGCGTCATCACCAGCAGCAACGTCAACAGCAGCAGTGTCACCATCAGCAGCAGCGTCACAGCAGCAGAAGCGTCACACCAGCAGCGTCATCACCAGCAGCGTCACCAGCAGCAGCGTCACAGCAGCAGCAGCGTCACCAGCAGCAGTGTCACCAGCAGCAGCAGCAGTCACCAGCAGCAGCGTCACCAGCAGCAGCAGTGTCACCAGCAGCAGTGTCACCAGCAGCAGTGTTACCAGCAGCAGCAGCGTCACCAGCAGCAGTGTCACCAGCAGCAGCAGCATCACCAGCAGCAGTGTCACCAGCAGCAGCAGCGTCACCAGCAGCAGCGTCACCAGCAGCAGCAGTGTCACCAGCAGCAGCAGCAGCATCACCAGCAGCAGCGTCACCAGCAGCAGCAGTGTCACCAGCAGCAGCGTCACCAGCAGCAGCAGTGTCACCAGCAGCAGCGTCACCAGCAGCAGCAGCATCACCAGCAGCAGTGTCACNACAGCAGCAGCAGCGTCACCAGCAGCAGCGTCACCAGCAGCAGCAGCGTCACCAGCAGCAGCGTCACCAGCAGCAGCGTCACCAGCAGCAGCACCAGCAGCAACGCAGCGTCACCAGCAGCAGCGTCACCAGCAGCAGCAGTGTCACCAGCAGCAGTGTCACCAGCAGCAGCGTCACCAGCAGCAGCGTCACCAGCAGCAACAGCAGCGTCACCAGCAGCAGTGTCACCAGCAGCAGCAGTGTCACCAGCAGCAGTGTCACCAGCAGCAGCGTCACCAGCAGCAGTGTCACCAGCAGTAGCAGCAGCATCACCAGCAGCAGCGTCACCAGCAGCAGCATCACCAGCAGCAGCATCATCACCACCAGCAGCGTCACCAGCAGCAGCGTCACCAGCAGCAGCGTCACCAGCAGCAGCGTCACCAGCAGCAGCGTCACCAGCAGCAGCATCACCAGCAGCAGCATCATCACCACCAGCAGCGTCACNAGCAGCAGCGTCACCAGCAGCAGCGTCACCAGCAGCAGCGTCACCAGCAGCAGCAGCATCACCAANCAGCAGCATCACCAGCAGCAGCAGCGTCACCAGCAGCAGCGTCACCAGCAGCAGCAGCAGCGTCACCAGCAGCAGTGTCACCAGCAGCAGCAGCAGCGTCACCAGCAGCAGCGTCACCAGCAGCAGCGTCACCAGCAGCAGCGTCACCAGCAGCAGCGTCACCAGCAGCAGTGTCACCAGCAGCAGCACCAGCAGCGTGTCACCAGCAGCAGTGTCACCAGCAGCAGTGTCACCAGCAGCAGCGTCACCAGCAGCACCAACAGCAGCACCAGCAGCAGCGTCACCAGCAGCAGCGTCACCAGCAGCAGCGTCACCAGCAGCAGCGTCGGCGTCACCAACAGCAGCGTCACCGCAGCAGCGTCACCAGCAGCAGCGTCACCGCAGCAGCGTCACCAGCAGCAGCGTGTCACCAGCAGCAGCGTACCAGCAGCAGCGTCACCAGCAGCAGCGTCACCAGCGCCATCACCAGCAGCAGCAGTGTCACCAGCAGCAGCTGCACCAGCAGCAGCAGCAGTCCGTCACCAGCAGCAGCAGTGTCACCAGCAGCGCCNTCACAGCAGCAGCAGCACCACAGCAGCATCACCAGCCAGCATCACCAGACAGCAGCCACCACAGCAGCCACCACAGCAGCAGCAGCGTCCCACAGCAGCCACCAGCAGCCTTCACCAGCAGCAGCAGCATCACCAGCAGCAGCAGCTCACCGCAGCACATCCCAGCGCGCAGCATCACCAGCAGCAGCAGCCACCAGCGCAGCATCACCAGCACACTTCACCAGCAGCAGCAGCATCCCAGCAGCCAGCGTCACCAGCAGCAGCAGCGTCACCAGCAGCAGTGTCACCAGCAGCAGTGTCACCAGCAGCAGCNGCGTCNCGCGCAGCATCACCAGCAGCGCATCACCAGCGCGCGCTCACCAGCAGCAGCACGTCACCAGCAGCAGTGTACAGCAGCAGCAGCGTCACCAGCAGCAGCATCACCAGCAGCAGCATCACCAGCAGCAGCGTCACCGCCATCACCAGCAGCAGCGTCACCAGCAGCAGTGTCACCAGCAGCATCAGCAGCAGCATCACCAGCAGCAGCATCACCAGCAGCAGTGTCACCAGCAGCAGTGTCACCAGCAGCATCACCAGCAGCAGCATCACCAGCAGCAGCGTCACCAGCAGCAGCGTCACCAGCAGCAGCGTCATCACCAGCAGCAGCGTCACCAGCAGCAGCGTCACCAGCAGCAGCGTCTCACCAGCAGCAGCGTCACCAGCAGCAGCGTCACCAGCAGCAGCGTCACCATCAGCAGCAGCGTCACCAGCAGCAGCACCAGCAGCAGCGTCACCAGCAGCAGCGTCACCAGCAGCAGCGTCACCAGCAGCAGCAGCGTCACCAGCAGCAGCACCAGCAGCAGCAGCAGCGTCACCAGCAGCAGCGTCATCACCAGTTGATTCATCAGCAGCACCGTTGGTGTTATCATCAGGGATGTGGTGGCTAGCCGTGCGACCACCGTCTTGGTTGTCGCAAAGGCCATCGCCAAATCTGGTGCGTGCGACGATGTGTGTGGTACCAAGGGAAACGCCGACTCCTCATCACCATCGCCACCACCACCATCACTGCCTCCACCACCATCTACACCACAACCTTAAACTCCAAGTCCGTCACTACCAACGCCACCTCCACCGCCATCACCACCTCCACCACCCTACTCACATCGGCACCGCCTCCCACCATCTCCATACTGCCCCACCACGGCCCCCACCACGGCNCCCCACCTCCCCCCACGGCCCCGCCCCCCCCCTCCCCCTGCACCTGCAGCACTCCCCCACCCACCCCGCGGCTCCTCGCCCCCACCCCACCGCGCCCCCCCCCGCACCTACGGCCCCCGCGCTTGCGGCGTCCCCTCCTGCACCGGCGGCGCTCCCCTCCCACACCCCCCCACCAACCCTGCCCCCCCCCACCCGCACCTGCGGTGCCCCTATGTAGGCGAGGCAGCAGGCGGCGGTGCGCGCGCGCGACAGCACCGGCACCGCGTCGCTCTGCGCGTGCGACGCCAGATTCAGGTCGATCATCTGCAGCGACGGGTAGAGCAGCGCCAGCGCCACCGGCTGGGCCGAGGGGAGGGGCTGCGGGGGGGGGAGGGGTTCAAGTTCAAGTCAAGTTCATCTATTAGGTGTAGCCCTGTGAGCCATTCGGCTCTTGAATCGGGTGCAACCGCAACAAACAAAAAACAAAACATGAACAAAAAAACATCTTAAAGTGAATGTGTGACTGAGTGCAAACAGAAAATCCAAGAAAAGGAAGCAAAATATTGCAGAAAAAAACACCGTACACCAACGCTGTGTGCAAAAATCCCAGTGGGATGCAAGTCAAAGAACCAACAACAACCACAAGACAACTTAGATTAAGGCCATCAGTCTAACTCTGTACTACAACAAACAAACGTGGCTAAACCAATACACTTTTCAAAATCACCAAAATAAAGCCATGAAACCAATGAAACAGTGATCATAGGAACTTATTCTTAGGTTTTTTCGGTAAAGTCACGTAGTTAAAAAAATAAAATTATTAAAAGTAAAATAAAAATCACGACGTTTCGGAGGCAACAAGCTTCCGTCTTCAGGTGGAACCGTCACAGCACGATAGCTGTATCAAGTGAGAGAAATACCAAGAAAACAGTATTTGTATATATACTGGTTGAGGGTGGGAGGAGCCAAGGTAGGCCTGAATATTATTTTTGTGAGGTTCGGTGCGGCTGAAGCACGCTGTTAGGAATGAGCCTTTGTTGTGTAAACTAGGTGCGGTAATTTTTTTACCTACGTGACTTTACCGAAAAAACCTAAGAATATGAATCCTTGCAGTCACGAAAGCTTCAAATCTAGAATCATAGGAACTGTGACAAGCGAGCGGTAAGCGGTTTCACAATGCTGGCTAATCGCCCGATACGCCTGGTTGTTGTTGTGATTAACGGCGAAATGCCACAGTACTTGAATTACAAACGTTGTAGTGGGTTTACTCTCCAGCACGCGACCGGCTAGTGCTGAACTCGTAACTAAATTGACACGTTTTGTTTAAGAACACATTGATATTTTTGCCATCTAACACAAAAAAACCTCTACGATGGATAACGTTGGCCGTGAAAGTTTACCACGAGGTGTTGAACTGGCTTCCCACAGCCCACCGGCCCCGTGGCCTCCTGCGAGTGCGAATAGTCGGGAGCGATGATTGCACTGGTCAACACACTTTTCTGGCATAAGGTATTCCAACGGTTTCAAGGTAATTTTGGGGTGCTGCTTCCAAATCTGGCATCAGTTTTTGTCTATCACATCAGGTTTTTGAGATATCACATATTGCATTTTCAATAAAAACTGCAGAAGAAAAATATTAAATAAATGTGGATATCTACATAAAATGATATTATAAACACACTATCCTAAAAATGCAGCACCATATTTTAACACTAAAGCAGTCACTGACTCGCAACAACTTGCAATCATAAGTGACAGAGTTAATTTCGGGTAAAATCAATGAAAATGGGGTATGCCGATAGCATAAAATGAGATGTGATAGAGCAAATCTGAGATCAGATTTGGAATCAGCACCCTGAAATTAGTCTAAAACAGCTGCAAAAGTCCAGACCAGAAAAAAATGTTTTTTTTGTTGACCAGTGTTATTGGCATGCGCCAAGCGACTGCGTGGGCCCCACAGTTTGGGCCTAGTGACTCCACAGCGTACCACGGCTCCCAGAAGCGGACTCTGCAGCAGTGAGCGCTGCTCTATATGTCCACGTGATGATAAGCCAATTCGTCGGAGCCATCATTTGTGATGAAAAATAAGCTAATAGCTCAGCGGGTTTTAGCTGGTAAATTAAACATAGATCTTCTTGGTTCTTTCGGTAAAGTCACGTAGAAGGGAAAGAATAAAATAATAAAAATAAAACATAAAAAATAATTCTCACGACGTTTCGGCCACAACAAGCAGCCGTCCTCAGGTGAAGAACAGGTCTGTCGGGAGACAGCGTCTGAAATGTTTTATTTTTATTATTTTATTATTTCCCTTCTACGTGACTTTACCGAAAGACCAAGAAGATGAATCCCTGCAGTCACGAAAGCTTTAAATCGAAATTAAAGATGTATATATTTTTATATAGAATTGAGCTTCATGACTGCACAAATTATACTCATTGGTTTTTTCGGTAAAGTCACGCGTGTAGAAATCAAATAAAGTAGTATTTTATTTTATTTATTTAAATTTTATTTTATTTCTACATACGTGACTTTACTGAAAAAAAACAATGAAAGTAAAAATGTTTTTTTCAGTGACTTGCTTACCTTTCCTATTGCATTGTTTGTTATTGTAACTTTCTGACCTGCCCCTACTGGACACCTGTGAAAACGTCCTACAGTTAAAATATAAATATTCAGATTCTGGTGACTCACTGCTACTGTGCTGATGACGAGGAAACCCCCGCTCTACGGTTGCCTAACTCTGTCTCGCTCGGTCACAGTCGCTCAAGTTTATTTTCATCGCTGCTGAAGACAAGAAGGCCAACTTTGGAGGAGAGGTCGCAACCGGCTACCCGATACCCGTACCCTACCCGATACCCGGCTACCCGTACCGGCCGGGTACGGGTACCTGTTTGCGACCCTGGTGCGGCCGGTACGGGTAGGCCGTGAGTCACTGGTGAGTAACTGTTTATCACTCATTTCCCAACGTCTTGTCTTTTCTCACAATTCAAGTTCCTAGAATCAACCCACCCGCGCCTGCAACATGGTTTCATCCCAGAGGTCGCAATCAGGTACCCGGTACCTGTACCCTACCCGGCCGGGTACGGGTAGGGTACGGCCGTGTACGGGTACGGGTACCCGTTTGCGACCCTGGTGCGGCCGGGTACGGGTACGGGTAAGGAATCAAAACCCATTTGCGACCTCTGCTATGGAGTTCTTCAGGAACTGCTGATGGTTTTGCACAATCCGCAAAGAGCCGAGTGCTTTTTCTCCGCGTGTCTGTGCGCGTGTTGTGAAAGCTCATCAATGCCGTTACATCATCATCATCGTTTTCTGTCCTCACACCATCTCTCACCCTCTCACTCACCCTCACCATTGCTCAATCACACTAACCTCTCACCCTCACACCATCTTTCACCCTCACTCACCTCTCGCTCACCCGCTCACCGCCACCGTGCCGTGCGTGCGTCCCTGGTGAGGGTGAGCGCCATGGCCGTGGCGAGGTTTCCGCTCACCCTCACTCACCCTCTCGCTCACCCTCTCGCTCACCCTCTCGCTCACCGCCGCCCGTGCGTGCATCCCTGGTGAGGGTGAGCGCCATGGCCGTGGCGAGGTTTCCACTCACCCCCTCACTCACCCTCTCACTCACCCTCTCGCTCACCGCCCTCCGCGCGTGCGTCCCTGGCGAGTGTGAGCGCCACGGCGTGGCGAGGTTGCCGCTCACCCTCACTCACCCTCTCGCTCACCCTCTCACTCACAATCTCGCTCACCCGCCGTCCCGTGCGTGCATCCCTGGCGAGCGTGAGCGCCACGCGGTGGCGAGGTTGCCCCCGCGCTGTCCCCGCACAGCGCCACCGGCCCCACGGTGCCGCCACCAGTACGCAGCGTGCCACGCGCACGCAGTCGCCCAGCGGCACCGGGAACGGGTGCTCGGGGCCAGCCGGTACCTGCCAGGGGAGATCGCAGGAGACCGAATGAAACCGATTACATCAGTATGGACCGGATTATAAAAGTCTGGAACCAGATGAGACCAGATTAGATCACTCGGGACCAGATGAGGCCAGATTGATAAGCCGGGACCAGATGAGACCAGATTAGATCAGACTGGGAAGATTAAATAAGTCTGGGAGCAGATTAGATCGGATTAGATTTACGTCCAGGACCAGATGAGACCAGATTAGATCAGGCTGGGGACAGATGGCACCAGCTTTCACCAGATCAGACCAGATTAGATTAATCTAAGAGAAGTTTAAACCAGATGAGACCAGATTACACACCACATATGACATGAAGAATCCAGATGACACCAGACAAGATGCAGACCAGATAAGTCTGGGATAATACGAGACCAGGTTGAACCATATTCTATTATTGCATGCTAGTTTACCCAGGAACAGCTCACTGAATCTCAGGCCTTTTTCAGGAGGCCCTGGCAAGTGTTCAGGGTAGGAGGGCGTGTTGTTGCTGAGTGCGATCCCTATTGAGTGATTGTCAGGTCATATTTTCAGCATTTTGGTGTTTGCCCGATACCAGTTACGCGGATTGTTTAACACATAACGACCAGATGCGATGAAACAGGAAGAGATGAGAGGACAGAGCAGAGCAAGTGAAACTGGGTTCTCGATTAACGTAGATAACAAGGGATCACCATCATCGCTACCATCATCGATGAGACTGCACAAAGACACAAAGTACAGTCAGAAGTGGAGTCTTGCACGGAGACCGTGACGATAGTGTTTGTGCGTGTGTGTCTGCGTGTCCGAATGCTAATGTGTGTATACATCTGAACGCACGTACATGCGTGCGTATGAGTGTAGCGGTTAGCGCGCTGCGCTACAAACGGCGGCCCGAGTTTGATTCCGCTCACGGTCACCACCAGTGACAAATATATGAACGGTTCTGAGCCTCCCCTAGGTCGACTCAACCTCAAATGAGTGCTTGGTGTGATGTGCAAAACATCGGCACTTGGGAGACAAAGGCGGCCAGGCGTGGTCTTGGCCACCCACCTCTTTATCGGTGTGGCATGGCGTCCTTCATAGAGTGCTGCTCGCTAACAGCACTTGCCCCAAAAGGTCTGTAGAGGCTATACGGGGGATCTTTGTTTAGATTAAACCGGGTTGCTGAGTGTAGCCAGTGACGGTGATGTCAGCCCAGCTGCTGATGACTGCACACGCACAAAGGCTCCACTGGGGATCTGTGTCGTTGTCTTTGGAGGTACTCACTCCACGGATATCAGCTCAGCTCCTGTGCGCTTCACCAGAAACCTTGTCACGTGGTCGTAGCTGTCTGCGATTCATACAAGGCTCATGTTATCATCACCATCATCACTACGATCATCATCGTCGTCGACCCCACTACGAGGCATGCTAGGCCACAGCAGACTGGGACTCGCAGCTTCCCACACCTTGCACCCGCTCCCACGCCCCTTAGTTTATTTTATTCAGAAGAGCTACTCGCTACTCTTAGATTTTTTCGGTAAAGTCACGTAGGTAATTTTTTTANAATAAAATAAAATAATATTAAATGAAAAATACAAATATCCGACTTTCGGAGGCAACACTTGATACAGTAAATTTAGATGTGAGGTCCACCGGACTTTACCGAACAAACCAAAGAGTATGAATCCTTGCAGTCACGAAAGCTGCAAATCTAGAGCTACTCGCTGTTGTCTGAAGTTTTACTGCCCCAAGTAAAGGATTGAAAAGAGAACTACAGTAAAACCTTGGATTGCGAGCATAGTTCATTCCGGAAACATGTTTGTAATCCAAAGCACTCGTATATCAAAGCATTCCTATATCAGTTGTGATCACGTGACGCTCGGCAGACAAAGCGTATACATGTACTACTCGTATTGCAAGACCTCGCTCGTTTATCAAATTAATATTTATTTAAAATTTTGCTCGTCTTGCAAAACACTCTTAGACCAAGTTACTCGCAATCCAAGGTTTTACTGTAAATACAAACTGGGCTTTCGAGACCAAAATTATCCATAAAAGCATTTTTTTGGGTTAGATCACGTAAATATAAATGTATTGTTAAACCCGCCACCGCCCGACACAGCCAATTGGTAAGGTCTGTCCCGTTACGAATTGGCCGTGTCAGATGGTTGGCAGGTTACACGACACATTTATATTTACGCGATCTAACCCAAACAAAAATCTCTAATACGATCAGTACAAACTGCTCATCCTCCGTGGATAGAGCCAGAACCAGTCTCCCGGACCTCCGGTATTTCACTGAGGTCCAGGCGTCACCAGTCCAGCTCCCGACAGAGGGATGGGCAGCCTCTCATCCCTCCATCAACAAAGTTGGGACGTACTCTTTGGTTTTTTCGGTAAAGTCATGTAGGTAAAAAATAATAAAAAATTAAAACTAAATTAAATCACAAATCAAGTAAATAAATAAATAGAAAATGAGAACAACTAAATAAAATCACAACGTAAATAAATAAAAAACATAAAATGATAACTAAATTAAATCACGCGTTTCGGAAGCAACACAAGCCTCCGTCTTCAGGTGGAACCACCACAGCAAAATTACTGTGGTGAATAAAGATAGCCGTTTAGAGAACCGTGATTATATAGGGTAAGAGGGGGGGGAAGAGCCAAGGAGGAAAGTTGGGACGTTCCATACGGCCACAAACTACAGTGATTTGCTGTTGTTGTTTCTGTAAGAACCCCGTGGAGGGGTGGGGGGGGGTGCGGTTCATACTGCACATCTGTGAAAAAAAGCTTCATAGCTCATCGGATTCCTCCAGTCCAAATTAAGATTCTGAGTCTCCTGGCTCCGCCAAACACAATTTGGCGAGGAGATGTTACAGAGCCCGGTCTCTCCCCGGGGGCCTCTGGCACGCACATTCTTTCTTCGTGGGTCTGTTGAATAAATTCCTAGTGGAGGGGGGGGGGGTTACCAGCCCCTTGCAGCCATCCAGCGCCCACCACCTCCCCTCCCCGGACCCCCGTTAGCAGCTGTGGTGGCCGTGAGCGCCATGAGGGTTATCGGCTGATTACCAACGGCCTAGAGACCCCCCCCCCCCCCCTTGGCATTGCTCAAAATACACAACGGTGCCACTCGCCACAATGCACAATTTGACACCAGTGGGGAGGTGGAGGGTGTTTAGCCAGACACACACTGCACACAAGACCCCCGTATAGCCTTTAAGAGACTGTTGGGCAAGTGCTGTGAGCGAGCACCTATAAAGGCCGGCACGGCACACGAGGGGTGGGTGGCCACACCACGCCCGACCACCTTTGTATCCCCAGTGGCGATGTTTTACACATCGCCAGTCGATCTAGGGGAGACCCAAGGCCGGTTCAGATAATCGCCACGGTGTTGGTGGTGTGAGCGGCAATCCAACTCGGGTCGCCGGGTTCGTAGTGCAGCGTGCTAACCGCTACACCACCGCTCCCCCACACGCACACGCGCGCGCACACGCACCCACGCTGCCGAACATCCACCCGCCGCCGTGGAAGAAGATGATGGTGGGTCGCGGTCGGTGTGTCTCGCCGCCGCTCCCCCGCTCGCCGGGAGTGTAGATGCGCACGGGACGCCGTCGATGCGCGTGTTGCGCACGGCCACGGCGGGGTCGTCGGGGTCGCGTGCGACGGGCGGAGAGCGGCTTCCCGCAGACGCCGCATGAGCAGCACCTGGCTCCCCAAGCCCAGCCTGGAGCCCAGCCATGCCTGGGTGCGAGCGCACAGGTGAGTGAGTGAGTGTGCATGGAGCGGTGGCGCAGTGGTTAACGCTACGCTACGAACCTGGCGACCCCGGTTAGATTCCCGCTCACGGCCAACACAGTGACGGTTATCTGAACCGGTCCTGGGCCTCCCGAGGTCGACTCAGCCTCAAGTAGGGTACCTAGTGCGGTGTGTAAACATGGCCCTNGGGAGACAAAGGCGGCCAGGCGTGGTGGTAGCCACCACCCCCTCATGTGCCGTGCTGTGCTGGCCTTCATAGGTGCTACTCGCTAACAGCACTTGCTCTTACAGTCTGTTGAAGGCTGAACCGTGGGGTCTTTAGTAATAGGTTTTTACCCTTTAAACTGGTACAAAAACTGACACCTTTATACAAGGCATCATGTTTGCAATAACCACAACACAAGCAGTCAAAATGCAAACAAAAAGAAACAACTCTGATAATGATATGCACTGTCCTTGAGTGATGCTCCACCGAGACGTTTTCTCAGAGTAGTCTCATGGTGTTGGAGTGGTGTGTTTGGGTGAGTGAGTGAGTGGGTGAGTGAGGACGTTGTATGGAGAGAGTGAGTGAGTGTGAGTGAGTGTGAGAGATTGAGTGAGTGTGAGTGAGTGTGAGTGAGTGAGTAGTNAGTGTGTGAGTGAGTGAGTGTGAGTGAGCAAAGGTTTTTTTTTGTACAGCAGCCTGTGACAGTCTTTGATGTGCTATGATTTAGGGCCGTTTCCCCGAAACGTCGCCTATTTTATACTTTTTTTCCAAGGCCACACAGTTATCGGCAAGGAATGCGTCAAGTTAAAGCTGTTCATCCTGATAGCGTTACGCGAGAGTTTGGGGGTGGGGTGGGGGGGGGGTGGGGTGGTGTGGCGGTGGTGTGGGGTTCAGAGGGTCAGGCGAAGGTGACGGTACGCGATGTCCGTCGTTACGCCGGACGGGGCCCAAGTCCGTGAGACGCTGCGGCGCCCACTGAGCGCAATCTCCGATCGCCGTGTCACGGTGGGTCACGGTGGGACGATGGGAGGGGGGGGGGGGGNAATAAAATGCTGTGAGTAAAGCGGAGCGTGACCGCGACCGCGACAATGAAACTTCTAAAGAGGGAGCGTGCGAATAACGCCGTTATCAATGCCCTGTCAGCCGTGGTTGCGTTCGTGACGTTCCCCTGCTTGTGAAGAAGGGCCATGCCCGAAACGTCGCCTGTTGTAGTATTTTTTGTATTAAGCGCACGCGGTGTGGTTACTGAAATGGAGCGTGATGCGTGGTTTGTTTGTTTGATTTGTTACTTGCTGAGCCGCAGATGGATTCTCCGAGAAAGATCATCGTGAGCATTCGCCACTCGATCGCAAAAGGACCACGGGAGACAGCAGGGTGGGTGGGGGGGCAGCAGGGGGGCAACAGGAGGGAGCAGCGGGGGTGGAGGGCAGCAGGGGGGATAGAGGGGGGCAGCAGAGGGGGCAGCAGGAGGGGCAGCAGGAGAGAAGAGGGGGGGGCAGCAGGGGGCAGCAGGGGGAGNCAGCGGGGGACAGCAGGGGGGGGCAGCAGGGGGGGAGCGGGGGGGCAGCAGGGGGGCAGCAGCGGGCAGCAGGAGAGAGAAGAAGGGGGGCAGCAGGGGGCAGCAGGGGCAGCAGTGGGTGGCAGGAGAGAGAGANAGGGGACAGCAGGGCAGGGGCACCAGGGGCGACAGCAGGGGGGAGGGAGGGNGGGGGGACAGCCGGGGGAGGGGCCCCCGCAGGAGCGCAGCAGCAGGGGCAGCAGGGGGCAGCAGGAGGGCGGCACGGGGGCGCAGCACGGGGGACAGCACAGGGGACACGTGGGGTGAGTGGAGTGGGGCACGTGGGGGGAGTAGGGGGGCAGTGGGGGGGGGGAGGGGGGCACGTGGGGGGGAGGGGGGCAGCAGGGGGGGAGGTGGGCAGTGGGGGGGGGAGTGGAGGCGGGGGCAGCAGGGGGTGAGTGGAGGCGGCACGTGGGGAGGGGGGCACGTGGGGTCACGGGGGAGGGAGAGTGGGGGTGGGNGAGTGGAGGGGGGGCAGTGGGGGAGTGGAGGCGTGGGGGCAGTAGCGGCAGTGGGAGGGGGTGAGGGAGACGGCAGTGGGGGAGTGGAGGCGGGGACAGTGGGGGAGGGAGACGGGGGCAGTGGGCGCACGTGGGTGGAGAGTGGCACGTGGGTCACGTGGGGGAGTGGGAGTGGGCGGGGGTCACGGGCAGGGGGGAGGGGACCACGTAGGAGGCGTGGCAGTGGGGTGAGTGGAGGCGTGGGGTCACGTGGGGGTGAGTGGATGGACGTGCACGTGGGGTGAGTGGAGACGGGGTACGTGGGTGAGTGGAGGCGTGGGTCACGTGGGGTCACGTGGGGTGAGTGGAGACGTGGGTCACGTGGGGTGAGTGGGGTGAGTGGAGACGTGGGGTCACGTGGGGGTGAGTGGGGTGAGTGGAGGCGTGGGGTCAGTGGGGTGAGTGGGGTGAGTGGGGTCGTGGGGTCAGTGGGGTGAGTGGGGTGGGGTCAAGTGGGTCCGTGGGGTCACGTGGGGGTGAGTGGAGACGTGGGGTCAAGTGGGGTCACGTGGGGTCACGTGGGTGAGTGGAGACATGGGTCACGTGGGGTGAGTGGAGACGTGGGGTCACGTGGGGTCACGTGGGGTGAGTGGAGACATGGGGTCACGTGGGGTGAGTGGAGACGTGGGTCAAGTGGGGTCACGTGGGTCACGTGAGGGTGAGTGGAGACATGGGGTCACGTGGGGTGAGTGGAGACGTGGGGTCAAGTGGGGTCACGTGGGTCACGTGGAGTGAGTGGGTCACGTGGGGTGATTGGAGACAGGGGGGTGAGGGTTAGGTTACATTTGACCTAAAACAATAATTCACATCGTGATGAATATAAATAACCAAATAGACGTGCCTCCTTCACATGGCGGTCCCTTCACATAAACAAAGTGTCATTTTACACATCCAATCAGCACAAAGGGCCCTCTTCTGGGACTGCATAATTTCAATGTCAGCAGAGCTGGCTCGCTTGTACTAAATAAGTCACTGACTGTTATGCACGACAACTCCTCAGTGTTATTATTAGAGCAAATTGGGGTGGGGAGCTAGAGTTGCCATCTGTCCAGGTCAGATCAGGACAGTCCCAAGGGATTGGGATCTGTCGTGGGTTTGGTCTATGGAATATGGTGGCAACCATACCCATTCATTCACTCACTTATCCATCAATTCATTCATTTGCGAGTAGCTCATTGAGTCACTCACCGAGCCACTCACCCACTCAGCCACTCACTCACTCGGTCACTCACTCACTCGTTCACTCAATCAGTTATTCACCCAGCCACTCCTCACTCGGTTATTCACCCAGCCACTCACTCACTCAGCCACTCACTCACTCAGTTATTCACCCAGCCACTCACTCACTCGGTCACTCACTCAGCCACTCTCCGACTCAGCCACTCACCCACCCATTAGGCTTGCCACCTGTCCGGAATTGGAATCGGTTTGCTGGTGGCAGGAATTGCCCGGTTACCCAGGTCTGGTAACCGGTATCGTGTGTTGATAGACCCAGTGATGACCGAGAACCTGTGAGCGCTTCCATGGATTTTTTTTTTNAGGCAATGTGCGGGCCCGATACATCATCACGCTGTGACGCACGCACTGTCAACATAAAACGAACCGGTTATGAAATGCAGGAGATATAGAAAGATGGGTCACGGGCTAGCTGTTTCTCTCTTTAGTTATTTTAAAACCGCATTTCTCCTTTCTTCGTTACTTGGTTGTTGTTAAAACTATTTTCCGCCGTGCCACGCACAGCGCCACTGAGAACGATTTCTTTACGGTTGCTTTATACATTTAAATTATTGTTCTTATTAACCGGACGGAGGTCCCAGCGAACGAGGGGAAATGGCAGCCCTCCACTCATGCCGGCGTGCGTGGGAAGAGGTCAAATCAGGTTCAAGGTCGAGGGTTGACTCCAGCTTCGGGTTGAACATTGACACAACTGTCAATCCCTTAACAGTGCCCTGCCGCCTTATTACAGACATTATTACAGACCAATTCAGACATTATTGCTCAGCCTTATAAATCTCAAAGTTCATTCTACAAAGTCCTATAACAAGGGAGAAACACAAACACATAGACACTTTTTTTTTTGCATTGTATTGAAACGGCTGTACGCCGTTTGGACCTGAAACTCAATTTCCCTGTACAAGAATACGGAGTGAACCGTGATGGGTTGACAGCTATGCAATTGACGCACCACAAACTCCTCCGTTGTTAAGACCACAGCACAGTTAGTCAACTTCATTCGCCAGCGGAGTGCAAATGTACAAGACGCTGTCTTGACTGCAGGGAGTCTTTCCGACAGACCTGTTCTTCACCTAAGGACGGCTGCTTGCGTTGTGGCCGAAACGTCGTGAGAATTATTTTATTATGTTTTATTTTTATTATTTTATTATTTCTTCTACGTGACTTTACCGAAAGAACCAAGAAGATTAATTAAATTTTTACTATTGCTATTTTAGTTACATTTTTATTGATTTAATAGTTTATTTCCCTCACAAAATGTGTATTAAATAACCGAGGCAGTGATTAACGTCGTCGGTACGTGACTGGCAAAATATGGGTTACGTTTGCGATGTTGGTAATTGTATGACGTTATAATTAATTAGTCCTAATTGCTCGGATTAGTTAATTAGTTGCGGTGTTAATTGTGCGTGCTGAGCGGCATGCTGCTAACTAATAGAGACCACCACTCCACTAACACGACAACCATCAACAACCAAATAATATCCACCACGACAACAACAATCACGAATAATAACTACCACTACAACAACCACTACAACAACACTACAACAGTACAACCACCACTACAACAACCATCACCAACACTGCAATCACCACCAACACTGCAACTACCACTACACAACCACTACCAACACTGCAACTACCACTACAAGCACCACTACAACAACCACTACAACAACCATCACCAACACTGCAACTACCACTACAACAACTTCTACAACAACCATCACCAACACTGCAACCACCACTACAACACCCACTACAACCACCACTAACAACAACCATCACCAACACTGCAACTACCACTACAACACCCACTACAACAACCACTACAACCACCACTAACAACAACCATCACCAACACTACAACTACCACTACAACAACCATCACCAACACTGACAGAACCATCACCAACACTGCAACTACCACGACAACAACCATCACCAACACTAACCACCACTAACAAAACCATCACCAACACTGCAACCACCACTACAACAACCATCACCAACACTAACAGCAACCATCACCAACACTGCAACTACCACAACAACAACCNTCACCAACACTACAACAACCATCACCAACACTGCAACCNCCACTACAACAACCACACCACACTGCAACTCACGACCAACCNTCACCAACACTAACCCACACACACACAAACACTAACAACAACCATCACCAACACNACAACTACCACTACAACAACCATCACCAACTAACAACAACCATCACCAACACTACAAAACTCCCCACTGCAACTACCACTACACAACCATCACCAATACTCAATCACAACTACAACCACCTAACAACAACCACTACCACCACTACAACCACCACTACAACCACCACTACAACAACCACNACCCCACTAACACAACCACTACCACTACACCACCACTAACAACAATCATCACCAACACTCACTACCATGAGGGTCACTACCACGCCACCACANCACGGTGCTGGTGTGNCACCCAAAGACNACCCTCATTCAACCTCACCTACCCACACACACACAAAGACAATCCCCATCCTTACAGACTCGCACTCAGTCACCTTGAAGGCCACACCCTTTGTCTCCCCAGTGGCGATGTTTACTCACACGCCCACCAGGACTCATTCCGAGTTGACCTAGGGGAGAGGCCCCCAGACCGGTTCGGNTAATCGTCACCGATGTTGGCTGANCGGAATCACCCTCAGGCACTAACGCAGCCTCACCGCGCTCGCCACGCTCACCCTCACTCACTCACCCCCACCCACACTCACTCACCCTCCCCTCACTCACCCTCACTCACTCAACCACTCACTCAGCTCNCTCCTCTCACCCTCACTNATCACNTCACTCACTCCTACCCTCACTCCACTCACTCACCACTCTCANACTCACATCACTCACCCTCACTCACCGCTCACCCTCACTCACTCACCCTCACTCACTCCACTCACTCCACCACTCANTCCTCACTCACCCACACTACATCCTCGCTCACCCTCACCACCCTCACTCCTCACACCTACCCACCACTCACTCCCTCTCACTCANTCNCCACCTCACTCACTCTCACTCTCACTCACNCACACTCCTCACTCANCCTCACCACCACCCTCACTCNCTCACCCTCCTNACTCACCCTCACCACANCACTCACCNACTTACCACACTCCACTCGATCACCCTCACTCGCTNACCCTCACTCACCCCCTCACCNATGTNTCGCTCACTCACTCACTCACCTCACTCACCNTCCCTCACCCCACTCGGCCACTCACCNCTCACCCTCACTCCTCACTCNCNCACCCTCACACCCTCCCTCGGCCAGCCGACTCACTCACCCCACCGCTCACCTCACTCCTCANCTCACTCACTCACCCACTCACTCACCCTCANTCCTCACTCACTCACCGCTCACCNTCACTACGCTCACCCCCACTCACTCACTCACACCCTNCCTCAGCCCACTCCCACACCACCCTCACTCACTCCTCACCCCACCACCCACTCACTCACTCANNCANTCACTCACTCACCACTCATCCCTCACCCATCACCACTACGCGACCCTCATCACCCACCAAGCCTCACTCACNNCTCACTCACTCACTCGGCCCTTTCACTTTCCCACCCGGTCACTCACCACCCTCATCACTCAACCCTCACTCACTACACTCANTCACTCACCCACTCCACCCCACTCACTCCACCACCCTGCCACTCACCCACCATGTCGCTTCACCCANNTCGCACACGCNACTGCACTCACCNTCACACTCACTCACCCNCACTCGCCTCACTCGCCACACCACTCACCCTCACTCACTGCANCCTCACCACCACCCTCACTCACTCCCCTCACTCCTGCTGAGGAGAACCCTCCTCCGTACTNACCCGCTCACCCTCANCTCGGCCACAACCCCTCACTGCTCCTCACCNCACTCACTCGACTCACCCTCACTCNCTCACCCTGACTCACCCTCACTCACCCTCACCAGCTCACCCAGCTCGGCCACACCACTCACCGGTGAGCCTCACCCTCACCCTCACCCTCACCCANTCATCACTCACCCTCANTCTCANTCACGANCACAGCTCGGCCTCACACCATCACTCTCATCACCCTCATCANCCTCACCCTCACCACCCTCCCCTCANCACCACCCACAGCATCGGCACAGCGCACATCACCGGTGACCCATCCCTCACACATCATCANCCTCACATCCCACCNTCACCTCACANCANTCATCACCCACCACCTCANCACCCTCACTCACTCCCCACAGCTCGGCCACACCCACTCANCTGGTGAGGAGAAAGTCACTCACTCACACTCACCACTCACCTCACTCGCTCACCTCACTACCCTCCACATCCTCACCCTACAGCCGGCCACACGCCACTCACCTGGTGGGAGAAGCCTCACTTCACTCACACTCACGTCACTCACCCTACTACTCAAGCCCTCACACTCACTCACTCACCCTCACTCGCTCACCCTCACTCACCTCACACTCACTCACCCACAGCTCGGCCACACGCCACTCACCTGGTAGGAGAAGCCTCACCACTCCCTCAGTCACCCTCTCACCCTCACTCACATCACTCACCACTCACTCACCCTCACANTCACTCACCCACTCGGCCACACGCCCCACCTTGAGGAGNAGCCTCACCACTCACNCTCAGCTCACTCACCCCTCACTCCTCACCCGGTCACCACCTGCACAGAAGCCTCACTGCACCCACACTCGCACCGCACTCACCTAGGTGAGGAGAGCCCACTCACTCACACTCACTCCTCACCCTCACTCACTGCACCCACACTCGGCCACACGCACTCACCGGTGAGGAGAGCCNCACTCACTCACACTCACTCACCCTCACGTCACTCACCCTCACTCACCCTCACACTCACTCACTCACCCTCACTCACCCTCACTCACCCTCACACTCACTCACCCACACTCGGCCACACACTCACTGAAAGCCTGCACTCACTCACACTCACTCACTCACCCTCACTCGCTCACCCTCACTCACCCTCACACTCACTCACCCACTCGGCCACACGCCTACTCACGTGAGAGAACTCACTCACTCACACTCACTCACTCACCCTCNCTCACTCACCCTCACTCACCTCACACTCACTCACCCACACTCGGCCACACGCNACTCACCTTGGGAGAAGCCTCACTCACCCTCACACTCACTCACCACCCTCACTCACTCACTCACCTCACTCACCCTCACACTCACTCACCCACACTCGGCCACACGCACTCACCTGAAAGCCTCATCTCACTCAACTCNCTCACTCACCCTCACTCACTCACCCTCACNCACTCAACTCNCTCACCCACTCGGCCACACGCCCTCACCTTGAGGAAGCCTCAACTCACTCACCCTCACTCACTCACTCACCCTCACTCACTCACTCACCCTCACCACTCACTCACTCCTCCACCCACACTCGCCACACGCCCTCACTGAGCCTCCACTCCCCTCACTCAGTCACCCTCACTCACCCTCACTCCTCCACCCTCACTCACTCACCCTCACTCACCCTCACTGAACTCACCACCCACAGCTCGCCACACGCCACTCACCTTGAAAGCCTCCTCACTCACTCACACACTCCCACTCACCCACTCACTCACCCTCACCACCCTCAACCACTCACTCACTCACTCACCCTCAACTCTCACCACCCACACTCGGCACACGCCACTCACCCTTGAAAGCCTCACTCACTCCTCACTCACTCACTCACCTCACTCACTCACCCTGACCCCCTCCTCACTCCTCACTCACCCACAGCTCGCACACGCCACTCACCTTGAAAGCCTCCTCACACTCCCCACTCNCTCCACCCTCACTCACTCACCCTCACTCACTCACCCCACTCGCTCACCCNCATCACCCTCNCACCCCATCATCACCACAGCTCGGCCNCACCCCTCCAGGAAGCCTCTCTCCACTCACTCACCTCATCACTCACCTCACTCACTCACATCACATCACCCACAGACTCACACCCACCAGGAGAAGCCTCACATCATCACACTCACTCACTCACCCTCACTCACTCACCCTCCACCCTCACACTCACCCTCACACCCAAGCTCGCCACNCCCACTCACNAGGAGAAGCTCACATCANTCACACTCACTCANTCACCCTCACTCACCCTCANCACCCTCACATCANTCANCACCCTCACTCACTCACATCANTCACCACANCTCGCCACACCANCACCTGGTGAGGAGAATCACTCANTCATCACCATCACCACCCTCACATCATCACCCTCACAACTCACCCTGATCACACACCCTCACATCACACTCACCACTCACACTCACATCACCCACAGCTCGCCACACCACTCACCTGGTGAGGAGAAGCCTCACCGCGAGTTGAACTCCACTGCCCCTTCAGCGGGGCCCACGTGGAGCCGCGGAGGCGGTGGAGGGGGAGGAGCTTGGCGGGAAGGTGGAGGGGGCGGGGCTTGTGTGAGGGGAGGGGCTTGTGTGAGGGAGGGGCTTGTGCGAGGGGCGGGGCTTGTGTGAGGGGAGGGGCTTGTGTGAGGGGGCGGGGCTTGTGTGTGAGGGGAGGGGCTTGTGTGAGGGGCGGGGCTTGTGTGTGGGGGGAGGGGCTTGTGCGAGGGGAGGGGCTTGTGTGAGGGGGAGGGGCTTGTGTGAGGGGAGGGGCTTGTGTGAGGGGGCGGGCCTTGTGTGAGGGGGAGGGCTTGTGTGAGGGGCGGGCTTGTGCGAGGGGGAGGGGCTTGTGTGAGGGTCTGGGAGGAGGGCCATAACATAGGGGAGCGGTGGCGCTGTGGTTAGCGCGCTCTGCGTTACTTTGATTCCCGCTCACGCAAACCAACAACTCCAGTGAGGATTATCTGAACTGATCCTGGCCTCCCTAGGCCGACTCAGCCTCAACTGAGTACCTGGTGCGGTGTGTAGTAAACATCGCCACGAGGGAGACAAAGGCGACCGAGGCGTGGTGCTGGCCACCCACTTCCTCGTGTGCCACAGTGCCGGCCTTGATAGGTGCTGCTCGCTAACAGCACTTGCCCCAACAGTTTGTTAAGGCTACACGGGGGATCTTTATCTGCGGGGTCATCACACAGCAGCCTCGTGACAGTCCTAGCGTTGCGCTGTAAGTATAGCGTGAATATTAAATCATCATCATCAGCCAGGGTCGATACAGTGATGAGCAGTACTACTTCGTGGAAAATCGACGTCATCATCAATCACCGGCCACGGCCAATCCACTGCTGGATGAAGCGGCGATCGCACCTCTCACGATCGCTGCTGCACACAAACTGATTTCACCGCTCCATCTCCATTTGGTGAGCGGTTAACTCCCTCGCCTGGACTACAGGAGGTCGTGGTTCGATCCGACCCTGTATATCTGGAGTTTGCGTGTCTCTCTCATCATCATCACGGTGGCTAGGAGATGTTAACTACCTCGCCTGGACTACAGGAGGTCGTGGGTTCGATCCCGATCCCGACCCTGAAGCCTGCTGCTGTATTTGCAGTCTGCGTGTCTCTCCATCCCTCCCGTGGTTTCGTGGATTTTTCTCCGGGTCCTCCAGTTTTCCCCCCCTCCACATTTCGAATCGACATCACGCGCTCAAAGCATTTGGGCTGACTATACATTTCCACGTGATGATGATGAAGATGACGTTGCCACTTCGTTGAGCTATCATTTCTGCCAGCCAGGTCACTTCTAAAAAAACAAAGTTTTTCACTCTAAATCCTTTATATGCGTGGCGGCTAGAGTCCTTTCGTCCTCTGGCTTGAGATGGCTGCCACCTATGGGTCAGATGATTGTCTGCCAGTATTAAGCAATTGGTAATTAAATATTTAATTTGTTTTCCCTAAACAGTGTAAAATTTTGGAAAAAAATTTTCACGAACATTAATTGTCTCGCACAACGAGTCTGTGTGCAAAATGTCAGCTCGATTGGATCACGGGAAGTGGGTTAAAAAAACGACTGAAAGATTTGCACGGTCGTAAGCAAGCAAGCAAAAGAACTACACAGTGTAGGTCAGTGGGCCTTACCAGATCAAATAAAATAGTGTAGAGTTTTGATTTGAAGCTTTCGTGACTGCAGGAATCCATACTCTTTGGTTCTTTCTGCAGCCGAGGCCGATATAACTTCGTGCCACGGCAAATATCTCGCCTACTTCAGCAGTTTGTTCTTGCTGTGGTTGTCCCCCCTGATGACGATTGCTCGCGTTGCGATCGAAACGTCGTGATCTATTATTTTTTCTACCACGTGACTTTACCGAAAGAACCAACGAGCGTGGGTTCTTGCAGTCACGGAAGCTTCAAATCTGGAATAGTGCAAAGTTTAGTTCCTAGATGGACATCCTCTCGGACCCGTCCCTCGTGGCTGCCAATCCGTTACTAGTCTCGACCATGGGACGACATCGTCCCGTGTGGCCGTGACGCGTTTCAGCCCGAGCCCACTCACTTCTCATCCCAGCTCCACACCTACACCATTGGGACCTCATTTGTCAGAAGAAAAAATATGCTAATTGTTTTTTTTTACCCTTTTATCTGGCAACAAAACTGACACCTTTTTTATAATGCAAATAAAAAACATAACTCTGATAATGTATGCAACTATCAAGGACAGTGCATACATTATCAGAGTTGTGTTTTTTGTTTGCATTATGACTGCAGGTATTGTGGTCTATGCAAACATGACTCCTTGTAAAAAAGGTGTCAGTTTTGTTGCCAGATAGAAGGGTAAAAAACAATTATCAGCTAGACACCTGTGCAAAGAAAAAGAGCTTCGTAGATTCTCGGATTTCTCCAGTCGAGAGATAAAGATTCTGATTCTCAACGGTCCGGATTTGTGTCTCTAAGGGGCCGTCCATAAATGACGTCACGCACCTAGGGGGGGGNTCAGACATTTGTGACGAGGGGGGGGGTTGAAAATGTGACGTCACGTAAAAATGCGCAACTTTAAATAAATATAGACAACACGTTCTACTTAATTAAATAGACTTTTTAATAAATGTTTTCTCCTACAACATCAGAGTGCAGCGCCACATTAAATACGCACTACAATGAGTTTAAAGCGATTTTAATCACGTGTTATTTGAAGGGGGGGCAGAGCTTTGTGACGTCATATTTGAGGGGGGGTCTGACTTTTTGTGACGCCGTGTGACGAAAGGGGGGGGGTCAAAAATCGTCCAAAATCGCGTGACGTCATTTATGGACGGCCCTAAACCTGCGCGTGTGTTCTCTAAACCACGTGCTCATCTCCCTGCCTCTCAATGTCATTTCTTAGCGTGCATCACTCCAAGCGTCGATCATCTTGGTCTCTCCACTGCTGGATGCAGATCAATGTGGTGGTGATGTCTCGAATCCGCGTGTGTCCTCTAAACCACGTGCTCCTCTCGATGCCTGTCAGCGCAATTCCAAGCACTCACTTTGCTTTCATCATCATCATCACCACGGTCAATGTGATTCATCCGCGTGCGTTCTCTAACCCACGTGTCACTCACACGCAAAGCACGCCGCATCCGTCCACGCTTCTCCCGCGTTTTGTATTCTGCATTTTTCGCTCCTGTCCCGTGGTTCTGAAGCGGCCAGTGGAACGCACGCGGGTCCACGTGTCTTCTTACACTGACGACGACGCGATTTCATGCGATACAGCCACAGGTCTCCTGAGCCAGAAGAGGGCAGCAGAGGATCAAGGCATCTTGCCTCCGCCGTCCAAACGACTCGGAGAGAGTCAACGTGATTCATCTTCTTGGTTCTTTCGGTAAAGTCACGTAGAAGGGAAATAATACAACAAAAATAATAAAATGAAATTCTCACGACGTTTCGGCCACACCGCTGAGTACGGCTGCTTGCGTTGTGGCCGAAACGTCGTGATAATTCTATTAATTTATTATTTACCTTCTACGTGACTTTACCGAAAGAACCAAGAAGATGAATCCCTGCAGTCACGAAAGCTTTACATCGAAAATAGTCAACGTTTACCAAGGATACGTAAAGGGGCCGTCCATAAATGTGGGAGCCAATGAATGGAACGCGAGGGGACAGATCCACAGAGGAGACGGAGCGAGTTTGTGGCGGTGGCTTCGGGGGAGGAGGAGAAATAGGAGGTGAAGGTTTTCATCCAGCAGTGAATTGACCATGGCCGATTACAATTTTACAAAAAAAAATTGCACCGTGTAAAATTTTGGAAATTTTATTTTCACGAAAATGCATTGTCACGCACAACGAGTCTGTATGCAAAATGTCAGCTCGATTGGATCACGGGAAGTGGGTTAAAAAACGACCGAAAGATTTGCACGACCCTAAGCAAGCAAGCAAACTTAATATATAGGATTTAAAAAAATAGCGGGTAAGGCCCAATGAATAATCTACCACGTGACCCAATCTACCACAGAGCGGGGGGGGGTCATTCAAGTTCAAGTTTAAAGTTCATTTATTAGGTATAGCCCTGTGAGCCATTTGGCTCTTGAATCGGGTGCAACCGCAACAAACAAAAAACAAAAACATGAACAAGAAAACATCTTAAAGTGACTATGTGCAAACAGAAAATCCAAGAAAAGACAGCAAAATATTGCAGAAAAAACACCGTACACCAACGCTGTGTGCAAAAATCCCAGTGGGATGCAAGTCAAACAACAACAACCACGAGACAACTTAGATTAAGGCCATCATTCTAACTCTGTACTACTACTAAACCAATACACTTTTAGAAATCACCAAAATAAAGCTATGAAAGCAATGAAAAAGCAATCATAGGAACTGTGACGGAATTTTCACAATAAATGGCATAAACAACATACCCTCCTGCTCGCTGCCCCGCGGGCCCAAGACGGCCACGTGCGAACCACGAGGCCAGGGGCAGCCCCCGGGCGAGCAAGTGGAGGGAACGCGCGCTGCTGACTCTGCACGAGCGTGAACAAGCAGGCAATGCCCTGCGACCTCTGCGTAAAATAATCATCGTTGTTATTAGTATTTCCATGAAGATATGTTTGTATTTTACACATGCCAGCAGCCCACGGCCTTCCTTCTGGCCACGGAATAATTTAAGCAGCATTCGTTGAACAGAACAAAGCAAAGAGACTCTTCGACCGGTTTTGATAGTCCGTGTCCCTCGTCATCATCAGCTGCAGCAGGCAGAGCCAGGCTCGCTTTGAAGCAACGCTGGGCTGATGGCCGATGTGCCCAGTTAAGGACTGGTTTCGGCATTTAACGTCTCATCAGCAGTCAGGCTTTGTTTGACCCAGTTGTCTGCTTATCGCCTTTGTTGATATTCTCCGCAAGGGACGAGGGTGAGTGTTGCCCTCGTCATAGAAGACAAGAGGAGTGGAGTTAGCACGGTTTAGAGTTCAGCACGGTTTAGAGTTCAGCACGGTTTAGAGTTCAGCACGGTTTATTGTGTAGCACGGTTTATTGTGTAGCACGGTTTATTGTGTAGCACGGTTTCGAGTTTAGCACGGTTTATTGTGTAGCACGGTTTAGAGCTCAGCACTGTTTATTGTGAAGCACGGTTTATTGTGTGGCACGGTTTATTGTGTAGCACGGTTTCGAGTTCAGCACGGTTTAGAGTGTCGCACGGTTAAGAGTTCAGCACGGTTTCTTGTGTAGCACGGTTTCGAGTTCAGCACGGTTTAGAGTGTCGCACGGTTAAGAGTTCAGCACGGTTTCTTGTGTAGCACGGTTTCGAGTTCAGCACGGATTATTGTGTAGCACGGTTTAGGTTGTAGCACTGTTTAGCATTGAGCAGCGAGATTATTGTTGTTGTTAAGAGCGTGGTGGGGGAAAGAGAGGGTGATAATGGTGGTGGAGGTGATGGTGGTGGTGATGATGGTGATGATGGAAGAAGGGAGATCTTCCAGGGTGGAGTGATGCGATGGGAAGAAGCAGTGAGAGAAGCGAGATGACCGGCAGTGTGGCGAGAGGGTGAGTGAGCGAGTGGGTGAGTGAGTGAGCGAGTGGGTGAGTGGGTGAGTGAGCGAGTGGGTGAGTGGGTGAGTGAGTGGGTGAGCGAGTGAGTGAATGGGTGAGTGAGCGAGTGGGTGAGTGAACGAGTGGGTGAGTGAGTGGGTGAGTGAGCGAGTGAGTGAATGGTGAGTGAGCGAGTGGGTGAGTGGATCAGTGAGCGAGTGGGTGAGTGGGTGAGTGAGTGAGTGAATGGGTGAGTGAGCGAGTGGGTGAGTGGGTGAGTGAGCGAGTGAGTGAATGGGTGAGTGAGCGAGTGGGTGAGTGGGTCAGTGAGCGAGTGGGTGAGTGGGTGAGTGAGCGAGTGGGTGAGTGGGTGAGTGAGTGGGTAAGTGAGCGAGTGAGTGAATGGGTGAGTGAGCGAGTGGGTGAGTGGGTGAGTGAACGAGTGGGTGAGTGAATGGGTGAGTGAGCGAGTGGGTGAGTGGGTGAGCGAGTGGGTGAGTGGGTGAGTGGGTGAGTGAGTGAGTGGTGGGTGAGTGAGCGAGTGGGTGGTGAGTGAGTGAGTGGGTGGGTGAGTGAGTAAATGGGTGAGTGGGTGAGTGGTGAGTGGGTGAGTGAGCGAGTGGGTGAGTGAGTGAGTGAGTGAGCGAGTAAATGGGTGAGTGGGTGAGTTGGTGAGTGAGTGAGCGAATGGGTGAGTGAGTGAGTGGGTGAGTGGGTGAGTGAGCGAGTGGGTGAGTGAGTGGGTAGGAAGCGGTAGTGCAGTGGTTAGCGTGCTGCGCTACGACCCTGGCGATCCAAGTTCGAATCCCGCACACGGACACCAACACCAGTGACGATTATCTGAACCACTCCTGGGCATCCCAAGGTTGACTCAGCCTCAAATGAGTACCACGAGCCTCGTCATCACCATCATCAGCAGCATCAGCAGCATCAACATCATCATCATTACCACCACCATACAACTCAAGTCATCATCCACGCCACCAGCACCACCATCATCATCACTGCCACTGGCAGCAACATCATCACCATCGTCAACACCATCATCACCGACATCAACAACATTAATCATCAGCAACATCATCAACATAAACATTATCATTGTCTCCGTCATCCATAACAGCATCAGCACCACCATCATTGTCACCATTGTCTCAACATCATCACAATCAATATGGATCACCATCAGCAATCCTTCATAGTTATCATCATCACCAGCAACACCACCACCACTACCACCATCATAATCATAGTCACTTTCAAGAGCAGCAATCTTCATCAGCACCAACATCATCATCTCCATCACGACCATCACCGCGGTAACCATCACGGACACGCCAGACGGCAACAGATCAATGGGACATCGGAGAGTTTATTGGTCGAGATAGGATCACAACACAGAGGAAGTCACCATCACCAACATCACAGCGATGATGCCATCACCACTACGGGCTAATGATGTTGCTGTTGTCGGCTCACGACGGCGAACAGCTTCGGGGAAATCATGGAACGCGGTCTGGAATTGAACCAGGACAGGGGCAGTATTTAGGTATTGAGGTCGGGTTAGGAGGTCGGGAGTTGAACCAGGTTCAGAGGTCGAACTCAGACTTTCTTGCTACCCTCTTGAAGACCACGGACGGCACCAGCGTCTGGAAGAGCGNAAGAACATCGGGNCACGGTCAACAACATCACCAACATCACCAACAACATCACCAACATCACCAACAACCCAACATCAACAACAACCAACAACATCACCAACATCACCAACAACATCAACAACATCACCAACATCATCCATAATATAATTTTTGGTTAGGGCCGTCTATAAATGACGTTACGTGATTTTGGACGATTTATGACCCCCCCCCTCGTCACACGGCGTTACAAAAAGTCAGACCCCCCTCAAATAGCGTCAAAGCACTGCCCCCCCCCAAAACAAAACATGCTTCAAATCGCTTTAAACTATTGTCATTGTAGTGCGTATTTAGTGTGGCGCGCACTCTGATGTGAGAAAACATTTATTAAAAAGTCTATTTATTAAGTAGAACGTGTTGTCTATATTTATTTAAAGTTGCGCATTTTGATGGACGTCACATTTCTCACCCCCCCCCTCGTCACACATCGCACAAATGTCGTGACGTCATTTATGACGGCCCTTAGCATCACACCATCTAGGCGACCACCACCACCACAGCACCATCATCAACCACCCACCAACCATCACCATCATCCCCACCAAACCCATCACCATAACCCGACCACCACATTCCCATAACCACGACCCCAACCATCACTCCTACCAACGACCACCACAATAACCACGACNACCACAATAACCACGACCACCAACCACCACATCATCAACCACACCACCAACCATCACCATACACTCAACCACGACCACCAACCATCNCATCATCAACCACGACCACCAACCATCCATAACCACGACCACCACATCACCATCATCAACCACGAACCACCANCTCAACCACGACCCCACACACCATCATCAACCACGACCACCAAACCACATATCAACCCGACCACCAAACCAATAACCACGACCACCACACCACCATCCCGACCACCACAACCACGCCAACCACCATCACCATCATCAACCAGACCCCAACCATCACCATCATCAACCACGACCACCAACCATCACCATCATCAACCACGACCACCAACCACCACCATCATCAACCACGACCACCAACCATCATCAACCACGACCACCAACCACCACCATCATCAACCACGACCACCAACCATCACCATCATCAACCACGACCACCAACCATCACCATCATCAACCACGACCACCAACACACCATCATCAACCACGACCACCAACCACCACCATCATCAACCACGACACCAACACACCATCATCAACCACACCACCAACCACCACCATCACCAACCACCACCACCACCACCAAGCCCCGTGAGTGGTCCCCGTGAGGCCGACTCACCTCCACCAGCTTGCCGCCCACGACCTCCAGGGTGTGCGTGAGATTGGGCAGCTGCGCCACCATTTTGGTGTCGCCCTGCAGGGTCACGAGAACCTGGTGGGGAGGGGGGCAACGGGGGGGGGTCAGTGACGCAACGGGTAAAGGCGCAGCCCCTGCAACTGCCCCCTCTCGCCGCCACTGCTACTGGCGGGAGCCTCTCCAATGGAGGCCGCTCGACAGCAGATCGCCGTGTGGCGATGATCGTGGTTATCGCCGTGGTCATCGAACAAAGACGGTGGTGATGGAACGCGCTCTTCGTTCCGATATCAGGAAGCCATTGGGAGCCGTGCAAACGTTTAAATCATCATCATCGTCATCATCGTCATAGTCATCATCATCGTCATAATCGTCATCATCATCGTCATCATCATCGTCGTCATCATCTCATCATCATCATCATCATCTCGTTTCACAAACTCCTCGATGCGAAACGGCTTTTTTGCGTATTTAGCGTGTTGTCCTTTCCCCCGCACACACTCCGATCTTTCACGTACGGTGTGAAAGAAGTTCAACATCCGTAATACAAAATGTAATGTATAAAGCGTTGGGAGTCGAGGCACGCGTGTCAACAAGGACATTCAATTGGTCTTGATGGATTTGATGTGCTGCGTAAAACGGCATTTTTCCTGGCCAAGACTCGTTAAAGAATCTATTGAAATTGAGGAGAAATAAAATTGTTTCCTGGCCAAGACTCGTTAAATAATCTATTGCAATTGAAGAGAAATACAATTTGTCATTGGAACCGTTCTGACAGCTACCGGCTTAGTGCTGTCTTGTAAAAGTATCAACAAACAAACAAAAAAATTCTGGCCTGGACTTGTGCAGCTGTTTTAGACTAATTTCAGGGCGCTGATTCCAAATTTGATCTCAGATTTGCTCTATCACATCTCATGTTTATGCTATCGGCATACTCCATTTTAATTGATTTTACCCGAAATTAACTCTGTCACTTATGATTGCAAGTTGTTGCGAGTCGGTGACTGCTTTAGTGTTAAAATATGGTGCTGTATTTTTAGGAAGTGTGTTTATAATATATTTTATGTAGATATCCACATTTATTTAATATTTTCTTCTGCAGTTTTATTGAAAATGCAACATTTGATATCTCAAAAACCTGATGCGATAGACCAAAACCGATGCCAGATTTGGAATCAGCACCCCAAAATATACCTTATGCCAGAAAAAGTGTGTTGACCAGTGTTATCAATCGCCGCCTCGTGAAATTGTCTCCGGTGTCGTAGCCCCACGGCGCTGTCGACTCCTGAGCTCCTCTGGCGGAGACCCCCTCTCCGCCAGCAGCGCGCGAGACAAAAGCACTTGCAGGGCCCGCGCCTTTTCATCTCAATTTCCGAAATGGTTTGTGAAAGAAAGAAAAAACCGCGACATCGCGACACACCTCCAAACCACGCTCGCGACCCGCCCCCCCGCCCCAGCTGCCCTTCCTGTGATCTGTTGCTGCCCCCCCCTCTCTCTACCCCACAGTGCCCCCCCCCCACTGCCCCCACGCCCCCCACTGCCCCACTCACCTTGCCCTTCTTCCGCTGAGGGTCTCGAAGTCCGACTCCTTGCCGGGCGTGATGGTGTTCACGAGCGTCTTCTTGGGGTTGATGTTGGAGATGGTGAAGGAGTCTCCGCTCTTCGTGATCTCCGTGTGCGACACCAGCTTCTCGCCGCCCTCGATCTTGTCCTCGGGCACACCTAGCCGGGCACGGGACGGAGGGGGGGGGNAGTTTATGTCAGTGCAGCTCCTCGGTGTTGGACAACGGGCCCGCGGAAGTGGACATCACAGAGCTACCTCTGAGAGATCTACGTACGTGTGTTGAGCTTCTTTCGCAGCGTACGTGGCCAACCGCGCTAATGTCAGAGGAGGAGGTCATAGGGAGGTTGGGTGGGGGGATTGGGGGGGGGNCACAAGGCAGAGGCGTAGCTGGGGGGGGGGGCAGGGGGTACATGTGTCCCCGGGCGCCAAGGTAAAGGGGCGCCAAATGAGGCTTACAACTTCACATGATAACTTATTGCGGCGGGCGCGGCAGCCTGAAACTACGCACAAATCTACACCTCAACCTAAAAGTTTATATATCCCGCCACACACAGCCTACATGTCATGTAATTACATTTTGGTATGTGATTAAACGGGGGGGGGCGCCAATTTATAGTTCGTCCCCGGGCGCAACATATCCTAGCTACGCCACTGGCCCAAGGCCAAGAGAAGTCAAGGAGATTATGATGAGACAACGTGAAATGAAGAGGAAGAGTGAAGAGAGGTGGGGCAGGGAGAGGCACGAAGAGGAGGAGGTCAGATAAGACAGAAGGTCAAGGAGAGTCNACACGGTTCNGAGAAATGGGAANGCGAGGCGGCTATAATTAGACGAGGGGTGAGGTCAGGAGAGAAACATTGGGAATTAAATATTTAATTTGAATGAGGTCAGGGGAGGCGCGAGGGTCATGAAAGGGTGTGGATGAGGATAATGAGCTCAATATAAAGAAAAGACTCGGGGGTCATCGGAGAGAATGGGAGGGGGATGGTGCTAAGATAAAGCAAGAGAGCATGAGGAGGTACGGTGAGGTCAAGCGGATAAGTGAAGAGGGNGGGGTGATGGTCAAGCTAAGGATAAAGTGAAGAGAGAAGACGAGGGGTGATGGTAGAGAAAAAGTGAAGAGGAGGGGATGGGAGGAGAAACGGTGTCATGGCAGAGCCACCGTGAGCATGAACTCGGCGAAGTCTCCTGGCTCTCGAGCTCCAAAGAAGGGTGGCGTCACGGGTCCCACAGGAGACAGAGAGAGACAAGGAGTCATGGAGAGGGGGTGGAGNAGGAGACTCAGGCGGCGAGGGAAATACGCGATCTGCTCGGGGGCACCACCCNGAAACACCAGGGTAATTCGAGAGCCCGCTGATAAGTCGCGCTCACGCAAGGCAAGGGGGGCTCCTGAGGGTCAGAGGGTGGGAGGGAGATGGGGGTGAGATGAGGACGAGGGTTTGTCAATTAACCCCAAGCGGGGCACCTGTGCCCAGACGGGCATTGACCAAGGGAGAGACACGGNGGGATTGGGCTCAGAGGAGACACGGGGGTCATGGAGAGACACGAGGGGACATGGGGCCCAGAGGATACACGGGGTCATGGAGAGACACCAAGGGTCATGGGCNGCTTNTCGGTGGATGCCACGTCTGGNAGCCAAGACACGGCTACCTCACATCAGCCTCCNAGAGAAAACACCTCTGTCATGCTTTCATGGGAGCGATCGAGCTGGGCGCTACAGAGANCCACANCCACATGCGAGTAAGATGATTTTTATGGGCCCAAAGGAGACACGGGGTCATGGAGAGACACGAGGGGACGTGGGGTCATAGGAGACACGGGGTCATGGGAGAGACACGAGGGCATGGGGCTCAGAGGAGACACGGGGGTCATGGGAGAGACACGAGGGGACATGGGCCAGAGGAGACACGGGGTCATGGGAGAGACACGGGGGGACATGGGCAGAGGAGACACGGGGTCATGGAGAGACACGGTGGGATATGGCTCTCAGAGGAGACACGGGGTCATGGGAGAGACACGGGGGGACATGGGACTTAGAGGAGGCACGGGGTTATGGAAAGACATGGGGGAACATGGGGCCCAGAGGAACACGGGGGGCATGGGAGAGACTTGGGTCATACGAAGACACGGTGGTTGTTATGAATCCCAACATATTTTTCTATTGTATTTAATATTTACATTTTAACACGTAGACTTTCTGGGATAGGCCACGTGACGATCGGGCGGTACAAAAACCCGCCACTGCTGCCTTTGTCTGGGAACAGTAGAGGCACCACAAAAAGAGGCCAGGGAAGACATCGGAATTAAGTTACACCGGCGTTTTTCACTAATTTTCAGAGTAGGGGGGGGGGGGGCACTTTCGCCGATAAGACATCATCATCAGCGTGTGAGGGTCGCCACACATTTGACACCATTGGGGATTTGACAGCAGAACGATGATGTGATTCTAGATTTGAAGCTTTCGTGACTGCATGGATTCGTACTCTTAGTTCTTTCGGTAAAGTCACGTAGGTAAAAAATGAAATTAAAATTAATAAAAATAAAATAAAAATCACGACGTTTCGGAGGCAACACAAGTCTCCGTCATCAGGTGGACCGTCACAGCCAGATTTGCAGATGCAGCAAGTTTGCGGAGACTTGCAGCAATCTGGCTGTGACGGTCCCACCTGATGACGAGACTTGTGTTGCCTCCGAAACGTCGTGATTTTATTAATTTTAATTTCATTTTTTACCTACGTGACTTTACCGAAAGAACTAAGAGTATGATGTGTATTGTCAGGAGCCGCGCATCATAGGGCCGCACTGAAGGCCACCAGGGAGCAGCCAGTGGCCCGCGGGCCTTGCAAATGTAATAAACCTTCTTGAGACGGCTTCCGGAATCAGCCCTTTTTATTTTCAACTTCCACAGTTACACTTTACACACACTCTCCGTTGCTGGCAGACAACGGAGAGAGGGCAGACTTCCCACCAAGTCCCCACGCGCACGTGGCACCAGAGCCCCGTACGCGCGTGACTCCCGCTCTTGTCGTTCCCAAGTCTGCTCTCGATCGCTCTCTCTCTTTAATCCCTTCGTCACGTGGTACCCCCAGCCAATCCTCCATAGACAGCGTTGACCGTTCCCGATGGTTCCCTGTCAATCCGACCACGCCTCTGATCCGGCTCCCCATTAGCTGAGGCCCGAATGGCCAGGCCAATCACCCTGCTAACATGCCGTGATCACGCCGAGGCCATGCTCCCTGGCTCATCCCTTATTGGCTACAAAGCAGGACCGGCAAGCCAATCCCACGTGAACCCTCTATGGCTGTTATTACACAAAGAAAAGCACGAGTCACCACCGTATCAATTTGAAAGTATCCACTTGGAGGAGGCATCCAATCCCAAGGTTCTGGGGTAAATCTCATGGACAGAGCGACGCGGAAGGCAGGCCACGATCGCCAACGGCTTTACGAGATGACATCATGGCTCACTGGCATAGACTTTTGACTTTTAAACAACTTTTATTGCCGCCAGCAGCAAAAAGCACTGGGGCGATTTCGATATGAAATACACAAAGTCACCAGCAAACAAAAGAAAACAAACGTTGCAAATCCACGCGCTGCGGCGCTGAAAGCACCGCGCACGACACAAAAGAAGTCACGTGGTGGCTGTGGTGGTGGTGGTCATCGCGCACGCCACGGTGACGAGCGAGCGCTTCAGAAGGTGAACACCACGAGGGTGCCGTCCATGCTGGTGCAGAGAGCCTTTCCGGAGAGCGAGAGAGATGCCTTTCAGCCCGTGACATTTTGCCTCCGATTAATTTTGATGGTAACCTAAGTGTGGCGGTCGGCCTGCGCCAAGACAAACGAGACAATGTCAACCAGACGATACAAACGAGACAGGCAATACTAACCACCCACCGAAATCACTCTGCAGCGGGACGCGAGGGAGGGAGGGAGAGGTGGGAGGTGGGGTGGCGAGTGTGCGTGGGGTGGTTAATAGATGTCTGTCTCAGTATCACTGATACAGCCATTATGAGCCACACCAAGGACAACGACCCCCATATATCCTGTAACAGACACGGCACACGAGGGGTGGGTGGCAACACCACGCCCGACCGCCTTTGTCTCCCCAGTGGCGATGTTTACACAAAGTACCATACTCATTTGAGGCTAGTCGACCTAGGGGAGGCCCAGGACCGGTTAATAATCGTCGCCGGTGTTGGCCGTGAGCGGGAATCGAACTTGGGCCGCCGGGTTCATAGCGCAGCGCGCTAACTGCTGCACTACCGCTCCCCATACACACANACAACAACAACCGCCATTCGCCACTAAGTGGCGGTGACGTCACCACAACGCTTATGCCAGTCATGTGCACCTCGAGGCCACGTGAAGTGTCGAACGCCCGTGGCAGGAGGTCACGGGCAACCCAGGTGCCACAGGTCGACTGAGATGACTGGCTGATGCACCACCTGTGCCCCTACTGTGCCAACTGCTGTGCTTTAGCCACCCGGCGCTCTGCTCGTTGTTGTGAGCGTCGCTCCTCCGCCCTCCGTTGTTGTGGAGGGCGACTGCCTCCAACTAAATGCCCAGTAGCGTCCTTCACGAGCCTCCTCCACAGAGGCCGATCTTGACACGGTTAGTACCAGTCATCGGCAAGTCCACTCAGCTCCACGTCCTCCTGTACCACATCACTCCATCTCTTCTCTAGCCCGTGCCGCACACACACACGGACACACACACAGACACACACACAGGCACCAAGCACCTCCAACGTTTCTTCATTTGCCGTCACCCGCGCCTCTCGATCTGTGAACCCTGGCCCCTCATTAGCGGTGGCGCAAGAACTGCTGCGGGCGTGAACGTGGCCATTACGAGTCTCTTATCTCGCGGCGGGCGAGGGAGGGAGGGAGAGTTGGGGGGGGGGCGAGAGGCTCGGCGCTTATCTCGATCTGATAAGGGCTCCGTGTGAGATGAGCCGTGTTTGATGGCCTCGTAAATCCCTTGCCGGCTTTTGCCGCAGCCGCCGCCGCCTCCAGTCTCCTCCTTCTTCCTCCTCCCTCCTCTTATTTTTTTCTTTGTATTATTGTCGTATGGCTGATGTAAAACTACAAAAGCAGATAAAAAAAAAATATTTTACCAGGTCAAGGCCCCACTGAGCTATGCGGCTCATTGTCAGAAGCGACCTGGTCATCGCGAATGATGGACGAAGTGGGCTCATCGTCGTCGTGTGGATATTTATAGCAGCAAACAAACACTCACGAAACGCGCGATGTTGATTATAAATGTGGAGGGAAAAACACCGAGGACCCGGAGAAAAATCCACGCGACCACGGGGAAAACGTGCAAACTTCAAATAAACAGCGGGCGTCAGGGTCGGGATGGAACCCACGGCCTCATGTAGACCCAGCGAGGTAGTTAAAATCTCCTAGCCACCGTGATGATGATGAGAGACAGACACGCAAACTCAAATATACAGCAGGCGTCAAGGTCGGGATCGAACCCACAACCTCCTGTATATCAGGCGAGGTAGTTAACATCTCCGAGCCACCGTGATGATGATGAGAGAGAGAGAGAGACACGCAAACTCCAAATATACAGCAGGCGTCAGGGTCGGGATGGAACCCACGACCTCCTGCATACCAGGCGAGGTAGTTAACATCTCCTAGCCACCGTGATGATGATGAGAGAGAGAGAGACACGCAAACTCCAAATATACAGCAGGCGTCAGGGTCGGGATGGAACCCACGACCTCCTGCATACCCGTAGTTCATCTCCTAACCGTGAGAATGAAGAGAACGAATCCTTACAGCACGTCAGGGTCAAACCCACGACCTCCTGCATACCAGGCGAGGTAGTTAACATATCCTAGCCACCGTGATGATGATGAGAGAGAGACACGCAAACTCCAAATATACAGCAGGCGTCAGGTCGGGATGGAACCCACGACCTCCTGCATACCAGGCGAGGTAGTTAACATCTCCTAGCCACCGTGATGATGATGAGAGAGAGAGACACGCAAACTCCAAATATACAGCAGGCGTCAGGGTCGGGATGGAACCCACGACCTCCTGCATACCAGGCGAGGTAGTTAACATCTCCTAGCCACCGTGATGATGATGAGAGAGAGAGAGACACGCAAACTCCAAATATACAGCAGCAGGCGTCAGGGTCGGGATCGGGATCGAACCCACAACTTCTTGCATACTCTTAGTTCTTGACTTTACCGAAAGAACTAAGAGTATGAATCCTTGCAGTCACGAAACCTTCAAATCTAGAACTTCTTGCATACCAGGCGAGGTAGTTAACATCTCCTAGCCACCGTGGTGATGCAGATGGCAGTGCAACAGCGACAATGTCACATTCAGGAGACAGCCGCCGTCAGGACCAGCAGCAACGGAGTAGTGAATCATCATCGCTGTGCCATGAGACCTTTTTTTGCCAGTTTCAAAAGTATGAGAAAATAATAGTCGGTGTTTTACACCTTTCTGGCAATACAACAACGTGTTAAGATGTCCAAACACCACGTAGATACGTTTTTCAATCCGAGCTGTCAGTGCTCTGATCCGTGCGTCGTCTTTGTTACTATTCCCCTGACATTGGTGTTGAGGCGAGGCCATAGAGAAGGCAGCAGTGGCTGGGTCAGGCCAATTCGTTTCAAAGACAACGTCATCTGTTAATAACACTGGTCAACACACTGTTTCTGGCATAAGGTATTCCAACGGTCTTAAGGTAATTTTGGGGTGCTGATTCCAAATCTGGCATCAGTTTTTGTCTATCACATCAGGTTTTTGCGATATCAAATATTGCATTTTCAATAAAAACTGCAGAAGAAAAATATTAAATATATGTGGATATCTACATAAAATGATATTATAAACACACTATCCTAAAAATACAGCACCATATTTTAACACTAACGCAGTCACTGACTCGCAACAACTTGCAATCATAAGTGACAGAGTTAATTTCGGGTAAAATCAATGAAAATGGGTATGCCGATAGCATAAAATGAGATGTGATAGAGCAAATCTGAGATCAGATTTGGAATAAGCACCCTGAAATTAGTCTAAAACAGCTGCAAAAGTCCAGGCCAGAAAAAAATGCTTTTTTTNGTTGACCAGTGTTATCAGAGCGTGTTTATTTGCATGTTCACCACAAGTACGTGGGATTAATGCAGACCTGATGCCTTGCAAAAAAAAACTATTGCTGTGGTTTTCCCACCTGATGATGATTGCTTGTGTTGCAATCAAAACGCCGTGATTTAATTTATTTTATACCTACGTGACTTTACCGAAAGAACCAAAATTTATCTATTTGGTGTTTGAACACCTTAACACCTGCTGTTTTATTGCCAGATCGGGTAAAGCACCGATTCTAATTTGTATATACTGATATCGCTGTGATGGCCTCTTTGTATTTGTGGATCGGGGCATTGCGTTGTTACACGATGCACGGTCTCTATAGTTCTGGATGACCACAGTCGCCACGCTACTACTGAAGAGGGTTTTCTCCATGTTTCCATTAGTCATCATCATCAGCTGTCCGTATCTGCTGCTGCTCTGGTTGTGCAGTGGATGCGGTTCAGGGTGAACCACGACCTTCGTGAAAGACCAAATCCAAGGACCTTCTGCGTTGGGTCTTTCGCAAGGTGGAGGTTGTGATTTGGGACGTAGTTATTCCATAGAAACCAACATATGTTACGGCGTTATGGGAGGGGGGGTCTGTGTCTTCTTGGTGCGTCGTTATCACAACTTCATCAAACTCGCACACTCCTGGAGAGGTTTTTACTTTTCTACTTGTGCATCATCATCATCATCATCAGGTGTATCCGCATCTGCTGCTGCTGCTGCCATGGTTAGTGGATGCTGTTTAGGGTGGGACCATGGGCAGTTTCCGTGGAAATCGCAAACCCAGCGTCGCTGTCTGTGTCTGTGTTCCTGCAAGGTAGCGGTGGGAGACGAGGCTCTATGTAGGAGCTGCTGGTAGAGGTCGCAAACGGGTTTTGATTCCTTACCCGTACCCGTACCCGGCCGCACCCTACCCGAAATGAGTGACAAACGGTTACTCACCAGTGACTCACGGCCTACCCGTACCCGGCCGCACCAGGGTCGCAAACGGCTACCCGTACCAGTACCCGGCCGGGTACGGGTAGCCGGATATCGGGTAGGGTACGGGTATCGGGTACCCGGTTGCGACCTCTAGAAGCTACTGCTGCTTGATTGTGCAACCCAATCGGATTCGTTTTTTTTCGTTCCAGAGACCGGCTCCAAGACCGCCGTGATCTCAGCGACGCCCTTAGTCGAAGTCTTCTGCCGCGGGGTTTCTGGTTTGTTTGTTTAGGTGGAGGCTGGGGGGCTGAGATTTCTGTGTCTCCCGGTCTCGTGAACTCTCGCCTGTCTAAGCAATATGTGCTGGAATAACATTGGAAGAGGGTGTTGGGGGGATGCTGATTGGCTGAGAGCGTGCGTCACTCTCATTGGCTGAGCCAACGGCGTGTTCCACGGCCCGCGCTGCTGCCGTGTTCTCACTCGTGAGCGCTTTGCAGATTTTTGATTTTCTTCATTCAATTTTTTTTTCAGTAAAAAAAAGCCTCCTGGTCAAACGAATCAGCGGTTATGCGAGGTCGTGTTAGGTGTGCGTGTATTAACCAGGGCGGCGACCTGGTGGATTCGAACCGCGAACTCCTCTCTCTAACACGTGGGAGGCTTTCGCGATCAATATCATCCATAATAGTGATTTGAGTTCGATCGCGTGAACATAAATGTGTCGTGAAACCGCCACCACCTGGCACAGCCAATTAGTAAGGTTTGTCACGTAAACAGAACGTGGAATTCGTTACTAGTACGGCACGCCGGCGTGCTGGAGAGAAAAGCCACAACATTTGCATCTGAGTACGACGTTTGCTAGTAATTACAACTGGCATCATCAGGTAGACAGCCAGATTCATGATGCTATTTGTAATAACTGGCGAAACGTCGTACTCAGATTGCAAATGTTGATTTTCTCTCCAACACGCCGGTGTGTGCTGTACTAGCAACGATGTGGCACGTTCTGTTGGCGTGACAAACCTCGCCGATTGGCTGCGTCGGGTGGTGGCGGGTTCAACGACACAACATTTACACATTGACGCGACCCCCCTGTCTCTCTCTCTCTGTGTGTGTGGAGCAACGCGCTGCCACGATGCCCGTGGTGTCACCGGCCCAGGTGACATCACCAGTGGCTGGGTGAGTGTTGGGGGGGGTAAGGGAGGGTAAGGGGGGGTAAGGGGGGTGGGGTAACTGTCTCTTCCGCCGGGCTGTAAACCTAAGAGGGGTGACGTAGCAGACGGAGAGGAGGGGGCGGGGGAGCGGGGGGGGTTTATGTTTTTTTCTGGTTGTAAAACAGTTGCCGACCTTGGCCAAGGTGGGGGGCGGGGGAAGGAGGGGGGGCGATGGGGGGGGCAGAGGAAACGGCCGAGAGGAGCTGGACTGACATTCTATGAGGTGTATGAGTGGGGGGGGAGCGGTGGCGTGGTGGTTAGCGCACCGCGCTACGAAACCGGCCACCCGAGTTCGATTCGAGTCACTAGCAATAGCGAATATCTGAAACAGGGTCCCAGGCCCCTCGACCTTTAAGTGAGTACCTGGTGCGGTGTGTCAACGTCAGCGCTCGGAAGACAAAGGCGGCCGGGCGTGTTGTTGGCCATCCCCCCCCCCCTCGTGTGCCATGCCAGCCTCATAGGTACTCGCGAAAGCACTTTCCACTACAGCTGTTTAAGGCTATACGGGGGTCCTCTGTCTTTGGTGCTGGCCACACCAGACACACATACAAAGACAAATGTTCCTCTTTAGCCTGAACAGACTGTTGGGGCAAGTGCTGTTGCGAGCACCTATTAAGGACGACACGGCACTCCGGTCCTGACGTTTCACACGTCGCACCGAACAGGTCACTCATTTAAGGCTGAGTCGACCTAGGAGCGTCCCGGAACCGTTTTTCGAAACTCACTCGCACGAATGTCATAGCGTGGCCGGGAACGAACTCCAACGGCTTTCACGGCAGTGGCGGAGGAGCGCGCTAACCACTGCGCCACCGCTCCATTACAAAGACAAAGCTCAATCCCCTCGTGTCTCCCGCCACAGACCGCTGGGGCAAGTGCAGTTCGCGAGTTTAGCAGCGCCAGTGAAGGCCGACACGGCGTAGCAACCACGCCCGGGTACTCATTTGAGGCTGAGTCGACCTAGCGAGGCGCGGTGCCGGTTCAAATATTCGCCACTGCCATTGGGCCGGGCTCGTCGCGCAGCGCGCTAACCACCGCTCCCCTAATCGTGCGCCACCGCTCCTTGCGCGCGCACACACAAGACAAAGATCCCCCGTATAGCCTCAACAGATTTTGGGGCAAGTGCTGTTAGCGAGTAGCACCTACGAAGGCCGTCACGGCGCACGAGGGGGTGGGTGTCCACACAACGCCAGGCCGCCTTTGTCTCCCCAGTGGCGACGCTTACACGCCACACCTGGTGCTCGCTTGATGCCAGTCGACCTCGGGTAGGCCCAGGACCGGTTCGGATAATCGTCACCCCCACCGTGAGCGGTAATGGAACTCGGCCAACGCCGGGGTTCGTCGCGCAGTGGGCGGAGCTGACCNCTGCACCACTCTCCCCGCATGAACGGACACGCCGCTCGTGGGCACGCACAGCCCCCCCCCCCCCGTGCCAACGGAGAGGTCGTCACCTGTGTTCGGGTCAACCGTTGCTGAAAGTCACCAAGCGGTCTCTCTCTAGTGCAATCTCGCTGCGCGCGCGCACGACCGTCCCGACGGGCCGTCTATGACCTCACACGTCCCTAGTGAGCCAACGGCAGGCGGGCTGGTCNGCTGGGCATGGAGCCCGTATGCCCAGCCACCGGCATGCCAGAGGTCGCAACCGGGTACCCGATACCCTACCCGATACCCGTACCAGTACGGGTACGGGTACCCGTTTGCGACCCTGGTTCGGCCGGGTACGGTAGGCCGTGAGTCACTGGTGAGTAACCGTTTGTCACTCATTTCGGGTAGGGTACGGGTAGGGTACGGGTACCCGTTTGCGACCCTGGTGCGGCCGGGTACGGGTAGGCCGTGAGTCACTGGTGAGTAACCGTTTGTCACTCATTTCGGGTAGGGTACGGGTACCCGTACCCGGCCGGGTACAGGTACGGGTACCCATTTACGACCCTGGTGCGGCCGGGTACGGATACGGGTAAGGAATCAAAACCCGTTTGCGACCTCTACGGCATGCCCAAGCAGCTTCTGTTTGACAGATAGTCTGGGGGGGGGGGGGGGGCTAAACGGCGCGGTACGGGCTCGAGAAGAGGTGGACTGATGCGGGTAGAGAGGATGTAGAGCCGAGTCGAGTTGGCGATGACCGATACCGGCGGTGACAAGGTCGGCCTCTGTGGCGGAGACTCGTGAAGACGATGCCGGGGAGCTGGAGGCAGAGGAGCGACGCTCACAACAACGAGCGGAGCGCCGGGCGGATAAAAGCACAGCGAGTTGGCGCAGTAGGGGGCACGATTAGTGCATCTGCCGGTCATCCCAGGATCTGTTCCGTGACCTGGTCTCTTGCTGCGTGACCCGCTGCCGGCGGCCTTTCGACACTTTAAGTGGCCCCGTGCACCTAGCATGGCACAAGCGCCGTGGTGACGTCACCGCCACGTGGCGACGAACGGCAGTTACTTATGCGTGTGTGTGGGTCTCTATGGCTGTCTATGTGTGTGTATTTGTGGGCATGGGTCTTTATGTGCGTCTATGCGTGTGTATTGGTGTCTATTCATGTAGTATATGGGTCTTTGTGTGCGTTAGCGCGTTGCACTACGAACCTGGCGACCCGAGTTCGACTCCCGCTCGGTGAGGATTATCCGAGCCGGTCCTGGGCCTCCCTAGGTCGACTCAGCCTCAAATGAGTACCTGGTGCGGTGTGTAAACATCGCACTGGGGAGACAAAGGCGGCCGGGCGTAGTGCTGGCCATCCACCCCTCGTGTGCCGTGCCGGCCTTCATAGGTGCTCGCTAACAGCACTTGCCCCAACAGTCTGTTAAGGCTATACGGGGGTCTTTGTTTTGTCTTTTGTAGGTGTCTGCGCGCATGTGGGTGACTCGGTGACACCGCGCGTCCAGCCCTCATTAGTGCCGCTTCTGAGAAATCGCAAGTCTCAGTTATCGCTTCAAACTGCACCCGCTCGGTCCTGACCCGGGTTCGCAACCCAGGTCTAATGACAGCCGGGAGGACAGGGAGCGCCTACAACCGCGGGGTCATTTAATTTAAGACACGTGTACCCCATGTGTACCGTGTACCCCATGTCGTACCACGTGTACCCCGTGTGGTACCACGTGTACCCCATGTCGTACCACGTGTTCCCCGTGTGGTACCACGTGTACCCCCATGTCGTACCACGTGTTCTCCCGTGTGGTACCACGTGTACCCCCGTGTGATACCACGTGTACCCCGCGTCTTACCGCGTGTATCCCGTCTCATACATTAAATTCAATCGCCAACACACACCGCACGGTACAAAGATGTATTACCAACACAGCCATTATATTATCAAACGGGGAGTATCAACACCGCATGCTCAAGAGGGTACCCTCCCCCCCCACACCACCACCCTGGTTTGTAAATCCTTTATATTAAGTTCGCTTGCTTGCTTGCGTGCTTGCTTGCGACCGTGCAAATCTTTCGGTCGTTTTTTAACACACTTCCCGTGATCCAATCGAGCTGACATTTTCCACACAGACTCGTTGTGCGAGACAATTAATGTTCGTGAAATTTTTTTTCCAAAATTTGACACTTTTTAGGGGAAATTTTTAAATATTTAATTACCAATTGCTTAATGCTGGCAGACAATCATCTGACCCATAGGTGGCAGCCATCTCAAGCTAGAGGACGAGAGGACTCGAGCCGCCACGCATATAAAGGATTTAAGTGAAAAACTTGTTTTTACGGGTTAATTTTTTGCTTGCTCGGCCGAGTCCTCCCTGAAGTAGTTTGAGGTGCACGCGTGGGGAAAAATAAAGGGCCTGGTGGCCCAAGGAAAAATCCTAGAAGCCCACGAGAGGAACACCACCGCTCTCGGGCCACAGGAACGTGGAATTTCCACCATTGGTTCGCGGCCACCAAGGGAGATTAACGCTGCCCCGTTGTTTGCTGGCTAGGCAAGTGAGATGGCGCAAGGCGTGCGTATTTTTCACGGACTCCCCTTTTTGATTCCACCGTTTTTTTATTAAACTGAACTACAGTAAAACCTTGGATTACGAGTAACTTGGTCTGCGAGTGTTTTGCAAGACGAGCAAAAATTTAAAATATTAATTTGATAAACGAGCGAGGTCTTGCAATACGAGTAGTACGTGTGTACACGCTTTGTCTGCCGAGCGTCACGTGATCACAGCTGATATACGAGTGCTTTGGATTACAAACACGTTTCCGGAGCGAGTTATGCTCGCAATCCAAGGTTTTGCTGTATACATTTTAAACAATTGTTTACAGATAAGGCCACGCTGAGCAATGTACTGCAGCTCTTTTTCAGAAGCGACTTGGCCATGACAAGTGATAGCCCGACGAAGTGGCTCGTTATCATCACGTGCACATTTATTGCAGCCAAACACAGGGACTCCTCTACTTACGAACGAGTTCGGTTCAAGAGGACTGTACGCAAGTCGATTTTGTTCGTAAGTCGATTTGTTCACAAGTCCAACTTTACTACTGTCGTTTACGAGCGTGTTGTACGGCGTGTACGCGAAACACGGGGGAATGGCTTTAAAAGTTGTAGAATCTCCTGCAGATGTAGATGCCACTGGTTCTTCACGTTCTGCAGATGCAGATGCCACTGGTTCTTCACGTTCTGCAGATGTAGATGCCACTGGTTCTTCACGTTCTGCAGATGCAGATGCCACCACCGCCATCTTGTGCGCAGCGGTTGAACTTAGGACTCGGGTCCGAACAGGCAACTGGACATACATCCGGGTTTGTTCGTATCTCTGAAAGTTCGTAAGTCGAATGTGCGTAAGTGGGGGAGTGCTTGTATGTTGCAGCGTACATCGCCAAACATGCTAGTATGCTGCCCGCTTGCCTCCACAACGACAATAACCCGTAAAAACAACGTTTTTCACTATAAATCCTTTATATGCGTGGCGGCTAGAGTCCTCTCGTCCTCTGGCTTGAGATGGCTGCCACCTATGGGTCAGATGAATGCCTGCCGCCATTAAGCAATTGGTAATTAAATATAATTTCTTTTTCCCTAAACAGTGTAAAATGTTGGAAATTTTTTTCACGAAAATCAATTGTCACGCACAACAAGTCTGTGTGCAAAATGTCAGCTCGATTGGATCACGGGAAGTGGGTTAAAAAACGACCGAAAGATTTGCACGGCCGTAAGCGCGCAAGCAAGCAAGCAAGTGAACTTAATATAAAGGATTTAAAAATAACTTACTCTTTATGTTTTTTATTATTATTGTTGTTGTTTACCCAGAAAACAAGCGTCGCCGAGTCTCGAAGACCTCTTTCAGGAGGCTCACTGCCAAGTATTCACGGGAAGGGGAGATGGCGATTGCCGCAGCTGTTTCGCGATTCCCAACGGGTTCATCAGCGGAGACACTTTTCAACGCCTCCTCTGCCCTATCACGCAGCTGCTGCTGCTGCTGCACAGCCGAGGCACGCAGCGAGCGCCAAGATCTGGCCTCAGTCCCAAATCTCACTCATAGAGACCCACAGACTCACTCATTCAGACCCAGACTCACTCATTCAGACTCATAGACTCACTCATTCAGACCCACTCACTCATTCAGACCATAGACTCACTCATTCAGACACAGACTCACTCATTCAGTCCCATAGACTCACTCATTCAGACCATAGACTCACTCATTCAGACCCATAGACTCACTCATTCAGACCATACTCACTCATTCAGACCAGACTCACTCATTCAGACCCATACTCATTCATTCAGACCATAGACTCACTCATTCAGACGCAGACTCACTCATTCAGACCCATAGACTCACTCATTCAGACTCACTCACTCATTCAGACCCATAGACTCACTCATTCAGACCCAGACTCACTCATTCCGACCAAAGACTCACTCATTCAGACCCAGACTCACTCATTCAGACCATAGACTCACTCATTCAGACGCAGACTCACTCATTCAGACACATAGACTCACTCATTCAGACACAGACTCACTCATTCAGAGACAGACTCACTCATTCAGACCATAGACTCACTCATTCAGACGCACAGACTCATTCAGACCAGACTCACTCATTCAGACCCTCACTCATTCAGACGCATAGACTCACTCATAGACCCACTCACTCATTCAGACCCAGACTCATTCAGACGCATACTCACTCATTCAGACCCATAGACTCACTCATTCAGACCATAGACTCACTCATTCAGATCAGACTCACTCATTCAGACCAGACTCACTCATTCAGACGCACTCATTCAGACCAGACTCACTCATTCAGACACAGACTCACTCATTCAGACCCAGACTCACTCATTCAGACCAGACTCACTCATTCAGACNCAGACACTCATTCAGACACAGACTCACTCATTCAGTCCATAGACTCACTCATAGACCATAGACTCATTCACAGACTCACTCATTCAGACTCACAGACTCACTCATTCAGACCATAATCACATAGACCGAGACTCATAGACGCATAGACTCACTCATTCAGACCCAATCACATAGACGCAGACTCACTCATAGATGCAGACTCACTCATTCAGACCCATAGACTCACTCATTCAGACGCATACTCACTCATTCAGACTCATAGACTCACTCAGACTACTACAGACTCCCACCCATTCAGACCCATCGACTCACTCAGAGACCCATACACAGACCCTCATTCAGATTCATAGGCTCACACAAGATACCCAGACTCCCTCACCTGCCCAATCACAGTCTCAGCACCAACCTCATAGCCAAGCCCCCCACCCTCCGCTCCCTCCAGGGCTACTTGTGCTGCGAGTTGAGCCACGCGAACGAGAAAACGAACGTCGAGTTCCCGTCCGACGACTCGGGTCTTCTTCCGCCCACCAAGAACCGATCCGGCACCGGCCCCTGCTCCGTTCGTGGTTCCCGCGTCTTTCCGTTCCTCCCGGAGGGACTCGCGACCTCCTTCCGACAACCGAGAAGCGGCGCCGGTACCAGCGGAGGTGGCGGTCGCGGTCCCGGTCCCTCCTCCTCCTACTACTCCTCCATTCATTGTCCCGGCATCGTTCCGTTCCTCCTGGAGAGACACGAAGATAAAGATGCCGCACCCCAACGCCGTGTAGCCTACACAAGCTGTCGAGGCAAGTGCTGTTAGCGAGCGCCTATTAAGGCTGGCCATGGTGCACGAATGATGGCGGTGGGTGGCCAGCATCGCGCCTGGCCGCCTTTGTCTCCCTCGTGGAGATGTTTACGGATCGCACCGGGCCATGGTCACACGATGAATCAGGTACTCATTTAAGGCTAAGCCGACCTAGGGGAGGGGCCCAGGACCAGTTCAGATATTAACCACCGATGTTGCTGGCCACGAGGAGGGATCGAACACAGGCCGGCAAGTTTGCAGCGTGAGTGCACTACAGACACAAACGCATGCACGTGTGGGCACAACACACTCACAGCACACAACAAAGATCCCCCAGGTAGCCCACAGAGACTGTTGGGGGCACGTGCTGTTAAACGAGCACCGTGTACACTCTTAAGCACCTCCAACTAGCGCGGTTAACTGCGTAAGGCGCCAAAAGTAGTTGAACATGCATACACATACAAGCAGGGGAGAATTAACATAGATTGTTCAAATGCAGAGGAGCTGCGTGATGAACAGAGTGCGTATGGACACCGTGTGCATTTAGGCGGCTGGTATTGGCTGAGATTGTGCGCATGCTCTTGGCCAAAAAACGTCCCATTGGCTAAAATAATCACGAGCAAACCAGAGGAGTAACACCGGCATCCCCCGACTGCGAAAACTTGGCAGGACCCTCCCGAAACGAGTCTTGGGGCTCGGCTATCCTGGGTTAACGAGCAGAGTGATGATGATGACGGTCGTGGTCGGGGTGGTGGTGGTGGTGGTCGGGGATGCGTCGAATGCAAGGCGGGGGAGGATGGGTCATGTGAAGAACCCAGAATGTTTCATTCATCCAGCACACCACACCAGAGGTCGCAATCGGGTACCCGATACCCGTACCCTACCGATACCGGCTACCCGTACCCAGCCGGGTACCCGTTTGCGACCCGGGTACGGGTACGGGTAGCCGCACGTGACTCACCCCAACCAATGAGTGAGAAGGCCGTGAGTCACTGGTGAGTAACCGTTTGTCACTCATTTCCCCACGTCTTGTCTCTTCTCACAATTCAAGTTCCTAGAATCAACCCACCCGCGCCTGCAACATGGCTTCATCCAGAGGTCGCAATCGGGTACCCATACCCGTACCCTACCCGATACCCGTCTACCCGTACCGGCCGGGTATCGGGTAGGTACGGGTAACCCGTACCCGGCCGGGTACAGGTACCCGTTTGCGACCCTAGTGCGGCCGGGTACGGGTAAGGAATCAAAACCCGTTTGCGACCTCTGCACCACACCCAGTACACGCCTATCTCACCATCGCTGTGGCTACTAATGAGGAGCGTGCCACCTACTCCAGGCTGCCTACCCAGCGGCCCAGCACACCACATCCTCTGTACCTGTGTGTGCTTACTCGCTATGCAGCGTCCTGGCGAGATGTCCAATATTCATTGCAGCCTTGCCCAAGCTTGCTAAATCGCACCTATGTAATTAGTGAATGGATTACTTACACTGGTCAACACACTTTTTCTGGCATAAGGTATTCCAACGGTTTTACAGTAATTTTGGGGTGCTGATGCCAGATTTGTGATATCAAATATTGCATTTTCAATAAAACTGCAGAAGAAAAATATTAAAACAGGACCCTGCGGGGTGGGCTGGTAGGAACGAATCCGAATATAAACATAATTATTATTACACTTGTTAAGAGGAAAGCCCACTGAGAAGGTTTTTGTAGGGTCCTGCAAGTGTTTCAGAGGCGATTTGATCCGATAGCGTCACTGGTCAAAAGGTTTTNGTAGGGTATGCCAAGTGTTTGCAGTAGGGGTGATGTTGATACACGGACGGACGGACGGACACATCATCTATTGGTGGTCTGGTCCACTTCGTTCCTACCAGTATAAATGTGGATATCTACATAAAATGATATTATAAACACACTATCCTAAAAATACAGCACCATATTTTAACACTAAAGCAGTCACTGACTCGCAACAACTTGCAATCATAAGTGACGGAGTTAATTTCGGGTAAAATCAATGAAAAACAAGATGTGATAGAGCAAATCTGAGATCAGATTTGGAATCAGCACCCTTAAATTAGTCTAAAACAGCTGCAAAAGTCCAGGCCAGAAAAACATGCTTTTGTTTTTGTTGACCAGTGTTATTTATATTTAGTGCCTTGCTTACCCCTTGTTTTCTCTACTTTGCTACTCCCATCGTATTTTTGTAGTTTTGCTTTGTAACGTTCTGACGCGCCCCCACTGATACATCTGTGAGAAGAAGAGCTTTACAACTCATCGGATTCCTCCAATACGAATAAACATTCTGATTCTGATCAACACGAGCAGATGTGACCGTGGTTAACATGCCGCACAGACGTTGCTTTGGATTGTTGGAGCATCTTGCGGTGAAATTGCAACATTAATAATTCTGGTCCAAATAAATATTCTGACGATAAAGAGGCATTGGCGGGGGGGGGGGGNCACCAGCCCCCCTCCGTCCCCCCAACTCTACCACCACACCACACCCTCGCCCCTCCCATTACCTGTGCGAGTCTCCTCTGGGGGAAGGGGGTGGTGGAGGAAGGGGGTTGGTGGGGGTGTTGGTGGGTTGGGGTCGGCCCCCCCACACCCATCTATCCCCCACACCCCCCCCCCCCATCAGGGGCAGCCCCCCCCCCCCTGCAGGCGGGTGAGGGCGAGGTATTCGTAGCACCCCACATCTCCCAGAGCGCCGCCGCACAGAGCAGGAGGGGCACGCGCACGGCCAGGGCCTGACACACACGTGACACACACGTGACACACACGTGTGTGTTAGGGGTGCAAGATGTTAACTACCTCGCCTGGCATGGAGGAGGTCGTGGGTTCGATCCCGACCCCGACCTCGACACGCCTGACTATTTGGAGTTTTCGTCTTTCTTGCTCTCTCTCTCTCCCCGTGGTCGCGTGGATTTTTCTCCGGGTCCTCCGGATTTCCCAACCTCCGCATTTAGAATCAATGCGCTTTAGAGTATTTGGCTGTTATAAATCTCCACGTGATAAGCCACTTCGTTGAGCTATCATTTGTGATAGCCAGTGGGCCTTACCTGGTAGACACGCGTGTTCGCACCCACACGCGTGTTCGCACTCACACACGCATGATCAGAACAGTCAGGATAATCACGATAATCGTTGTCACGATCATCGCAGATTTTCCGCTGGTCAACTCGAGGTTTGGCGGTGGTGGTTATGCGCGTGGCTGCCCGTGATCCAGCCCTGTGTAGAGACAGCAGTGAGCAGAGGTCGCAAACGGGTTTTGATTCCTTACCCGTACCCGTACCGGCCGCAACAAAGTCGCAAATGGGTACCCGTACCCGTACCCTACCCGATACCCGGCTACCCGTACCCGGCCGGGTATCGGGCAGGGTACGGGTACGGGTACCCGTTTGCGACCTCTGAGATGAAGCCATGTTGCAGGCGCGGGTGGGTTGATTCTAGGAACTTGAATTGTGAGAAGAGACAAGACGTTGGGAAATGAGTGACAGTTACTCACCAGTGACTCACGGCCTACCCGTACCCGGCCACACCAGGGTCACAAACGGGTACGGGTAGCCGGGTATCGGGTAGGGTACGGGTATCGGGTAGGGTACGGGTATCGGGTACCCGATTGCGACCTCTGGCAGTGAGGCAGGGTTGTGGATCACCGCACTAATGCTGTCAAACCTCCCTTCTTGCCCGAGGGTGGGCGCCTTGGAGGTGTAATACTCGTGGCTCGCCGGGAGAGGGCGGCACAGCAAAAACGAAGACTCCACACCTGCCTGCAAGTGCGGTTATTCTACGGGTGCTCCGGTTTAAACTATTAACTATTTTATTTTTATTTTACCAGGTAAGGCCCACTGAGTTGTGTAGCTTTTTTCAGAAGCGACCGCAAATCATAGCTCAACGAAGTGGCTTATCATGTGGGAATTTATAGCAGCCAAATGCTCGAAACTTACGTGTTGATTCGAAATGTGGAGGGAATAACCGGCGGAGCCAGAGACAAGCAAACTCCAAATCTACAGCAGCAGGCATCAGGGTCGGGATCGAACCCACGACCTCCTGTAGACCAGGCGAGGTAGTTAACATCTCATAGCCACCATGGCGCTCCTTTCCTCCCACATGCATCATAAACGCCCGTTAAATGCCCGATAACGCCTCAGTATACGGAGGATTCCAGAGCTTGGGCAACTGTTGGTCAGCGCCGGCTCCCCACCGCACGGTTGCTGCCTTCCCTGCTCGTCTGTGACGACTCCTCATCGCATCTCCGAGTCATCACCCCCCCCCCCTCGCTCTCTCTCTCTACGAGAGCGAGGAGCGGATACGAGGGCGCACAGCGTGACACAAGTTGAATTCATTATTATAATCGTCGATCGCAATTATATTACGTGATTAACGGAAGCGTCCCCCCTTTGCAACGCAAAACACCCGTTTCCGCTTAGGATCCTCTGGGCCCCCCCCCCCCCCAACTCACCTTCATCGACAGGCCGCCTCGGGTGGGGGCCCCCCCGCCTCCTGGCCACAAAGAGGGGACGTCTGCGGCCCCCGTGCCGCGCTCCGCACGACCCCGGGTCCCCTTGGTACCCACCGGGGGTGGCGGTGGGCTGAGGGGGTCCTGCCGTGGTCCTGCCCCCGCCGAGGGGATCTTGTACGACCGCAGCTGTACACAGAGGCAAAGATCCCCCGTGTAGCCTTAACAGACCGTCGGGGCAAGTGCTGTTAAGTGAGCACCTATGAATGCCGGCACGGCACACGAGGGGGTGGGTGGCCAGCACCACGCTCCCTAGTGCTGATGTCTACACACCGCACCAGGAACTAATTTTAAGGCCGAGTCTACCTAGCGGAGGACCAGGACCGGTTCAGATAAATGTCACCGGTGTTGGTGACCTGCCCACCCACTCACTCGCTCACCTACAACTATCTCAACAGGAGGACGACGGACAGTCCTGGGAAACCAGGGACAGGTGGCAGCCGGAGCTGGTGGCACCAAATGTCGATGAATCTTGCTCAAATCCCTGCGTCAAGTAGGCTCACAAGTGGCACCCTGGCACCCGCCCTCACCTCCGGCTCCCTGCTCCGCTCCCCTCGCGCCGACTCGATGGCCGTGGAGTCCGCGGCGTTAGGGTTCGAGCCCGGGTCGGGGTCGGAGCCCTGGGTCCCGGCTGCGGAGGCCCCTCCTCAGGCCCCAACGTTGTCGGGGCTCCCCCGGCCCAACGGAGGCCTCGCCTTGAGCCCCGCCGCCGCCGCCGCCGCCACCGCCACCGTCGCCGCTGTCGTCGTCGTCGTCGCCGCCGCCACCGTCGCCGCTGTCGTCGTCGTCGCCGCCGCGCCACCGCTGCTGCTGTTGCCGTCGCCGCCACCGCCGCCGCCGACGCTACTTCTGCCGTCTCCTTGACCTCACCACTCGGCTCCTCCACTTTCTCCTCCACCGCCGTCACCTCGTCTGCATCGTCACACAGGAAGGGAGGGTGGAGTGGCCGGGGCGTTGCCCACGAGTCCCGTAAGAAGGGGCTCATGAAGGGAAGGAGAGGGACCCCACTCTGGTAGGAACCCCAATGGGATGAGATGACGACGTCACGTACTGATGAACCCCGAACATTGTGTCTAACCTTGACACTGTGATCCTCCGACTGTAGAAACCACCCCCCCCCTGCCCAAAACCCCGACCTGCCCCCCTCCCCTACCCCCGCCCTTCTCCCACCGGGCCTCACCCGGCACGAAGTCGAGTCTCCGCAGGATGTCGGCCTCGCGGGAGAAGTCGACGCGGAACTTGCCGAGGTCGTCGACCCCCGACCCCGCGGGGAGGGCGTCCACGGCGGTGGCCACTTCGGACATCCTGCGCCGCCCACACGCCACAGCGCGCCGGTGCCCGTCAAGGCCGCCAAGGGGCACGAGTGGGGCCCACGGCCCTCCAACACGCCCGCCCGCATTCACACCGCACCGAACTGAAGAGGGAGTCCAGCAACGATTGGATGGCGCTGATATTAGGCGTGGCCAGGAATCGAACTCAGGGATCACATTCGGAGCGCAGCGCGCTGACCGTTGCACAACAGTTGCACGCACAGTCACAAGCAACACACATCCACCGTATACCGCTTCACAGACTTTTGGGCGAGTGCTGTGAGCGAGCATCTATGAAGGCCGGCGCACATAAGGGGGTGGGTGGCCATCACCATGCCAGCGCCATTGTCTCCCGAGTGGCGATGTTAACTATACACCGCACCAGGTACTAATTTGAGGCTGAGTCGACCTAGGGGAGCCCAGGAGCAGTTCAGATAATAGTGATCACCAGGTGTTGGTGGCCGTGAGTGGGAATCAAACTCGGGTTCGTAGCGCAGTGCGCTAACTACTACGCTACCGCTCCCCACAACAGTCACAAGCACACACAGTCACACGTACATTCACAGAAACAGTCACACAAAAACACAAGTCACAGAGAGTCACACACACAAACCAGTCAGTCGCAGTTAACGCCGTCACGCACACACACAGTCACACACGGTGGGGTCACGACCCCAGTCCATGAGGTCATGACCCTCTGACCACGTACACACACAGAGCTGACCCACTTCCCTCGACTGACCTTACGATGAGGCCCGTGGCACTCTGCGGGAAATATGGAGAGGGCAGGGAAATGAGTCAACATCGGCAAAGGTAAACAACACAAACGACGGACGATTCCACGGGTCCCATGGGTCCCACGGGCTTCCGTGAGTACCACCACCTCTGCATGCCAGACCCTCCTCACCCAAGGCTTCACCACCACCACCACCCCACGCACCCCCAACATCATCACCAGCCTCCCCCCAAACTTAACCGCGTATCACCTTCCCATCTGCGGTCTCTGAGAATCTTAATATTATAATCAGCTAATTTAGCTTCTAATGCGCTGCTGCTGCGGCTGCTGCTGCTGCTCCCAGTGTTCATTCGCTGTCGGAGAGAGGACGAATCGGAGGTACGAGGGAGCCGCAGAAGAGCAGGCAGGCAGACAATGGCGCTACCAACAGTTGCCCAAGCTCTGCCCATCCTCTACATATTAAGGTGTTTGCATGTTTGCATGTGGGAGGAAACCGGAGCAACTGGAGATAACCGATGTGCGCGAGGGCAGAGGTCGCAAACGGGTTTTGATTCCCATACCCGGCCGCACCAGGGTCGCAAACGGGTACCCGTACCCGTACCCGGCCGTACCCATACCCGTACCCGGACGGGTACGGGTAGGGTACGGGTATCGGGTACCGATTGCGACCTCTGGGATGAAGCCATGTTGCAGGCGCGGGTGGGTTGATTCTAGGAACTTGAATTGTGAGAAGAGACAAGACGTTGGGAAATGAGTGACAAACAATTACACACCAGTGACTCACGGCCTACCCGTACCCGTACCTGGCCGCACCAGGGCCGCAAACGGGTACCCGTACCCGGCTGGGTACGGGTAGCCGGGTATCGGGTAGGGTACGGGTATCGGGTACCCGGTTGCGACCTCTGGCGAGGGGGCAACACTCGATCCCAGACAGACGGTAGCAGGTGGAGTCCACATTTCTGCTGTGCTGCCAGGGTACGGGCTCCGAACCAACGCCCACGGCAGGGGAGTTTCACAGCATCTGCGTGCGATCCCTCCCCACATCCCCTCTTCACATCACTTCCAGCATATTTTATACTCTTATCTATTTCCACAACTAGGAGTTCCTTTAATTACTATCATTAACATTCATAATCTATACAAGCAGACCGACGCACTCCCTTCACATCTCCATCCCTCGACGTGAACAAATACATCTCTCACACAGCCATTGGCACTCCCCCCCCGCCCCCGCCAAGGCCTTCCGGAGTGCGTGACATTCACGTAATCCCAGAATGCACCGCGCGCGTAGCTGTGGCATTATCCAGGCCCGGCCCCCGCCGGGGGGGTTCGAACCGCGGCCACACCTGGAGGAACTTGGCGGCGCCCGGCTCTTCGAGCAGCTGCAGCGCCGCCTCCACCAGCTTGGAGGCGTCGTCGACGCGCTGGGTGAGCCGCGCCACCCGCGCACGGATGGCGCGCGCCCGCACCTCCTGCTGGGCCTGCACGGCGGCCGTCAGGGCCCGCTTGCGGCCCTCCAGCACCTGGGACAGCGCATCGAAGGCCTCCCCGATCATGCGCTGCTGAAGCTTCGAGCTCTCCTGGTGGCAGCGGGNAGGGGGGGAAGAGGAGGGGATGAAGGGGGAGGGGCATTGGGTATGGGAAGGTGCAGAGGTGGGGGGGGGCAGTGGAGGAGGAAGGCCATTTGTGGGATGGGCGGGCACGGTGGGATAAAGGGGAGGGGCAGGGGGGTGGGAGGGGCATCGGGAGATAAAGGGGGAGGGGCATTGGAGGATGGGAGGGGCATGGGAGATAAAGGGGGAGGGGCAGGGGGGTGGGAGGGGCATGGGGAGATAAAGGGGGAGGGCAGGGGGATGGGAGGGGCATGGGAGATAAAGGGGGAGGGCAGGGGGGTGGNAGGGGCATGGGGAGATAAAGGGGAGGGGCAGGGGGAGGTGGAGGGGCATGGGGAGATAAAGGGGAGGGGCAGGGGAGGTGGGAGGGGCATGAGGAGATAAAGGGGGAGGGGCAGGGGAGGTGGGAGGGGCATCGGGAGATAAAGGGGGAGGGCATTGGAGGATGGGAGGGCATGGGGAGATAAAGGGGAGGGGCAGGGGAGTGGGAGGGGCATGGGGAGATAAAGGGGAGGGGCAGGGGGAGATGGGAGGGGCATCGGGAGATAAAGGGGAGGGGCAGGGGAGGTGGGAGGGGCATGGGGAGATAAAGGGGGAGGGGCAGGGGAGGTGGGAGGGGCATGGGAGATAAAGGGGAGGGGCAGGGGGGGTGGGAGGGGCATGGGGAGATAAAGGGGGAGGGGCAGGGGGAGATGGGAGGGGCATGGGAGATAAAGGGGAGGGGCAGGGGGAGATGGGAGGGGGGGAGATAAAGGGGAGGGGCAGGGGAGATGGGAGGGGCAGGGGAGATAAAGGGGGAGGGGCAGGGGGAGGTGGGAGGGGATTGGGAGATAAAGGGGGAGGGGCATTGGAGGATGGGAGGGGCATGGGGAGATAAAGGGGAGGGGCAGGGGAGGTGGGAGGGGCATGGGGAGATAAATGGGAGGGGCATTGGAGGATGGGAGGGGCATGGGAGATAAAGGGGGAGGGGCAGGGGGAGGTGGAGGGGCATGGGGAGATAAAGGGGGAGGGGCAGGGGGGTGGGAGGGCATGGGGAGATAAAGGGGAGGGGTATGGGGGTGGGAGGGGGTGGGAGGGGCACGAGGAGGATCGAGGGGGATGGAGGGGGATGGAGGGGGATCGAGGGGGATCGAGGGGGAGGGGGTGGNAGGGGGTCGAGGAGGAGGGGCAGGGGAGATGGAAGGAAAGGGGGCAAATGGAGAAGGGGGAGGGGAATGGGAGGGGGATGTGTGGTGGAGGGGTCAAGGGGGAGGGGTAATGGGGGGGTGTGTTGTGATTCAAGTTCTGATTGTGACTGTGGCAGTCACAGCCAACACAGTGACGAATATCCGAATCGATCCTGGGCCTCTCCTAGGTCGACTCAGCCTTAAAATCATTACATGGTGCGGTTTGTAAACATCACCACTGGGGAGGCAAAGGTGGCCGGGCATGGTTCTGGCTTACACCACCCCTCTCGCGAACAGCACTTGCCGCAACAGTCTGTCATATGCTATACGGCGGATCTTTGGTTGTGGCTGTGGTTGTGGTGTTGTGGCTGTGGTAGTTGTGGCTGTGGTAATGGTAGTGCTTGTTGTGATTGTAGTTGTAGTGGTTGTTGTAGTGCTTGTGGTTGTAGTGGTTGTTGTGCTTGTAGTTGTAATGGTTCTAGGTGTTGTGCTCGTGGCTGTAGATGTTGTGGTGCTTGTTGTGATTGTAGTTGTAGTGGTTGTTGTAGTGGTTGTAGTTGTGGCTGTAGTTAGTTGTTGTGGTTGTTGTGGTTGTAGCTGTAATGGTTCTAGGTGTTGTGCTTGTGGCTATAGATGTTGTGGTGCTGTGGCTGCGGTGGTTGTGGCTGTGGTAGTGGTAGTGCTTGTTGTGATTGTAGTTGTAGTGGTTGTAGTTGCGGCTGTAGTTGTTGTAGTGGTTGTTGTACTTGTGGTTGTAGTGGTTGTTGTGCTTGTAGTTGTAATGGTTCTAGGTGTTGTGCTTGTGGCTGTAGGTGTTGTAGTGCTTGTTGTGATTGTAGTTGTAGTGGTTGTTGTTGTTGTGGTTGTAGTGGTTGTAGTGCTTGTAGTTGTAATGGTTCTAGGTGTTGTGCTTGTGGCTGTAGATGTTGTGGCTGCGGTGGTTGCGGTGGTTGTGGCTGTGGTAGTGGTAGTGCTTGTTGTGATTGTAGTTGTAGTGGTTGTTGTAGTGGTTGTAGTTGTAGTGCTTGTGGTTGTAGTGGTTGTAGTTGTAATGGTTCTAGGTGCTGTGCTTGTGGCTGTAGGTGTTGTAGTGGTTGTTGTGATTGTAGTTGTAGTGGTTGTTGTAGTTGGTTGTAGTTGTAGTGGTTGTAGTGGTTGTTGTGCTTGTAGTTGTAATGGTTCTAGGTGTTGTGCTTGTGCTGTAGGTGTTGTAGTGCTTGTTGTGATTGTAGTTGTAGTGGTTGTTGTGCTTGTAGTTGTAATGGTTCTAGGTGCTGTGCTTGTGGCTGTAGATGTTGTAGTGGTTGTAGTGGTTGTAGTTGTAATGGTTCTAGGTGCTGTGCTTGTGGCTGTAGGTGTTGTAGTGGTTGTAGTGGTTGTAGTGGTTGTAGTTGTAATGGTTCTAGGTGCTGTGCTTGTGGCTGTAGGTGTTGTAGTGGTTGTAGTGGTTGTAGTGGTTGTAGTTGTAATGGTTCTAGGTGCTGTGCTTGTGGCTGTAGATGTTGTAGTGCTTGTAGTTGTAATGGTTCGAGGTGCTGTGCTTGTGGCTGTAGATGTTGTGGCTGCGGTTGTTGCGGTGGTTGCCGTGGCGGGCTCCCTCACGTCGAGAGAGAGCAGCGTTCCCTCCAGCTCCATGAGCCCTTCCTGCAGTCGCTCGCTACTCCCCACCACCTGCCCCAGCCCATCACTCAGCTCACCCTGCACGGGACGGGGGGGGGGGCATGGGGGGGGGGCAGAGGGGGAATTACTGACATCACCAACAACATCACCATCAGTACAATCATCAACATAACTAACAGGAACACCACCAACACCAAGACCAGCCGGACGCGATGGGCCATCGTTACCATCACCATCACTGCCATCACTACCATCAACATCGCCAGCATCATTAAAAAGACTGTCATTATCATTATCATCACTGCCATTGCCGTCATCACCAACATAATTAACGACATCAGTGACAGAAGCAGCATCACCATCATCATTATAATTACCACTAACATCATCAGTATAATTACCACTAACATCATTATAATTACCACTAACATCATTATAATTACCACTAACATCATCATTATAATTACCACTAACATCATCATTATAATTACCACTACATCATCATTATAATTACCACTAACATCATCATTATAATTACCACTAACATCATCATTATAATTACCACTAACATCATCATTATAATTACCACTAACATCATCATTATAATTACCACTAACATCATCATTATAATTACCACTAACATCATCATTATAATTACCACTAACATCATCATTATAATTACCACTAACATCATCATTTTAATTACCACTAACGTCATCATTATAATTACCACTAACATCATCATTATAATTACCACTAACATCATCATTATAATTACCACTAACATCATCATTATAATTACCACTAGCATCATCATTATAATTACCACTAACATCATCATTATAATTACCACTAACATCATCATTATAATTACCACTAACATCATTATTATAATTACCACTAACATCATCATTATAATTACCACTAACATCATCATTATAATTACCACTAACATCATCATTATAATTACCACTAACATCATTATAATTACCACTAACATCATCATTATAATTACCACTAACATCATCATTATAATTACCACTAACATCATCATTATAATTACCACTAACATCATCATTATAATTACCACTAACATCATCATTATAATTACCACTAACATCATCATTATAATTACCACTAACATCATCATTATAATTACCACTAACATCATCATTACTCAGCTCACCCTACTGGGAGGGATGTACCAGTTCCAATGTCACGTGGCGGTGTGAGGAGGGGGGGGGGAGCGGTGGGATGGTGTGTGGAGGCGTGTAGAGATATGTGTAAGTGTGCAATGGAATCAGCAGATGTGTGGATGTGTGTGGATGTGCGTGGAGGTGTGCAATGGAATCAGCAGATGTGTGGATGTGTGCGGAGGTGCATGATGGAATCAGGAGGAGTGTTGATGTGTGTGATGGAATCAGAAGATGTGTGGAGGTGAGTGGAGTTGTGGGATGGATTCAGGAGGAGGTGTGTGGGGGAGCGAGGAGGAGGAGGAGGTGTGTGGGTGAGCGAGGAGGAGGAGGTGTGTGGGTGAGCGAGGAGGAGCGTGGGTGAGCGAGGAGGAGGAGGTGTGTGGGTGAGCGAGGAGGAGGAGGAGCGTGGGTGAGCGAGGAGGAGAAGGTGTGTGGGTGAGTGAGGAGGAGGAGGAGCGTGGGTGAGTGAGGAGGAGGAGGTGTGTGGGTGAGCGAGGAGGAGGAGCGTGGGTGAGTGAGGAGGAGGAGGTGTGTGGGTGAGCGAGGAGGAGGAGGAGCGTGGGTGAGCGAGGAGGAGGAGGTGTGTGGGTGAGCGAGGAGGAGGAGCGTGGGTGAGCGAGGAGGAGGAGGAGCGTGGGTGAGCGAGGAGGAGGAGGTGTGTGGGTGAGCGAGGAGGAGGAGGTGTGTGGGTGAGCGAGGAGGAGCGTGGGTGAGCGAGGAGGAGGAGGAGCGTGGGTGAGCGAGGAGGAGGAGGTGTGTGGGTGAGCGAGGAGGAGGAGGTGTGTGGGTGAGCGAGGAGGAGCGTGGGTGAGCGAGGAGGAGGAGGTGTGTGGGTGAGCGAGGAGGAGGAGGAGCGTGGGTGAGGGGGGGGGAGGAGGTGTGTGGGTGAGCGAGGAGGAGGAGGTGTGTGGGTGAGCGAGGAGGAGGAGGTGTGTGGGGAGCGAGGAGGAGGAGGTGTGGGTGAGCGAGGAGGAGGTGTGTGGGTGAGCGAGGAGGAGGTGTGTGGGTGAGCGAGGAGGAGGTGTGTGGGTGAGCGAGGAGGAGGAGGTGTGGGGGGGGGGGGGGGTGGGTGAGCGAGGAGGAGGAGGTGTGTGGGTGAGCGAGGAGGAGGAGGTGTGTGGGTGAGCGAGGAGGAGGAGGTGTGTGGGTGAGCGAGGAGGAGGAGCGTGGGTGAGCGAGGAGGAGGAGGTGTGTGGGTGAGCAAGGAGGAGGGTGTGTGGGGAGCGAGGAGGAGGAGGTGTGTGGGTGAGCGAGGAGGAGGGTGTGTGGGTGAGCGAGGAGGAGGAGGTGTGTGGTGAGCGAGGAGGAGGTGTGTGGGTGAGCGAGGAGGAGGTGTGTGGGTGAGCGAGGAGGAGGTGTGTGGGTGAGCGAGGAGGAGGGGTGTGGGGTGAGCGAGGAGGAGGTGTGTGGGTGAGCGAGGAGGAGNTGTGTGGGTGAGCGAGGAGGAGGTGTGTGGGTGAGCGAGGAGGAGGTGTGTGGGTGAGCGAGGAGGAGGAGGTGTGTGGGTGAGCGAGGAGGAGGTGTGTGGGTGAGCGAGGAGGAGGTGTGTGGGTGAGCGAGGAGGAGGAGGTGTGTGGGTGAGCGAGGAGGAGGAGGTGTGTGGGTGAGCGAGGAGGAGGTGTGTGGGTGAGCGAGGAGGAGGTGTGTGGGTGAGCGAGGAGGAGGAGNTGTGTGGGTGAGCGAGGAGGAGGTGTGTGGGTGAGCGAGGAGGAGGTGTGTGGTGAGCGAGGAGGAGGAGGTGTGTGGGTGAGCGAGGAGGAGGTGTGTGGGTGAGCGAGGAGGAGGTGTGTGGGTGAGCGAGGAGGAGGAGGTGTGTGGGTGAGCGAGGAGGAGGTGTGTGGGTGAGCGAGGAGGAGGTGTGTGGGTGAGCGAGGAGGAGGAGGTGTGTGGGTGAGCGAGGAGGAGGAGGTGGTGTGGTGAGCGAGGAGGAGGAGGTGTGTGGGTGAGCGAGGAGGAGGAGGTGTGTGGGTGAGCGAGGAGGAGGAGGTGTGTGGGTGAGCGAGGAGGAGGAGGTGTGTGGGTGAGCGAGGAGGAGGAGGTGGTGTGTGGGTGAGCGAGGAGGAGGTGGTGTGTGGGTGAGCGAGGAGGAGGAGGTGTGTGGGGAGCGAGGAGGAGGAGGTGTGTGGGTGAGCGAGGAGGAGGAGTGTGGGTGAGCGAGGAGGAGGAGGTGTGTGGGTGAGCGAGGAGGAGGAGGAGNGTGGGTGAGCGAGGAGGAGGAGGTGTGTGGGTGAGCGAGGGGGAGAGGTGTGTGGGTGAGCGAGGAGGAGGAGGAGTGTGGGTGAGCGAGGAGGAGGTGTGTGGGTGAGCGAGGAGGAGGAGGTGTGTGGGTGAGCGAGGAGGAGGAGGTGTGTGTGTGGGTGAGCGAGGAGGAGGAGGTGTGTGGGTGAGTGAGGAGGAGGAGGTGTGTGGGTGAGTGAGGAGGAGGAGGTGTGTGGGTGAGCGAGGAGGAGGAGGTGTGTGGGTGAGTGAGGAGGAGGAGGTGTGTGGGTGAGTGAGGAGGAGGAGGTGGTGGGTGAGCGAGGAGGAGGAGGTGTGTGGGTGAGCGAGGAGGAGGAGGTGTGTGGGTGAGCGAGGAGGAGCGTGGGTGAGCGAGGAGGAGGAGGTGTGTGGGTGAGTGAGGAGGAGGAGGTGTGTGTGTNGGTGAGCGAGGAGGAGGAGGTGTGTGGGTGAGTGAGGAGGAGGAGGTGTGTGGGTGAGCGAGGAGGAGGAGGTGTGTGGGTGAGCGAGGAGGAGGTGTGTGGGTGAGCAAGGAGGAGGAGGTGTGTGGGTGAGCGAGGAGGAGGTGTGTGGTGAGCGAGGAGGAGGAGGTGCGTGGGTGAGCGAGGAGGAGGTGTGTGGGTGAGCGAGGAGGAGGAGGTGTGTGGGTGAGCGAGGAGGAGGAGGTGTGTGGTGAGCGAGGAGGTGTGTGGTGAGCGAGGAGGAGGAGGTGCGTGGGTGAGCGAGGAGGTGCGTGGGTGAGCGAGGAGGAGGAGGTGCGTGGGTGAGCGAGGAGGAGGAGGTGCGTGGGTGAGCGAGGAGGTGTGTGGTGAGCGAGGAGGAGGTGCGTGGGTGAGCGAGGAGGAGGAGGTGCGTGGTGAGCGAGGAGGAGGAGGTGCGTGGGTGAGCGAGGAGGAGGAGGTGTCCACCTTGTGCTGTTCGTAGACGACGCCGAGTGGCGCCACCTGGCAGTGCTGGTGGGAGCCGAACACCTTGCACAGGGAGCAGGTGGGCGTGCGGCACGAGGAGCAGTAGATGTTCACGCGCTCCTCCTCGTGCTCCGTGCAGTGCGGCTCATCGACCTTGCGGCCGCCGGGACCCCTGTGGGGCACCGCCACACCACCACCACAACAAGACGACGATGATGATGAAGGTTCAAACTACTCAAAGTGCTACGACCCGATGTGCAAATGCCGACCCCCCCTACCCGCGACCGTGTTGGTCGCTGGTTGCAACGCCTCGGGGCATGGCTGTGCCGGAGATCTGGGTCGGCTCGTCTTCCGCCCCAACACGCGCACGATCACGGAAGGGCGACTTCATCGCCGTACCGCTGCTGATGTCGGCTATCGAGCCATAACGCCGGACCAGGGGCTCCTCAGCTTCGGAGTGATCAACGGCACGAGGTCAACGCGACGGCGCTGGATCCAGGATCTTGGTCAACGATTGTGGACTCGACTCGTTGCCGAGACCTGGGCGTATGACGGACTATCCCGGATGGGCGTTAGTTAAGCGTGAGGCTTCAGCCGACGTGTACGCTACTGTGTGGTGGGATCAGAGGCGTAGCTGGGGGGGGGGGGGGGCAGGAGGGTACATGTGTCCCCGGGCGCCAAGGTAAAGGGGCGCCAAAACGAGGTTTACAACGTGACATTAGAACTTATTGCGGCGGCGCGGCAGCCTGAAACTACTGCACACATCTACACCTCAAGCTAAACGTTTATATATCCCGCCACACACAGCCTACATGTCATGTAATTTATAGTTCCGTCCCGGGCGCAAAAATATCCTAGCTCCGCCTTTGGGTGGGATCGTACCGATTCACCGTGGAGACATCTGCGTGAAAGTCCCGAGCGACTCGTTGACAATCACCGTCGTTCGAGCTGCTGCTTGGGAAAACAACGAACGTCTGTTGAACGCCGTTCCTTACCACACTGTCGGGATTCTTTTCCGAGCTTTCCAGCCTGCTAGACTGTGGCTCACCGGGCTCTAGCTAAATCATCTGCGGTGACCTGAACGGTCCCGGACCGACTGGTTTCTTGCGGTAAAAATCAACGGTGACCTGCCGACACGTCGCTCGGGAAATACGCCGGATCGCACCTTCACGTCCGCCGATGCCGTAGCCACGTGATCGACGTTGCTATCGAAGGCGCGGGCATTTCAGATCGCGGTCTCGTGACGTGCAAAGGCGGCATTACCGATCATTCGCCCACCCATCACAACGATATCATACAGAGACTGGAAACGACTGGACCACGATGCCATTTGTCTGATCCAGGGGGAAGGGGCCCCTCTTTCCCAGTGCCCTGCCCCATGCCCCCCCTGCCCTCACGCTGCTGCTGCTGCTCCCCGCGAGGGCTGCTGCTGCTGTTGCTGCTGCTTGTAGATGTCGATGATGTTCTCGACGAGGAGGTTCCGCTGGAGGCCGTAGACCCCGTGGCGGTCCAGCAACACCTCGTGGCGGCACGACGGGCAGCGGAAGCGGCCCCCCCGCCGATTGAGGGCCCCCCCCACGAGACTGGAGGGGGGAGGGACAATGAGGGGGGGCGAGGGACCGGGGAAGACAAGAGAGGCATTGCCACGAATGTTGTAACTTTGTGACCCACCCTACTGGACATCTGTGACATTGCCCATGAGTGTACAGGTGAGCGTGCACGCAGGACACTGCACAGGTGAGTATACAGGTGAGTGAGCGTGCAGCTGCGTGTACAGGTCAGAGTGCAGTGCGGGCGAGTGTACAGGTGAGTGTACAGGCGAGTGTACAGGCGAGTGTACAGGCGAGTGTACAGGCGAGTGTACAGGCGAGTGTACAGGCGAGTGTACAGGCGAGTGTACAGGTGAGCTTGGAGGCGAGTGTACAGGTCAGAGTGCAGTGCGGGCGAGTGTACAGGTGAGTGTACAGGTGAGTGTACAGCTGCGTTAACAGGTCAGAGTGCAGTGCGGGCGAGTGTACAGGTGAGTGTACAGGTGAGTGTACAGGTGAGTGTACAGCTGCGTTAACAGGTCAGAGTGCAGTGCGGGCGAGTGTACAGGTGAGTGTACAGGCGAGTGTACAGGTGAGTGTACAGGTGAGTGTGCAGGTGAGTGCACAGGCGAGCACCTGGAACACGTCGTTGGCGCACTTGCGGCACAGGTTGTGCTGGCAGGGCAGGATGACCACGGGCTTGGAGAACATCTCCAGGCAGATGGGGCACAGCAGCTGGCGCTCCAAGTCGTCGCGCGCCTGGGACTCGCGCAGCAGCAGCGACGCCGTCGAGTCCGGCCCCGCGCCGTCCCTCCGCACGCTCATCGCTACACCTGTCACACACAGGCGGACAGCCTCGTCGCTACACCTGTCACGCACAGGCGGACAGCTTCGTCGCTACACCTGTCACGCACAGGCGGACAGCCTTGTCGCTACAGCTGTCACACACAGGCGGACAGCCTCGTCGCTGCTACAGCTGTCACACACAGGCGGACAGCTTCGTCGCTACACCTGTCACGCACAGGCGGACAGCCTCGTCGCTACAGCTGTCACACACAGGCGGACAGCTTCGTCGCTACAGCTGTCACACACAGGCGGACAGCCTCGTCGCTACACCTGTCACGCACAGGCGGACAACCTCGTCGCTACACCTGTCACGCACAGGCGGACAGCCTCGTTGCTACGGCTTTCACGCACAGGCAGACAGCCTCGTCGCTACACCTGTCACGCACAGGCGGACAGCCTCGTCACTACAGCTGTTACACACAGGCGGACAACCTCGTCACTACGGCCGTCACACACAGGCGGACAGTCTCGTCACTACAGCTGTCACACACAGGCGGACAGCCTCGTCACTACGGCTGTCACACACAGGCGGACAGCCTCGTCACTACGGCTGTCACGCACAGGCGGACAGCCTCGTCACTACAGCTGTCACGCACAGGCGGACAGCCTCGTCGCTACAGCTGCTACACACAGGCGGACAGCCTCGTCACTACGGCTGTCACACACAGGCGGACAGCCTCGTCACTACAGCTGTCACGCACAGGCGGACAGCCTCGTCGCTACAGCTGCTACACACAGGCGGACAGCCTCGTCACTACGGCTGTCACACACAGGCGGACAGCCTCGTCACTACAGCTGTCACACACAGGCAGACAGCCTCGTCACTGCAGCTGTCACACACAGGCGGACAGCCTCGTCGCTACAGCTGTCACGCACAGGCGGACAGCCTCGTCACTACAGCTGTCACACACAGGCGGACAGCCTCGTCACTACAGCTGTCACGCACAGGCAGACACCCTCGTCGCTGCTGCAGCTGTCACGCACAGGCGGACAGCCTCGTCGCTACAGCTGTCACGCACAGGCGGACAGCCTCGTCACTACAGCTGTCACGCACAGGCGGACAGCCTCGTCGCCGCGGCTGTCACACACAGGCGGACAGCCTCGTCGCCACCGCTGTCACGCACAGGCGGACAGCCTCGTCACTACAGCTGTCACGCACATCTTTGTTGCCACGGCTGTAACATGCATATGAACAACCTCGTGGCTACAGCTGCAAAACAGGCGGACAACCTCGTCGCTACGGCCTCCCCTAGGTGGACTCAGCCTTAAATTAGTACCTGGTGCGGTGTGTGAACACCAGCACTGGGATATGAAGGGGCAGGACATCATGCTTGTCACACCACCCCTCGTAAGTGCAACGCGCCGGCATCCATAGGTGCTGCTCGCTCACAGCACTTGCCCCAACAGTCTGTGGAGGCTACACAGGGGAGCTGTGTGTATGTTCTTGTCTGCCTGTGCATGTCGGTGTGTGGGAGCGGTGGTGCAGCGGTTAGAGCGCTGCGCTATAAATCGGCATATTTATTTGCACCGGAGGAATCCGATGATCTATAAAGCTCTTTTTCACATGTCAACGGTTCGATTCCCACTCACGGTCAACACCAGTGACGATTATCTGAACCGGTCCTGGGCCTCCCCTAGGTCGACTCGGCCTCAAATGAGTACCCGGTGCGGTGTCTTAAACATCGCCACTGAGAGAGACAAAGGCGGCCGGGCGTGGTTGCTGCTCACTAACAGCACTTGTCCCAACAGTCTGTGAAGGCTACACGGGGGAGCTGTGTGTGTGTGTGTGTCGGCGAGTGCCTCTCCCTCCTCCACCTTCCTCAAGCCGTCCACCATCGGCTCACTCCTCACTCCGTCCGTCAGGTTCAACGTTGGCCACCTCGCTCAAAACCCTCCTCACCTCGTCCTCTCTCCTTCCGTTCCCTCGTCCACCCAGAGGGCTGATGGTCGACCTCGTTCGTCGTCGTCCCCCGTGAGTCTCCCCGTCCGTTCGTCGTATAGCGAGACGACCACGACGAGGTAGAAGGATGAGCAGGAGGAGGAGAATGTTCCACGCTTTCCCTGTAACGAGAGACGCACGCGTCGAGAGAGAGGCCATTTATAGACCACGAGGTCACGTGGCCCAGGGGAGAACAGACCCCCAATCCCCCCCCCAACTCGCTCCCAACATGGACTGGTCTGTCCAAGTCAGGCCCCCCCGTCCATCCCCCCCCCCCCTATCAAACATCTACTATGAACTCGTCCAACACTGGTCTCCCCCCACACAAAAATCATTGGATTCAACTTCCAGCAGAACAAGCAGCCACCATTCACCACGGCGCTTGTGCCAGGCTAGGTGCACTCTGTCGATGGCTCGCTGGCAGGAGGTCACGGGGCAGGCGCTGCAGGTGCCATGGGTTGACTGCCTCGTGCCCACCGACTGCGTGAAACCAGAGGTCGCAACCGGGTACCCGATACCTGTACCCTACCCGGCTTACCCGTACCCGGCCGGGTACGGGTAGCCGGTTGCGACCCTGGTGCGGCCGGGTACGGGTAAGCCGTGAGTCACTGGTGAGTCACCGTTTGTCACTCATTTCCCAACGTCTTGTCTCTTCTCACAATTCAAGTTCCTAGATTCAACCCACCCGCGCCTGCAACATGGCTTCATCCAGAGGTCGCAATCAGGTACCCGATACCCTACCCGTACCCGGCCGGTACGGGTACCCGGCGGGTCGGGTACCCGGCGGGTACGGGTACGGGTACCCGGCGGGTACGGGTACGGGTACCCGGCCGGGTACGGGTACGGGTACCCGGCCGGGTACGGGTACGGGTACCCGGCGGGTACGGGTACGGGTACCCGGCCGGGTACGGGTACGGGTACCCGGCCGGGTACGGGTACGGGTACCCGGCCGGGTACGGGTAAGGAATCAAAACCCGTTTGCGACCTCTGCACATAACATTGTGTGACACATTTTTGGGGGTTTCTGGGTAGTCTTATTTTTTAATTGCTTATGCCTCAAAGTACAGAAGATGTCTATTATTCCGCACAAACTTTGTATTTGTGACCAGGACTCAAAAGCCAAGTTAATAACCCACTCCATTACTAACACTGTGTAACAACTTTATTTATTTGTTGTTCCTGGGTAGTCAGTGTTATTTCCTAATTGCCTATGCCTCAAAGGAACAGAAAACGGCTATTATTCCACACAAGCTTTGCTTTTGTGACCAGGACAATGATATTTTGAAATTTACCTATTTTCAATGAGAACACGTGGTGTGCATTTGCGTCATCCCGTCACGTAAATTCCCGGTCACAAAAGCAAAGTTTGTGGGGAAATAATAGCAATTTTCTACACTTTGAGGCATAGGCAATTGGAAAAGAACACTACCCAGGGACAAAAATCGTGTTACATCGTGAATCATCGATGTCACCCTCTGCAGACGGTGGTGAGGCTGGAGTGAGGCACATAGTTGGTGGCTGTGGAGACCAACCGCACGAACACGGTGGAGGTGAGGTGGACTGGTGGTGGACTGGTGGTGGAGTGGAGGTGATTGTCTAGTGGTGGTTACATCGTGCATAATCCATGGTGGAAAAAACCCGATTTTTCCAGCGGCAGGCACCGGTTTTTTCTTTAATACAATTAAACCCGATTTCGGGGAATTAAAACCTGGTTTAATGAATGCGAAACTCTGATCCAAGGCTGAGGCTGCTTCCTCGTCGGTGCTGCTATCGTACTTGGGGGGCCGTCGGCACGGGGTAGTCGGAGAATGCGGCGGGCAGGTTGGTCTTGATGAACACGAGCTTCTCCTCCACAATCGTGGCGCCAGTGAGTTCCTTAGCTGGGCAATGGATGAAGCCCATCGTTGAGAAGTGTGGTTATGCAATTAGAACAAATTAACCGGATTTCTCCCAATCTCAGATGTTCGGGTTTAATATAAAAAATAAAAATTAAACCCGATTGTAAAAAAACCCGACAGTGCCACCCCCTTGGCATCATAATCAACATCGCAACACTGAAGATATATCTTCTTGGTTCTTTCGGTAAAGTCACGTAGAAGGAAAATAATAAAATAAAATAAATAATACATAATAAAATAATTCTCACGACGTTTCGGCCACAACGCAAGCAGCCGTCTTCAGGTGGAGAACAGGTCTGTCGAGAAGGCAGAGTCTGAATGAATTTCAACAGAATATTTTATTTTTAATTTTATTATTTTATTATTTCCCTTCTACGTGACTTTACCAAAGAACCAAGAAGATGAATCCCTGCAGTCACGAAAGCTTTAAATCGAAATGTAATAAAGANTCTNGTAACATTAAAATTTAATAAATAAAATNAAATATTTTGACTTTGTGCGCAAATTNGGTGTTCTTTCGATACTTTACTGCAAGGTTCTATTCTTATTTTTCGGTAAAGTCACGAAATTAAAATAAAATAATACTTTTATTAAGTAAAATAAACTTTAATTTTAAAGTAAAATAATTACTTTTATTAATTTTAATGTTTTACCTACGTACTTTCCCGAAAAAACCTAAGAATATGAATCCTTGCAGTCACGAAAGCTTCAAATCTAGAATATAGAAAGAGGCACAACACTGCCCCCTGATGGCCACAACTCACGCCTGCAGGTGGTGGACCCCCACCACCACCCCCCCCCNACCACCCCCACCCCCCNACCACCCCCCNACCACCACCCCCACCACCCCCCACCACCACCACCCCCCACCACCACCGCCCCCCACCACTCCCACCCCCNACCACCACCCCCCCACCACCCCACCCCCCACCACCCCCNACCACCCCCCCACNCCCCCCNCCACCCCCCCCCCCACCACCCCCCCACCACTACCACCCCCCCCACCACACCACCCCCACCGCTTGCCCAGCCCGCCCCCCACCACCCCACCCCCCACACCCCTTGCCCGCCCCCGGGCCCGCTCGACGATTCACGCGCCGCCGATTTAGCGCCGCGCTCATGGCCTCGTCGCTCCGCACGCGAACCGCCTGGTCGGCGCCACGGGTAAGGGGCTACTCGCGAAACGTCGATGGGCTGTGTGTGTGTGTGTNGTGGTAGGGGGGGGGAAGGGGCTCAGCCCCCGCCTGCCTTACGGCCAGAACGCGGCGCTCTCTGTGTCATTTTTGTTTGTAATCGGCGAGGCCCGAAGCGCGAATCAAGGGGCTCGGATAGATGCCCTACCGCGGAGGCGCGAGGTGCCGGTAGGGGCGTCAACACTCGCCGAGGCCTGCTGCTCGCACCCCCCCCCACCCCCTCACCCCTCTACCCGACCCCACTCTTTGTTGTCACTTGTCTCGGTGGGTGTTTGTTGTTGAAATGACAGTGGCGATTAATTCGTAACGGTCTTTGTTGGTGGTGGTGGTGGTTTTGTTGTTGATGCCCTGATGGTGGTTGGGTTTGTTGTTGTTGGGGGAGGGTTGCGTAACACGCGGAGTCACAGCTGATGCTGATGTCACCGGGGCCTTTGAGGCCGGGAGTTGTTGTTGTTTTAAATCTGGTACCTGGGAAACAACGGGGCACCAGGCAAATCAAGACCTGGGGGGTACCAGGTCTTTGGTCAGGGGACCCAGTGACCAGAGAGTGTTTGGGGTGGGATGGAACCAGGGATCGGGTACTGTGAACGTGGGGAAACGAGGCTTTGAAGACGGGGACTACTTGGGTTCTGGAATCTAGGACTAGGAATCAGGGGCGTGGATCCTGTGGAATTCTAGATTTGGGGTCAGCGACTTGGGAAAGTGGAAATTGTGGATCGGGGATCTGGACCAGTGAGTAATATGGAACTTGGGTAACCGAGACTTGGAAACCAGGAGCAGGGCTCTGGAAAACTGAGACCTGGAGAAACTGGGGAACCTAAGCTTGGATCTGGAACCAAGATCTTGGAAAGCCGGCACCAGTATTGTTTTTTTTTACTCCGGAACATATACTCTGGACTCAGTGGCGGATTATCCTACTAGCACAAGTAGCTACATATGCTACGGGCTCCGCACTTTCAAGGGGCCCGCGCTAAATGCTTTCAAGCTATCAATTCCGGTTCAGTGATTCTGCACTTGCTCTATTACTATGGTACTATACCGCCTTCAACTTTTATGAACGACTGAGTGTTTAAGGTTTGCGATTTGTCGTATTATCTGGCTGTATAGAAATGAAAAAATACATTTACTTTACTATGCAAGTAAAAAATTTGTGTTTTAATATTGATGTGTTTTTTTTTTTATTTAAGGCCCCTTTATAACATATGCTACAGGCCCCGCGATAGCTTAATCCGGCACTGCCTGGACTAGGCTCTTGGGACCTGGAATGCTCGTACCCATTAAGGTGCTGGAATCTCCGAAGAGGAACTCTCGTCTCGGGAGCTGGAATGGAACTTCGAAGCTGGGAATAGCTAGGGTCTTTGTGATCAGTGCCTGATAACTCTTCATAAGAGACCAATATGACAGAGTATGGAGATTCGAGAGAGACCTTGTACTCTATCTTGATTTGAAGCTTTCGTCACTGCAGGAATCTATACTCTTTGGTTCTTTCGGTAAAGTCACGTTGTTAGAAATAAAATGTAAAAAAAAAACACGACGTTTCAGCAAAATCCTTTAGAGGCGACCGCTTGTGTTGCAATCGAAACGTCGTGATTTGTTTTATTTTATTTCTAACTACGTGACCTTGTACTCTCTTTGACATTATTCATCATAAAGTTTTTTTTGGGTTTGATCACGTAAGTATAAATGTGGTGTTAACCCACCACCACCCGACACAGCCAATTCGTGAGTTTTGTAACCTAAACAAAACCTTTGCAATTAGTTACTACTTCAGCCCACCGGTGTGTTGACAGAGTAAATCCATAACATTTACTGTGACGTTTTGCTGGTACAGTAACTACGTCCCGCGTCATCAAGACCTCGTACTCCTGAATTAGGGTTCTGGGACCTGCTGCTTGGGTAGGCCAGGGGAGTTGAGATCTGGGACCTGGATCCTGGAATCAAGGATTCAGAACAAGGTACCCTGTATTTGTTTGGGATCTGGGAACCCAGGAATTTGGGGCAAAGAATGCTAGGCTTTGGAGCCGAGGGACGTGGGGGCTTAGCTGTACAGAAACCCGTGTTCGCTGTAACCCTGTGCATGTGATTGTCTATGTGTGAATCGTAGATGATAAGGACCCATTATGGACAACCCGGAGAGAGACGCCCAACCCCAGGATCTGAACCCAGTTTCTCTGCTGTGCTTGCTGAGTGGCTGTGCCACGGCCATAATGCACACCTGAAAGAGGGAGACGAGTAACGAGGCTCGATCTCCATTGTACCAGCTCGGTGGTTCTAACATTGGCCATTATGAATCCTTTGTCCCACGCGACCCAGGTACTGGCGGAGGAAGTGACGCGATCGTGAGCGGCTGTGTTTGGACTCACGGACGGGACTCACGGCTGTAGGAACCGAACATGAAGCTGTTTGTGTTCCTGGTGAACACGGGTGCCACCCTCACCTTCGACACCGAGCTGGCACTCCAAACGTACGCCCCGCACACTCGCTCGCGCAAAGACATGGACCCCCCCCCCCACTCCACCGTATATCCTCGAACAAACTTTCGGGTCGAGCATTGCTAGTGAGCACCTATGAAGATCGGTACACCACACAAGGAGGAGGTGGGAGACCAGCACCACCCGGCTTGCCTTTGCCTTTCCAGTGGTGATGTTTTTGCACAATGCACTGGGAAATCATTTGAGGCTGAGTCGATCTAGTGGAGGCCCATGACCGGTTCAGATAATCGTCACTGGTGTTGACCGTGAGAAGGAATCAAACTCGGGTCACTGGCTTCGTATTGCAGTGCGCTAGCCTCCACACTACTGCTCCCCCACACATAGACACACAGACACGGTACACACGCGCTTTTCACACATAGTCACAACATGCACACGCGCTTAAGATGGAAATTAAGCGATGCAGTGCAACGTGATGTTTTAGAACACAATTGGTGGCAATGTTGCTTTGTTCAGTAACGTGGGTTGCTACACAGAGTATGAAGATGGGCAATACAGAGCAACTTTTATCCAAAAGTCTTCAAAACATTTTCTTTCACAAGCCAAGTGTGTTCTGATTGGTTGAACGGGTCACATGGTCCTCATGGCAAACCGGTTCACCGTGGCTGTATTTCTTCCGCTCGTGATGGAAATGAGGCGCTTCATCATAAAACCGAACGGGTCTTTCGTAGGTAGGGAAATTAAACATTTCACCTTTGTAATATTTTGTTATTTTCTTCTCTTATCTGGAATGCTCCCGTGGTGTAATGGTCAGCGAGACTGGACTTGCGATCCAAGGTTGCCGGATCGATTCCGTCTCCCGTAGCGGCAGTTGAACCAACGGTCCACGCCTCTTAGATCCCCCCCTCCCCACCTCTGGCAGGTCGCGTGCGGTGGGTCAAGTGTGGGTACACCACTGCTTACCGAACATGCCAAAATTATTTTTGATTCATAGGCCGAGCAGGTGCCTCTCCTTGCCTAAATCCTCCTGGCTTGACTCTCTGGGCTAAACCGCCCAGGATAGAGGGGAGGGCAGGGGTCGGTGCTTCCGGCCTCTACTTCATTAATGATTCAGGACCTGGGGCCGCGATTTAGCTTAATGGCTGAGTAATTTGAAACTGTGCTGCAAAACGGAAGCGAAGAAGTCATATTGCTTACCCTGAGAGACGTTGCCTAACGTGAAAAAATTGCATCAGCTTTGTACACGCAGAAGTGTAACACACTCGCGAATAAGCGCTCGCAAAAGCGTGTACGCTCAAATTCTTACATGAAGACAAAGGTTACCCCGTATAGCCTGTAACAGACTGTTGGGGCAAGTGCTGTTAGCGAGCACCTATGAAGGCCGACACGGCGCACGAGGCGGTGGGTGGCCAGCGTCATGCCCGGCGGCCTTTGTCTCCCTAGTGGCGAAGTTTACACACCACACTAGGTACTCATTTGAGGCTGAGTAGATCTAGGGGAGGCCCAAGACTGTTCAGATAATCGTCACTGGTGTTGGCTGTGTGCGGGAATCGAACTCGTGTTGCTGGGTTCATAGTGCAGCGCGCTAACCGCTACACTACACACGCAAACTCTTACACACTTATATGTAAACGATCGCACACACACACGCTAACACGCTAACACGCCAATCCAAGCTTGATCCAAATTTGTTCTTGGGTTTCACCACCAAATGTTAACGTTAATAATTTACTTATTTGTCCTGAAAAGTCACACTGACTCCCGAATGCTCTTTATCAGGAGAGTGTGTAGCATTGCTGTTTTATTTTAAGATGTTTTCAGCCACTTTATGACGAGTAATTATTCTCTCAGCCTGGAAGTGCAACGCAAGTGTGTGGGATGAAATCGGAGCACGGGGAGAAAACCCACACGTCCGAGGGGGGGGGGGGGGAAACACTCCATCCCCGTACAGATGGGAACAGATGGAGATTAGTCCACTCCCTCTACGGCCTTCTGGCGAGACAGGGGAATGGCACCTCCTCGACGCTCCTGGGAAGGGAGTTCCACAACATCTGTGCGGTGATCCGCCGACCCTCCCTGTTGCCTCCACAGTGCTGGGCTACAGGCCACGTGCATAGCCATCTCCACGGCCCAGTATTACGTATGTTATGTATTATTAGTCAGTTGCCAAAGTTCTTCTTGCCAATTCCTCAACACAGCTTGTTGCGCACTCACTTCGGATTCTGTTCTGCCCATGTTGCAGAAAACTTCGAACCCGTGACGGGCAGCCGGTCCGACACAAGGCAAATGCCTTTAAAAAAAGGGGGCATCATAGAGAAACTCAGGGAAATGGGGGGGGGGGCACGACACAGCCAATGTTAAATTATAAACACATGTTAAATGCAAAACAGAATGGGGGGGGAGGGGCTGGTCACTCCTTGCGATCTCCTAGCTCTTCCCTCTCATCTCACTCTACTCCCCTCCACACACTTTCCTACCTCTCCCTCTAATCTCACTCTACTCCATCCGCATACTCTCCTACCTCTCATATCACTCCACTCCCCTCCACACACTTTCCTACCTCTCCCTCTAATCTCACTCTACTCCCATCCGCATACTCTCCTACCTCTCATATCACTCACTCCCTCCACACACTTTCCTACCTCTCCCTCTAATCTCACTCTACTCCCATCCGCATACTCTCCTACCTCTCATCTCACTCTACTCCCTCCACACACTTTCCTACCTCTCCCCTCTAATCTCACTCTACTCCCATCCGCATACTCTCCTACCTCTCATCTCTCTACTCCCTCCACACACTTTCCTACCTCTCCCCTCTAATCTCACTCTACTCCCATCCGCATACTCTCCTACCTCTCATCTCTCTCTACTCCCTCCACACACTTTCCTACCTCTCCCTCTAATCTCACTCTACTCCCATCCGCATACTCTCCTACCTCTCATCTCTCTCTACTCCCTCCACACACTTTCTACCTCTCCCTCTAATCTCACTCTACTCCCATCCGCATACTCTCCTACCTCTCATCTCTCTCTACTCCCCTCCACACACTTTCCTACCTCTCCCTCTAATCTCACTCTACTCCCATCCGCATACTCTCCTACCTCTCATCTCTCTCTACTCCCTCCACACACTTTCCTACCTCTCCCCTCAAATCTCACTCTACTCCATCCGCATACTCTCCTACCTCTCATCTCTCTCTACTCCCTCCACACACTCTCCTACCTCTCATCTCACTCCACTCCCTCCACACACTCTCCTACCTCTCATCTCTCTACTCCCCCCACACTCCTCCTAACGCTATTCTTCTGGACGTCATCTCCGTTCCAGCAGCATTGGAGGCCGCCTCCTCGCAAAGCCGCCCACAGCCATCAATCTTCGTTCCATGGGATGAGGTCGCTCCTTCTCGGCTGCTGCTCCTGTAGTCTGGAATTAATTAGCTCTTGAACTGTGTGCGGTTGAGACTCTGCTGCCATCTCTTGTTCAAGTCGAGACCTAAAACGTAATTTTAAGTTTTGTTGTTTGGTCACCCCACCCCCCCACACCCCCAGTGTAGTATCTGGAGATGCAGTTGCGTCTAGACGTTATTATACAAAATGTACTAGCAGCCTGCACGCACGTCCCTTGGACGTAACGTGACCCTCCCCTCCCTCCGCTCCTCCCCCTCCCTCCCCACTTCACCCACCCAGCTACCGAGCAAAACTGTTTTTTAAATGTAGTATATGATATGATTCGCGGCCGGGGTGGAGGTAGATGGGGGTGTTGAGGGTGAAGTCATCGTGCAGACGTGCTAATTGATGTCACCACCGAGCACTCGCACTTGGCCGTGCGACAGACAGCCAGCCAGGAATCCAGGTTTGAATCCAGCCAGAAAAAAATTAACCCGTAAAAATCAAAGTTTTTCACTATAAATCCTTTATATGCGTGGCATCGGGGCGGCTAGAGTCCTCTCGTCCTCTGGCTTGAGATGGCTGCCACCTATGGGTCAGATGATTGTGTGCCAGCATTAACCAATTGGTAAATAAATTAAAAAATTCTAAACAGTGTAAAATTTTGGAAAAAAATTTTCACGAAAATTCATTGTCACGCACAACGAGTCTGTGTGCAAAATGTCAGCTCGATTGGATCACGGGAAGTGGGTTAAAAAACGACCGAAGATGTGCACCGTCCTAAGCAAGCAAGCAAGCGAACTTAATATAAGTATAACCCGTAAAAAAAAGTTTTTCACTATAAATCCTTATAATGCGTGGCGGCTAGAGTCCTCTCGTCCTCTGGCTTGTGATGGCTGCCACCTATGGGTCAGATGATTGTCTGGCAGAATTAAGCAATTGGTAATTAAATATAATTTTTTTGTCCTAAAAAAAATTTTGGAAAAATTTTTCACGAACATTAATTGTCACGCACAACGAGTCTGTGTGGGAAATGTCAGCTCGATTGGATCACGGGAAGTGGGTTAAAAAACGACCGAAAGATTTGCACGGTCCTAAGCAAGCAAGCAAGTGAACTTAATATAAAGGATTTAATAAAGGATAAAAAAAAACGGTTTTGTTCTAATCTGGTACAACATTTGCATTGCATTGCAGCGTGGCGGAGTTGAGGCACGCCATCCACACCAAGTATCGCATCGGAGTTCAGCACCAGGTGCTGGTGGTCAGCGGCGGCGAGTGCCTGGCGGCGAGCGGAGGGTGTGCAGCTACAGCGCCGGCACGGTACGCAAGAGCAGCACCTCCACGCCCCGGCGGGTCGGCTGCACGCAACCGACTCGCTCGCACGAGCCATCGGTTTGCGAGCCGTTGAGCAACCGGTTTGCTCGAAGGCGTTGGACAACAAACTCTGCCCCTCAAGCAAATTGTATTCTCCGCTCGGTCTCCCTGGCGCCTCTCACTCTCTACGCGCCGTGAAAAGGGCCACTTGCCCGAAGGGTCGCCCGTCACGGACAAGTCTCGCAAGGCCGCGGTGTTATTGACGAGCGTGTTGAGTTTATTTGCCGCGACTGCTTTCGAGCGTCGATCCGCCCGCCGGCGATTTGTCGCGTCGTGTTTTGTCTTAATGATGACAATGATTGGTGACTCGCAAATATGTGATGATAATAATAACAAACAATTCTTGAGCTTTATACATCGCGCCGTTGTCGTCCGTGCAAGTTGCATCTGTCACAATCGCCGAGGATGCACAGACCCACGCCGGAACGGCAGCAGTCACCACCGGGCGGTGGTGAGCCGGTGCCGCCAGCGGTCGCCCAAACTCCGTTGTCCTCTACGTATTAGATGTTTTCAGCCAAGTGATGAGTGGATGTACGTGAACTCTTGACTGCTCGTTACGATCAACGAAATGCGCCACCTAATTTCCTTGTTGCGCAACCGCTCACTCAGGTGCGGAGGTGGCGGGTAAAGCAGCTGCAGGCGATGATAACTCCGTGCGGTCATTTCGAGAGGAGCCGATGGTTTGGTGCACAACTGATGGCTCAGGTGTGGCGCCAGCTCTCCGGCTGTTGCTGCCGATGTTGACATCAAATCCGCTCCCCTGTGGCACAACCATATTCCAGTTGTGGGCGTGGAGCGGTGGCGTTGTGGTTTGTGCGCTGCCCGGTGAACCTGGAAACCCGGTGAACCTGGAAACCTCAGTTCGACCTATTGTTATTATTGTTATCGTGAGACCAGTGTGTATTTCTATTTGGGGAGTTGACCGGGTGGCTTGGAGGTTCAGAGCTGCTGACTATTGAACACTTTGCTGCTGCAGCCTGTGGAGGCTACCACGGGGATCTTTGTCTTTGTAAGGTCACGTTGGGGGGGGGGGGNTCGTGCACCGTGTCGTTTTTTTACGAAGAAATGTGGAAGGAATCTCAGACATCTGACCAGAAGCTTGGGGCGAGGGGCGGGGGATGGCGGAGGGGGGGCGGCGGGGGGGGGGGGGCGTGAGGGACGACGATGGCCGGTGGGGCGAGACTTGACGACGGAGCGACAGGTCACACGACAGGGGTCACCAGAGGGCGCCCGACAGAGGACGTCCACCAGCTATGAAATCTGCTCGTACGCAGAACCGAGTTGGATTGTTGCATCGCGGAGTCGTGGGAGGTGGCAGCAAGGCTGTGAGAGGAGGTCCCCAGCCAGCAGTGGATTTGTTGAAGACGTTGACATGAGCGATGGTTTTCTTACAGCCATATTGGTCCCCGTCAGAGGAATATGGAATTTCCGCCAACAGATAAGGAGTCCTGCCCCACGCAATTTTTGAGGTGTGGGAGACACTGTATTATGGCAGCCCCTTTAGTGAGCCACTGCTGGATGAAGGCCTCCCCTGCCCCCTCCTCCCCCGCCGTGTCGGTCGTGGGAGTTGTTTGACCGTACTTCACCATGGAAGGAGTACTGCATGGAAGTGCTTTCATCTTGCGACTTGGTGTAGGCCAGACTCTGCAGTGCAAACCGCGATCAATCCAGGGTTCGGTCTGTGTCTGCGCTTTATCTGAACGACGCATTTGACATCGTTTGCACCAGAGTCACCACCGCCACCACCACCGCCACCATTACTACCGCCGCCGCCGCCACCATCACCGCCACTGTCGCCACCGCCACCGTCATCACTACTATCACCGTTGCCACCCCCGTTACCACCACCGCCACCATTACTACCACCACCGCCGCCGCCACCATCACCGCCACTGTCACCACCGCCACCGTCATCGCTACTGTACCGTTGCCACCCCCGTTACCACCACCGTCACCATCAACGCCACCATCGTCACCGTCACTGTCACCATCAACGCCAACCATCCTCACCGTCACTGTCACCGCCATCATCACCTCCCCCGGTTCCTGTGCGACTGCTGCTGCTGCTGCGTTTTTGTTTACAGGTCGGGCAATGCGAGCTCCGCACTGCGCGGTTGTTTATTTAAAAAGTTGCCACTTATAGACGCCACCTGCTCATTGACACTTTGCACCGAGCGTCCGAGCAAGTGAGGAGGGGCAGCGGAGGCTGCTGCTGTGTGGAGGAGCAGTCGACTTTACTCGAGCGAGCGCGGTTGTGCCGTCGCGCGATCGGTTTGCTTTCGGAGAGGGGGCGGGGGGGGGGAAACGTGAAGCGAATCGTTAGAAGGTGTAGAGAGAGGGAATGGAGTAGAGGAGCACGTGGATTCGAGAACGTCATGTTGATTTTTTTTCCAGCTTTAATAGACTCTCAAGCCTGGGTGTGTCATTCAAACGTCTTGAGAATTATTTTATTATGTTTATTTTTATTATTTTATTATTTCCATTTTACGTGACTTTACCGAAAGAACCAAGAAGGTCATGTTGATTGTCGAGAAGCGTAGGTGGTGCTTGGGCAGGACGGGTCGCTAATTGGGACGATGGTCAGTGGGCGAGGCTAACGGTGGAGAGTGGCAGCCAAAGGGGTGAATCTCGCCCTGTAAGAAGACGTCACCTGCGGAGATGGAGTGATGGAAATCGGCGTGTTTTGCCGGGCGAGGTGGAGGGTTGCGTCTCCAGACCAGCAGTGGATTGAACATGGCTCATAACGCTGATGAAGCTGATGATCTTCTTGTCGTGCTGATTGACCAGCTTGTATATGTGTAATTGGTTTAGTGGGCGCCATGTCAACATAACCTACCGCCCTTAGTCGATCCACTGCAGGTCACAACAATACACTCGCTCACCTTCTCGCCCACCCGTTCACTTACACACTCACTCGCTCCCTCACCGCTCACGCTATCACCCACTCTTTTATTTTCGCTCGCGCACTCACCCGCTCGCTCACCCGCTCGCTCACCCTCTCACTCACTCAGGTTACAACACTTATCTGTGCTTGGAGAGTGCATGGAAGGGAGTAGACTGAGATGAGAGGGGAGAGGTAGGAGAGACGGGAGTGAGGTGAGATGAGTGANGAGAGNTAGGGGTGTATGGAAGGGAGTAGAGTGAGATGAGGGGGAGGAGGGTGAGATTAGAGGGGAGTTGGGTTAGATGAGAGGGGAGTGGGGTGAGGTGAGGGGAGGGGGTGAGGTGAGAGTGGAGTAGAGTGAGATGAGAGGGGAGAGGCACCCGCGTAGCGACTGTAATGCCCTGGCACGCTGGCCGCTGGTGGAGAACGTTTTCCTCCACTTGGCAGCAGCTGAAGCCTGACCTGGCAAGTCTGGGTGGAGGGTGGCGCAAATCAAGAACCCAGGTCGGTGGGTTGGCTGCGTTTTGGCCGATATCATTTGTATAGCGTGGCCTGCACGTGAGGTTCCCGAACATCCGTGTGTGTCTGTGAGTGCGCGTGTGATGGGGTAGCGGTTCGTGCGCTGCGCAATTAATCCAGCGGCCCGCGTTCGATTCCCGCTCACGGCCAACACCGGTGACGATGATCTAAACCTCTCCTAGGTCGACTCTGCTTCAAACGAGTACCTGGTGCGGTGTGCAAACATTGTCACTGGGGAGACAAAGGCGGCCGGGCGTGGTGCTGGCCACCCACGACCTCATGTGCCGTGCCGGCTTTCATAGGTGCTACTCACTAACAGCACTTGCCATTACAGTCTGTTAAGGCTATACGGAGGATCTTTGTATTTGTCTTTTGTGTGTGTGTGGTAGGCGTGTGCATCTGCCACCTAGCCTGGCACGGGTGCTGTGGTGACTTCACGATCACTCAGCGGTGTGTGGCGGCCGTTGTCGTAAGAATTGTTGTTCTGCCCCTGGTGATATAATTATCGTGATGGTATTTATTACCACGTTGATAATGATTAATTTCATCATTGTATAAGTGTTATTGTTGTTATCTTTATGATAGAATTATTATCGTCATGATAAAATGTCATGATAAAACAACTCCAGGGGCTCTGTGAGCTTGAATCACTGTTGGCTCGTAGCTCCGACATGGCCATTACTAACCCTCTTGAGGAAGCGAGAGCGAGGGAGGCAGACACACTTCTCTATTCTCCGTAGCCTCTCGCCTAAGGCACCAATTCGATCGTCCTGTTGTTAGTATCGACCACGGGACATCGTCCCTCCCAGCAGCGTGCACCACTGTGTTGGGGAACTCCCCGTGGGCGGGCGTCAAGGAGGAGGAGCCGTACCGCGGATCTGCCAGGAGAGGGCAGCACAGCAGAAATGTGGACTCCCACCTGTCCAGTCTGTATCATAGGTCGCAACCGGTACCCGATACCCGTACCCTACCGATACCCGGCTACCCGTACCCAGCCGGGTACGGGTAGCCGTTTGCGACCCTGGTGCGGCCGGGTACGGGTACGGGTAAGGAATCAAAACCCGTTTGCGACCTCTGGTCTGTATGGGGTTAGAGCGTTTCCCCCTCGCTCAAACGCGTGGGTTTTTCTCCGGGTGCTCCAGTTTCCTCCCACACGTGTAATAAACACCCCTCGTTAATTGGCCTATAACACCTTAACAAAGAGAGAACCGCGGAGTTCGGGCAATCGTTGGTAGCGCCGGCTAAATCGCGTGACTGCCTTCCCGCTTCGTCTGTGATTCCTCTGAGTCGTCCTCTCTGTCTACGAGGGCGAGGAACGGACACCGTGCAGTGGCAGTGGCGGCGGCGCATCGTTACGAGTTGACGTGATTGTTTTAAAATGACCACCAGGGAAAAAGAGATGGGTTTGAACTGAGAACCTCTGACCTTGCTGGCTCGGTGACTCCGACATGGCCATTATGAACCCCCGGAGGGAGACGGAGAGTCACGCGTCTTCTCCGTGCGTCTCTCACCTAGGACACGAACCCGATCTTCTTGTTCAGCAAGGAGCTGATCCTGCACGACCGGGCGCCGTGCGTGAGCCGTGTGGTGCTGCCCGGCGAGGCGCAGATGGAGCCCAAGGTGGAGGAGTCGGTGATCATGCCGGCGGTGTTCCACACCGTGACGCTGCGCACGCAGCTCGCGCTGGTAACGCATCGCCGCCAACCGCCGTTACCACCACCACCAGCAGTGCTCGTACCATGTGCTTGTCCCGTGCGCGTGTTTGTGTCTGTGCGTGTGCGTGTGGGGAGTGTTGGTGCAGCGGCTTGCGTGTCGTGCTATGAACCTGGTGATCCGAGTTCGATTCCCACATCTGTGTGGTGCATGCGCGTGTGTCCCTGCGTACGATCGTCCGTGTGTACGTGCCTGCGTCATGTCTCACCGCTTGGATTCCTGCTCCTCCCCATCCTCCTCCCAACCTCATTCACCTCCCTCTTTCCCACACCCACTCCACCTTTTCCTCACCACCTCCTACCTCTCCTCCTGCTCCCCCACCACGTCCCGACCACCTCTTCCCCCTCCTCCTCCCCCCCACCACCTCCACCTTTTTCCCCACCTCCCCCCTCCTCCTCCCCTCCCAGCGCCACCTCCTCCTCCACCTCATCCTTCGCCCACCTTTCCCCCCCCCCACGTCCTCGCGGCGCTGCCCGTGCACAGGAGATGCAGGAGCTGGCGCAGCGGCTGTGTATGGTGTGCGAGTCGCTGGTGCACGACGAGCACATGCAGCACCAGGGCTGGGCGGCCGTCACCGCCAACCTCGACGACTGCAGCTCGGCCTTCGCGGGCCTCCTGACGGCCTTCACGCGCGCCTACGCAGCCTTCCTGGAGTCACGCCGCGACATCCTCGCCCAGCTCTCCGAGTGCGTGGATCTCGTTCACTCATGCACTCATTCATTCACTCACTCGGCCGCACCCGCACGACCTTCCTGGATTCGTGCCGAGTTGTGACTCTCTCCCGCCCCTCTCTCCCCGACCCTCTCACCCCGTCCTTCTCTCCCGCGTGCGTGTGCGCTAGGCTGGGCGACGCCGTCACCGTCATGGCTCAGATCCCGCTGCTCCAGTGCCTCACCGCCTCCGCCTCCTCCGTCCCCTCCGTCTCCCGCCGGCGCGACAGCCTGTGCCGGCTCGCCGACCACTCCGACCCCGGCCGCCTCTCCGCCGACCTCTCCTCCTCCGCCAGCTCGCGGCCAGCGGGGCGGCCGCCCGCTCGGGCCGGCCCGGCCTCTCCCGAAGGCCCCGGGACGCCGCCTCCGAAATGTCCAAGCGGCGGCGCCGACGACGGCCGACTGTCACCGGGCCCCGAGGGCGACGGTGGAGACGATGGCGGTGGCCGGATAAAGGGCAGCTTCAACGTGTCGTTGCTCGACTGGGTGAACGTTCAAGATCGACCCAACGATGTGGAGACGCTCGTCCGAAAGTGTTTCGAGTCGATGAGCAGGGTGCGTGCTTGTGTGTGCGTGTGTGCGTGCGTGTGTAAGGGTTTGTGTGTGCGGGGTTTTGTGTGTGTGTCTGTGCGTTTTTTAAGGGTTTGTGTACGTGTATGTGTTGTGTGTGCGCGTGCGTGCGTGTAACGGTTAGAGCACTGAGCTGGTCCTGGGCCTTCCCTAGGTCAAATGAGTACCTGGTGCAGTGTGTAAACATCGCCACTGGGGAGACAAAGGCGGCCTGGAGTGGTGATGGCCACCCACCCCCTCGTGTGCCATGCCAGCCATTATAGGTGCTCGCTAACAGCACCTTGCCCTAACAGTCTGTTCAAGGCTATATGGGGGCTTTTGTGTTTTTTTGCGTGTGCATGCGGGGTTTGTGTGTGCTTGCGTGTGTTCGATGTTCGAGCGCGCGTGCATGTGCATGCACGGCCTGATTTGCCCATCCGTTGCTGGTTGAGGGACTCAAATACAAGCTTCATGCGCGGAGAGTAGGAGAGTGCGTGGAGGGAGTAGAGTGAGATGAGAGAGTAGGAGAATGCGTGGAGGGGAGTAGAGTGAGATGAGAGGGGAGAGGTAGGAGAGTGCGTGGAGGGGAGTAGAGTGAGATGAGAGAGTAGGAGAGTGCGTGGTGATGAGGATGATGATAGCGACGACGACGACGGTGATGACCGCGGGGTTTAACGATTGGCGTCTGCGGTCACCGCTGCCCGACAGTTGGAGCCCGGCATCGTGCAGCCCTTCCTGGGCGACTGCCAGGAAACTCTGGCCAAGATGGACAATCCGAGCATGAAGTCAATCCGCGGGCTGGAGGACCGGCTCTTCGTGCTCGACCAGCTGCTCGCCTCCTGCCAGCGCCTCGTCACCGAGCAGAAGGAGCTGGCGCAGGTAACCGCGGCGACCGGTCCCTCTCCCACGGCGACCGGGCCATCGTCACGGCGACTGGTTTACCCACAATCCCCGTGTAATTTTTTTTTGGTCCTATTTAAAATTTTATTTCGAGCTTGCGATGGGCGTCGTGCCAGGAAGAGACGAGGCTTTCAATTCCCAACTACTGCAGGGCCCACTGGGAGGAAGGGAGGGGTGGTGGCGGGGTGGTGGCGGTGGTTAGAGGGTAGGGGGGGGGCAGTGTTTGACCTTCGGGGCGCCCATCAGCAGCTTGTTCAACAAACTCTCTTTGCCTGCTTGCGGCGCAGGGCTTCCTGGCAAATCAAAAGCGCGCGGAGAACCTCAAGGACCCGTCGGTCCTGCCAGACCTGTGCCGCAGCCACGCCAACCAGCTGGTGATCATGCTGAGCAACCACAAGAAGCTGCTGGACGTCAAGCACCGCTGCGCCACCGCCAAGCAGGAGCTCACCGACAACCTGCACGTGCGCCTGCGGTGAGTGACGGTGGTGGCGCCACCACCACGGCCTTGAAACGGCGGCAATGATGGCGCCACCTCAACTGTGGTGGCAGCCTTGGCGGCGCCACCACGGCCGTGGCCGTGGCAACGCCTGCGGTGAGTGGAGGCGGCAGTGGTGGGCGCTGCCTGCGCTTCCGACCGTGTGAGCCGCTCGTGAGACGCGGTTTCCCCGACCCTGCTGGCTACTCTTTGGTTCTTTCGGTAAAGTCACGTATAAAGATAAAATAATAAATTAAATAATAGCATACTACGACGTTTCGATTGCAACACAAGCAATCATCATCAGGTATCAAAGAAATAGCAACAAAAATCTAACCAAATTTCGACTTGAAGCTTTCGTGACTGCAGGGATTCATCGTCTTGGTTCTTTCGGTAAAGTCACGTAGAAGGGAAATAATAAAATAAGGAAAAAAATAATAATAAAATAATTCTCACGACGTTTCGGCCACAACGCAAGCAGCCGTCCTCAGGCGGCTGCTTGCGTTGTGGCCGAAACGTCGTGAGCATTATTTTATAATGTTTTATTTTTATTATTTTATTACTTCCCTTCTACGTGACTTTACCAAAGCCGAGACGTTCACGACGGGGACCTCGGCTCGGCCCTCGTTGGTCCGTTGTCCATTCCGAACTTCGGAACTGAAAATGGCTCGGCGCCTACGGTCCTGCAGTGAATTGGTCACGCATCTCAATATTCACACCCTCCCATCTGGAGTGGGTGAGTGGGTGAGAGAGTGAGCGCGTGGGTGAGTAAGTGGGTGGGTGGGTGGTGGGTGAGAGAGTGAGCGCGTGGGTGAGTAAGTGGGTGGGGTGAGTGGGTGAGAGAGTGAGCGCGTGGGTGAGTAAGTGGGTGGGTGGGTGAGTGGGTGAGAGAGTGAGCGCGTGGGTGAGTAAGTGGGTGGGTGGGTGAGTGGGTGAGAGAGTGAGCGCGTGGGTGAGTAAGTGGGTGGGTGGGTGAGTGGGTGAGAGAGTGAGCGCGTGGGTGAGTAAGTGGGTGGGTGGGTGAGTGGGTGAGAGAGTGAGCGCGTGGGTGAGTAAGTGGGTGGGTGGGTGAGTGGGTGAGAGAGTGAGCGCGTGGGTGAGTAAGTGGGTGGGTGGGTGAGTGGTGAGAGAGTGAGCGCGTGGGTGAGTAAGTGGGTGGGTGGGTGAGTGGGTGAGAGAGTGAGCGCGTGGGTGAGTAAGTGGGTGGGTGAGTGGGTGAGAGAGTGAGCGCGTGGGTGAGTAAGTGGGTGGGTGGGTGAGTGGGTGAGAGAGTGAGCGCGTGGGTGAGTAAGTGGGTGGGTGGGTGAGTGGATGGAGAGTGAGCGCGTGGGTGAGTAAGTGGGTGGGTGGGTGAGTGGGTGAGAGAGTGAGCGCGTGGGTGAGTAAGTGGGTGGGTGGGTGAGTGGGTGAGAGAGTGAGCGCGTGGGTGAGTAAGTGGGTGGGTGGGTGAGTGGGTGAGAGAGTGAGCGCGTGGGTGAGTAAGTGGGTGGGTGGGTGAGTGGGTGAGAGAGTGAGCGCGTGGGTGAGTAAGTGGGTGGGTGGGTGAGTGGGTGAGAGAGTGAGCGCGTGGGTGAGTAAGTGGGTGGGTGGGTGAGTGGGTGAGAGAGTGAGCGCGTGGGTGAGTAAGTGGGTGGGTGGGTGAGTGGGTGAGAGAGTGAGCGCGTGGGTGAGTAAGTGGGTGGGTGGGTGAGTGGATGGGCTTGCCAGCTGAAACAATAATGTCTCGAGTCTGTGTGTCTTTTAGGTCTCTATGAAGCACACTATGGATCTCTATGTTACTCTGTGGATCTCTACGTAACTTTGGCTCTCTAATTCATTGCAAAGGTCTCAAAGTAACTATGGATCTCTATGTTAATATGTGGATCTCTACGTAGCTCTATGGCTCTCTAAGTCATTCTCAAGGTCTCAAAGTAACTATGGATCTCTATGTAACTCTGTGGCTCTCTACGTAGCTCTGGCTCTCTAATTCATTCTAAAGGTCTCAAAGTAACTATGGATCTCTATGTAACTCTGTGGCTCTCTACGTAGCTCAATGGCCCTCTGTGTAGCTCTGTGAGTAATGGAGCTGTCGGCTCAACGGGGCCTTGCAGCTGAACACAAAGCCTGAGCAATTAAACGTCGCGGCCTCCCCGGGCGTACGGAGCTCTTTGTGGCTCTGTGGTGCTCTACGTAGCACCACGCCGACCTGGGCCAAGCTGCAGGCCTCCACGTGCTGCGGAGCTCACGGGCCGCTGGGGCGCGCGAGGTGGCGCTTGGCGCTCTACTGCCTGGCCGCCACCGAGACGCTGCGGCGCGCGCCTTCTCCGCGCACTACGCGGGTGAGTGGGCGGGTGTGTGGACGGGTGGGTGAGCGAGTGAGCGGTGAGTGGGTTTGTGGATGAGTGGGTAGGTNAGCGGNTGGGCGGGAGTGTTTGGATGTGGGAGGTGAGCGAGTGAGCGTGAGTGGGTTGGTGGATGAGTGGGTAGGTGAGCGGGTGGGCGGGTGGGTGTGGGGACGATGAGTGACGGGTGGGTGAGCGAATGGGATGGGTGGGTGAGCGAGTGAGGTGGTGGTTGGTGGATGAGTGTAGTGAGTGGGTGGGCGGGTGGGCGGGTGGGCGGGTTGTGGGCGAATGAGTGGCGGGTGGGTGAGCGAATGAGTGGATGGGTGGGTGAGCGAGTAAGCGGGTTAGTGGGTTAATGGATGAGTGGGTAGGTGAGCGGGTGGCGGTGGGTGTGGGGAAGAGTCAGTGGACGGGTGGGTGAGCGAATGAGTGGATGGGTGGGTGAGCGAGTGAGCAGGTGATTGGGTTGGTGGTTGAGTGGTTTGTGGATGAGTGGGTGGGTGAGCAGGTGGGTGGGTGGGCGATTGGGCGGGTGTGTGGACGAGTGAGTGGACGGGTGGGTGAGCGAGTGAGCGGGTGATTGGGTTGGTGGTGGGTGAGTGGGTGGGTGAGCGATTGAGCGGTAGGGTAGGTGGGTGGGTGGGTGGATGGGTGGGTGGGCGGTTGGGTGGCTTAACGGCTGGGTGGGTAAGCACGTGGGTGGGTGGATGGGCGGGTGACTAGTGAGTGAGCTGGTGGGTGGGTGAATGGGTAGGTGGGCGAGTGAGTGGGTTGGCGGCGGGTGAATGAGTGAGTGAGTTGGTTGGTGAGTTGAGCGNGTGGTTGGGTGGGTTAGTGGGTCGGCGGTGGGCGGGTANTTGAGTGAGTTGGCGGGTGAGTGGTTTTGGTGGGTGACTGGGTAAGTGACTGAGTCGGTGTGCGAGTCGTTAGGTCGGGGAGTGGGTGAGTGAGTTTGTGAGTGGGTGAATGAGTGAGTGGGTGGTTGCCCGCGTGCCTGCCAATTATTTTAATTATAGTTGTTATGATCGTTATTACCTCGTTTTAATCGCTTTGCACATTTTTCATTGCCCTAAATTGTCGCCCAATTACATATTTATTTCTTTATTTGTTCCATTTCAAGGCTGTGGTGTTGTTTGACTTACTCTTGTGCACCACTGCCGCAGCAGCAGCATCTGATGATTTATAAACACAATAGCTTTCTCGTTGTTGTGATTGCTCGGCTTGTTTACCAATGAAAGCCTTTTCTAAGTTCATGACAGTTTTATTTCAGGAGGGTCCTGCCATGTTTGTCGCAGTCGGGACGAGGGGTGGGCGGGGAAGCGTGATGATTGCTGTCTTTCATTACAAATGGAAATTATTATTTTTTCCCGTTTCCTCATTAACTGGCCGACAACATCTTAATGCTGTGGTTCTCAACCTTAACGACAGCCTTGCACCCCTTAGGTTCTCAATCGTACAGTGTTAATACATACGTAGGGTTCTATGAAACAAAGTCGTTGTACTTGCATGCCTGTGCTTAATTTGCGTTTCGATGATTTACCTTCGAAAAAAACCTGGCCGTGTCTCGCACCCCCCAGAAAGGGCATCTCGCACGCCCAGGTGGTGCGTGCACTCCAGGTTAAGAAGAACCACTGCCTTAATGCACAGAGGAGCGCAGAGCTCGGGCAATTGTTAGTAGCGCCGGCTCCACCCCGCCGTGTGGCTGCTGCTGCTGCCTTTCCCGCTCGCCTGTGGTTCCTCCTCCTCCTCGTGCTAGCACATGTGAGCCAAGGATGTCGTCCGGTGTCGTTCTGAAGGGATCTTTTACCTTCCTCGGTCACCCAGATCGATTGCGATCAACGAACTCTTGTAATACTCTTTCCGGTAAAGTCACGTAGGTAGTAAAATTTTTTTCAATAAAAGTTTAATAAAAATCATCACGTTTCGGAGGCAACAGAAGCTTGCGTCTTCAGGTGGAACCGTCACAGCACGCTTACTGTATCAAGTGAATGAGAAATTACCTGGTAAATTGCAAACGTTTGGCTCGCGGCGTTCAGTCGGTGCTCGGTGTGTCTTGAATGAAATAATAAAAATAATCGCAGCCTGGTTTGGCACTGTCCCGGATAGCATGAGAACCATTGATGAGATTTTATTCTTCTTCTTCTTCTTTTCAGAGTATATCTGTTCTTATACTCTTTGGTTCTTTCGGTAAAGTCACGTAGGTAGAAAATAAATAAAATTTAATATAATATATCACGACGTTTCGATCGCAACACAAGCGGTCGGGCGGAGGACGACCGCTTGTGTTGCGATCGAAACGTCGTGATATATTATTTTTATTTTATTTTATTTCTCTACCTGCATGACTTTACCGAAAGAACCAAAGAGTATGGATTCCTGCAGTCACGAAAGCTTCAAATCAAGATTACTATATCTGTTGTGCGTCTCTTGACTCTGATTCTTAAATATGTTTACTGTTGGATTTTAATGTTCGTTTAGAAACTCTCAGTCTGTGCTGCTTTCCAGTTGCCTCCGTGAAAAGTTTTGCCCATTCTTGGCACCTGCCTCAACACATAATAAACTAACTAACTCTGTCTCGCTCTCTCTACGAGAGGCGAGCAGATAATCTGCGGTGAAATTATGTTTAATTATCCCGTGTAAATTGTGGTCTGGGATGTGTCGACCGAATGGACTAATTTATTTGTTCGTGATAATTTTTGTTGTTGTTTGTGCCTTTTGTTTTGGTGCCATTTTTTTATTTGTTTATTCATTTTAGATTTAGCTTGGTAGTAAGTTTTCATTTGCTCAGTAGTGGCTGTAAATGGAGTTTAGCGCTTATATATAATTAATGTACAGCATTATGGGATGCTAGTAACACGAATGACGCTATATAAACGAAAGTATTAAATCCTAATCGAGTATGTATGTTGAACTTGGCACCGTACGTAGCCAACCGTGCTCATTGGAGGACAACAAACTACACAGAAAAAGCAGTTTTAAACAAATTAGCTTTCAATTTATATTTAAAAGTGCATAGCTCCCAGCGGCTTCCTGATATCGAAGGAAGAGCGTTCCAGACGGCCGCAGAAACGCATCTGAAAGTGCGCGATGCGGTGACGTCTTTGTTCGATGGCCAGCCAAAAGCCGCTGCCGCTGCTGCTGCGAGGATAATTGGAGTTCGCGTGATGATGGTTTAATTGCAGCGTAGTGTTTGCTGGTCATCGGGCCACACCACCCCTTCATGAGCTGTGCCCACGTGACATGCTCACAGCCTTGCCCCGATGGACTGTGAGGATCAATGTGGCGATCTTCGTGCGTCCATGTCTGCCTGCGTGTGTGCGCGCGCGCCCGTGTCTCTCTGTGTGCGTCTATGTTGAGCGGTGGCGCAGCGGTTTGCACGCTGCACTACGGACCCGGCCCCCCGAGTTTGATTCCCGCTCACGGCCAACACCAGTGACGATTATTTTAACTGGTCCTGGGCCACCTTTTGGTCGACTCGGTTTCAATTGAGTACCTGGTGCGGTGTCTGAACATTGCCAATCGGGAGACAAAGGCAGCCGGGCGTGGTGCTGGCCACCGCCGCCCTCGTGTGCTGTGCCGGCCTTCATAGGTGCTCGCAAACAGCACTTGCCCCAACAGTCTGGGGAAGGCTACATGGGGATCTTTGTCTTTGTCTGGACGGAGCAGTGGGCGAGTTTGCTGGTGCGTGATGGGAAAGAGCTCTACCAGGCTGAGAGAGAGAGGAGAGAGGCGTTCAGACAGATCTTCGGTGAGCGATGGATCCGATACAGAACCCTCATCTCATTCGACACGGAACTATCGTCTCATCCCCTACAGAACTCTTCTCTCCTCCCAGACATAACCGTTCTCTAATCCCGTACAGAACCCTTGCTAATCCCATACAAGAACCTGCATCCGAGCCCTAGTTTCACACCACAGTCACTCAATGTGTAACCATTTGTGTGTGCATCTGTCTCCAATGCTGTCCTCATGTCTCCCCTGGTGTCTCCCCGTGGTGTCTCCCCGTGGTGTCTCCCCGTGGTGTCTCCCCGTGGTGTCTCCCCTGGTGTCTCCCCTGGTGTCTCCCCTGGTGTCTCCCGTGGTGTCTCCCCGTGGTGTCTCCCCGTGGTGTCTCCCCCTGGTGTCTCCCCGTGGTGTCTCCCCGTGGTGTCTCCCCGTGGTGTCTCCCCTGGTGTCTCCCCTTGTCTCCCCTGGTGTCTCTCCGTGGTGTCTCCCGTGGTGTCTCCCCTGGTGTCTCCCCGTGGTGTCTCCCCGTGGTGTCTCCCCTGGTGTCTCCCCCGTGGTGTATCTCCGTGGTGTCTCCCCTGGTGTCTCCCCTTGTCTCCCTGGTGTCTCCCTGTGACGTCTCCCCTGGTGTCTCCCCGTGGTGTCTCCCTTGTCTCCCCTGGTGTCTCCCCTGGTGTCTCCCCGTGGTGTCTCCCCTGGTGTCTCCCATGGTATCTCCCCGTGACGTCTCCCCGTGGTGTCTCCCCGTGGTGTCTCCCCTTGTCTCCCCTGGTGTCTCCCCCTGGTGTCTCCCCGTGGTGTCTCCCGTGGCGTCTCCCGTGGTGTCTCCCCTGGTGTCTCCCGTGGTGTCTCCCCTGGTGTCTCCCCTGGTGTCTCCCCTTGTCTCCCCCTGGTGTCTCCCCCGTGGTGTCTCCCCTGGTGTCTCCCCATGGTATCTCCCGTGACGTCTCCCCGTGGTGTCTCCCCGTGGTGTCTCTCTGTGGTGTCGTCTCCCCTCATGGTTTTCTCTCCCCAGGCCACAGCTTCCTCAAGGGGCGGCTCTTCCAGGGGCTCGAGTCGTGGCCTCCTTCGTCATTTTGCGTGAGTTCTACACCACGCTCGGCCCACGGCCACCATCAGTGGCACGCGGCATCAGAGCCGCGCTGCCTGCTAAACGAGCGCCTGGTGCGCTGTGTAAACGTTGGCACTTGTCAAGGAGCAGTATTACCCATCACGCAAACTCCGGTGGTCATAGTAATAGGTTTTTTCCCTTTTTTCTGGTACAAAAACTGACACCTTTATACAAGGGATCATGTTTGCAATAACCACAACACAAGCAGTCAAAATGCAAACAAAAAGAAACAACTCTGATAATGATAATGCTATGCACTGTCATTGAAGTTGATTGGTCCACACCCGAGACAGCTTTTCTTAGAGCCTAGTCTCCACTGGTGTTGGACCAGATGGTCATCCTCGCAGCAGCAGACGCTTTTGGCTGCGAGACATCAAACAAAGATGGTGGTCACCCCATCGCGCGGTGCTTTCAGATGCGCTTCTGCGGCCGTCTGGAACGCTCTTCCTTCAGATATTAGGAAGCCGCTGGAGCTTTGCACTTTCAAATCATCATCTAGATTGGCAAACTCGTTTCTTTAGAACGGCTTTTTTGTGTTTAGTTTGTTGTTATTCTCCTCGCACCTCCAATTAGTACGGTGCGAAGTAGTTCAACCACATAAACACAACATAGCACTGGGCATTCGGGTTTGGCGCTGACCACCCACCCACCTCGTTGGCCGTGTCGGTTTTAATAGGTGCTACTCGCCAACACCAACTCGATCCAGCAGTCTGTTAAGAGCTATGCGGGGAACCTCTGTCATTGTGTGTGTGTGTGCGTGCCAGACGCGTGAGCCGCGCGCGTTTGACGAGCAGCTTCCCGCGGTGACGCTCGAAGATCTTCACTTCCTGCAGAGCCACAGCCCCCCGAGATGCAGCCCTACCTGCAGTGAGCACCCCGCACCCCCCCCCCCCACAAATAACACTGCCAAGCAAGTCCCCCCCCCACCCCATAACCTGTTCACACATTGGCCAATGAGACTCTCACACACACCTCGCGTGAAACGCTCTGTACGTACGTGTAGTGTCAACGATTCAGAGAGTTTCTCGGAGGCACTTTCTTGATTAGCAACTTTCACGCTCTCGTCCGCACACTCTCCACAGTAGCTCAGCCGAGCCTGTACACAACACCAGCCGTCCAACACTGACGGCGCTGACTGAGATAGCCAACTGTCCTTCGTAGCGCAACATCTCGCGAGATGTTCAGCGACGATGGTGACGATACGACAGCGACGATGGTGACGATACGACAGCGACGATTACGATACGACAGCGAATGGTGACGATCGACAGACGATGGTGAATCGACAGCGACGATGGTGACGATACGCAGCGACGATGTGACGGACACGAGTGGTGACGATACGACAGCGACGATGGTGACGATACCAGCGACGTGGTGTACGACAGCGACGATGTGGATACACAGCGCTGGTGACGATAGACCGGATGGTGGATACCAGCGACGATGGTGACGATACCGACGACGAGGTACGAGCCTCGAGCCCTCCTGGCGTTGCGCAAAACGCGAGGTGACAGGGCAGGCATTCACAGAGGAAACTGGCATCATCAGGCGGTACACTCTTTGGTNCTTTCGGTGTGTTGAAGATGAAATATTTAAATACGAGTACGACGTTTCAGCAGCACAAGCAATCATCATCAGGTAATGAAATAGAAACATAAATCTAGTATACAGGTAATGTAATCAGAGATCGGATAACACCCTACCTGGTTGATTACGTCTCTGGAATCTAATTTCTCCAATAAGTTTTATCATCACTAAGATTTAGCAGCCGCTACCCTCATGGGCACGAGTAATGGTTTCTGGTATCGGTTTTTGGTATCCGTTATCTGGTTTCTTATTTCCGGTTTTGGTTTCAATTCCTGGTGTCAGTGTCCGGTTTCTGGATTCTGGTTTCTAGTGTCAGGTTTCCGATTTCCAGGTTCTGGTATCGGGTTTAGATCCGTTATTTATAAATTGTCGTAACCCTCCACCACCACACGGCCAATCAGTAAAAAGTTCACGTTGCAAAGACATAGTTCCTGTTTAGCCACCGTTGTTGAAGCCACTTTCAATTATACGATTTCCAATTTCCAGCATCATCGGGCTTCGCGAATCCGGTTTCTGATTTCCAGGTTCTGGTATCTGGTATCGGGTTTCAAGTATCCAGCTTCCGATTTCAAAGGTCATGTCTCTGGTATTTGGTTTCTAGTATCCGGTTTCTGATTTCCAGGTTCTGGTATCTGGTATCCTGTTTCTGATTTCCAGGTTCTGGTTTCTGGTATCGGTTTTCACGTATCCGGCTTCCGATTTCCAAGTTCTGGTATCTGGTTTCTAGTACTCGGTTTCTGATTTCCAGGTTCTGGTTTCTGGTATCTGGTATCCTGTTTATGATTTTCAGGTTCTGGTATCTGGTTTCTAGTACTCGGTTTCTGATTTCCAGGTTCTGGTTTCTGGTATCTGGTATCCTGTTTATGATTTCCAGGTTCTGGTATCTGGTTTCTATTATCCGATTTCCAATTTACAGGTTCTGGTATCTGGTTTCTAGTACTCGGTTTCTGATTTCCAGGTTCTGGTTTCTGGTATCTGGTATCCTGTTTATGATTTCCAGGTTCTAGTATCTGGTTTCTATTATCCGATTTCCAATTTCCAAGTTCTGGTATCTGGTTTCTAGTACTCGGTTTCTGATTTCCAGGTTCTGGTTTCTGGTATCTGGTATCCTGTTTATGATTTCCAGGTTCTGGTATCTGGTTTCTATTATCCGATTTCCAATTTCCAGGTTCTGGTATCTGGTTTCTCGTATCCGGTTTCCAATTTCCAGGTTCTGCTATCTGATTTTTAGTGTCCAGTTTCCAGTTTCCGGCTTTCTGCTTTCCTGCTCGACGATGCAAACTCAGTGTGGGCCGGGACAGGCTGAGCTGGGTGGCGATGCCCTCCTGGGTAAAAACAAGGGTGAGAATAAAAACAACACTTAACAATAACAACAACGGGGTGAATCTTTCTCTTCGTACGCGGCGTCTCTCTCCGCCGGGGACGTCGCCCCCCCCCTCCGCTTTCGCCGCGCAGGCTTCCGACGCTGTGCGACTTCGAGCTGCTGCGGGAGCACTCGGCACGCGGACGGAGGCTCGCGCGGGCCGTGCGCGGTGCCCAGGACGCGTCGCTCGCCCTCGCTCAGCTCCTCTCTACCAAAACGGTGCGGCCCGGCCACGCCACGCCACGCAGTCGCCTACACCGCCACCAAACTGAACTGACAACTAAAACTATGTTTTTATTGCACCAGGTAAGAGCCCACACACACTGAGCTACTTGGCTCTTTTCAGAAGCGACCTGGCCATCGCGAATGATAGCTCAAACGAAGGTGGCTTATCGTCGTGTGGAAATTCATAGCAAGCCAAATGCTCTTAAACGCGTGACTTTGATTCTTAATGTGGAGGGGAAAAAGCAGAGGACCCGGAGATAAATCACGCGACACAGGGAATAGAAAGACAGAGACACGCAAACTCCAATATAAGGCAGGCGTCAGGGTCGGGATCTAACCCACGACCTCCTGCATCCCAGGTGAGGAGATGACATCTCGCCACCATGGCACCCATATACTGGTGCAGTACCGGCGAGCGCACGGTCATCTGCACCCACGTACTAAACCAGTACGGAGACAAAGATCCCCGCTTTATAGTCTTGGACAAGACCGTAGGGGCAAGAGCTGTTAGTGAGCAGCACCTGTGAAGACTTCACCCGCACACGAGCAGGAGGTGGGTTGCCAACGTCACGCCCGGCCACTTTTGTCTCCCCAGTGGCGACGATTACGATGCACCGCACCAGGAACTTAATTTGAGGTGGAGTCGACCTAGGGGAGGTTCCAGGACCACTTCAGATAATCGTCACTGGTTTTGGTTGGCCTTGAGCGGGAATCGGACTCGGGTCGCTGGGTTCATAGCGCAGCGCGCTAACTGCTGTGCCACAACTAAATAACAAATACAAAGATTCACCGTATAGTTTTAACAGACCAGCTATTGGGGCAAGTGCTCTTAGACAGCACCACGCCTGGCCTCCTTTGTCTTCCAGTGACCACTAAATAACTACACACACAGACACAAACATAACAAAATTAACGCGGCACGTTCGTCATGGGTCTATGGGTCTCTTTGTGAGTCTCTGGGTCTTGTGAGTCTGTCAGTCTTTGTGTGAGTCTGTGGGTCTCTGTGAGTCTCTGGGTCTGTGAGAGTCTGTGGTCTCTGAGAGTCTGTGGGTCTCTGTGAGTCTGTGGGTCTCTGTGAGTCTGTGGGTCTTGTGTGTTTCTGTGTCTTTGTGTGTTTCTGTGGGTCTCTGTGAGTTTCTGTGGGTCTCTGTGAGAGTCTGTTGGTCTCTGTGAGAGTCTGTGGTCTCTGTGAGAGTCTGTGGGTCTCTGTGTGAGTCTGTGGGTCTCTGTGAGTCTGTGGGTCTCTGTGTGAGTCTGTGGGTCTCTGTGAGAGTCTGTGGGTCTCTGTGTGAGTCTGTGGGTCTCTGTGAGAGTCTGTGGGTCTCTGTGAGAGTCTGTGGGTCTCTGTGAGAGTCTGTGGGTCTCTGTGTGAGTATGTGGGTCTCTGTGAGAGTCTGTGGGTCTCTGTGAGAGTCTGTGGGTCTCTGTGTGAATTATTGGTGACCAGGCTGAGACCACCAACATGCCACACTTGCGAAGGCGGTTTAATCGCGGCCAAGAGTCCAGACTCCAAAACCCAGGAACTCGGCGGTGCCGGCTCGGCATCTCCATCGCGAGCTTCGTCTCACCCAGGCCACCTGCAATCATTGCACCCTGTTGTTGTGCAACCTTTCCGCCGTGCTGCCCTCCCCGCAGCTGGTGGGCAGGAGCGATGGCCGTGGGGAGGCCGGGAGCTGGGAGGGGGAGAGCCCCGCGTCTCCCGACCGCCCCGGCAGTCTCCTGCTCCTGTCGCCGCCGTCGCACGGGGATACGGGCGACCCGGGACGCGAGGACGCGGGGCCCACGGGGGCCACGATGGGGACCCCCTCACGAGGGACAACAGGGATTTGTCCCCAGACAGCATCGACTCGCAGGTAGGCGCCTACCGGTGTCATTCTGTCTCGTATCGATTGTCTTCTGCGTGTCTCCTGCTGGTCTCCTGCTGGTCTCCTGCTGGTCTTCTGTCTCTTGTGTGTCTTCTGCCTTTCTCCTGCCTGTCTCCTGCATGTCTCCTTCTTGTCTATTTCTTGTCTCCTGTGTGTCTTCTGCCGTTCTCCTGCCTGTCTCCTGCATGTCTCCTTCTTGTCTATTTCTTGTCTCCTGTGTGTCTCTTGCTTGTCTCCTTCGTGCCTCGTCCGTGTCTTCTGCCTTTCTCCTGCGCGTCTCCCCCATATCTCCTGCGTGTCTCCTCTGTGTCTCCTGCATGTCGAATGCCTGCCTCTTCCGTGTCCCCTCCGTGTCGACCGGCTGTCTCCTGTATGTCTCCTCTCCATGCGTTGACGGGTTGTGCCGCGGCTCGTTTGTTTGGCACGGGGGGGGNCGGCGCTTTGTGCGCGATCCCAACTGATAAAATTTTGGTGTAACTTTTTCACATTTTTTTCTGTTTTGAAATTCACGATCACGACGCTGGCACGCAGTGGGCCCCACCTCTCCTCCGAGCGACATTACGGCGTCGACTAACGAGCGCTCTGAGAGAAGTGGGTCCGGCTCGCGGGTGTCTCTACGGTGTTGTTAACCAGGATTGGGCCACCCGATTCGAAACCGCGATGTGGAGCTCCGATCCAAAGGGTCACGGTCTTGTGCTCTCGCCCTTCCGCCCGCCCGCCCGCTCACCCACCCGCCACCGCCCACCCGCCCGCTCACCCGCCCGCCCGCTCACCCACCCGCTCACCCGCTCACCCACCGCTCACCCGCCCGCCCGTCCACCCGTGTCGTCGTCGCTCGCGGCAGGTGTTCGACTTCGAGACGATCAACCACCCAGCGGCGGAGACGCACCCACCGCTTTCCACCGCAGCGTCGACTGCAGCCGCGGCAAGCGCAGCGACGTCAACCGCGGCCGCCGCCGCCACCGACCAGGCCATCAGCCCCGGTCAGCGGGCCTCCTGCAGAGCCGGGCGCGGTGGTTGAATCCCTGTACGCGTCCGTCATCAACGCCATCGACAGCCAGCGACGGATGCGGAGGGAGGGCGGCGATGGCGATGGTGGCGATGGAGCGATGGGCGATTCGCGTTTGTCCTCGCCTCACCCCGACTCTTGGTCGTCGCCGTCGAATCGGTCCGACGTTCGCTCGAGGAGCAGCGTAGCTCGAGGTGCGTCGACTCGTTCATGTGTTTATCTTTTCTGATTATTATCATCATCACACTTGATGCCAGAGTCATCAAGGGTTTTTTTCAAGAGGGTCCTGCCAAGTTTTTGGCAGTAGCGGGTGGGGTGTAGCCCGCTGCTGCTGCTACTTCTGTTGATGTGCGATTACATTTGAGTGATTTTGCAGTGTAATTTTCCAGCATTGTCAGGTTTGGTCAAAATACCGTTTACATTTCATGGTTTATTTAGCTCTGGAGATGCTACTAGAAACTGAGGAAAACCCACACAAAACAGGGGTAGAATGTACAATCTCCACGCGGAAAGTTGCCAGAGTTGGGAATCGAACTGAGTCCCATTCTCCCTTTTAGGCACGAGCGGTTACCACTGTGCCAACATGCTACCAGATAAACACAACAACAACACAACAACACAACAACAACAACAACAACAACAGTCGCCATTCACCACTGAGTGGCGTGACGTCACCACGGCGTTTGTGCCAGGCTAAGTGAACTCCGCATGAAGTGTCGGAGGCTCACAGTCAAACTCATACACACACATACACAGTCATGATAACGACGTCGGTTATAAAGATGATCAAAGACAAAGATCCCCCACATAGCCTTAACAGACTGTTGGGGCAAGTGCTGTTAGCGAGCACCTACGAAGGCCAGCACGGCACACGCAGGGCTGGGTGGACGCACCATGCCCGGCCGCCTTTGTCTCCCTAGTGGCGATGTTTACACACCGCACCAGGGGGGGGGCCCATGACTGGTTCAGATAATTGGCACTGGTGTTGGCCGTGATCGGGAATCGAATTCAGGTCGCCAGGTTCGTAGCATAGCAGCGCTAACCGCTACACTACTGCTCCCCACTGAAGATGATACCAATACCTGCCATTCGTCACTAAGTGAGGGTGATGTCACCACAGCGTCTGTGCCAGGCCACGTGAAGTGTCAAAGGCTCACTAACAGGAGGTCACGGAACGGACCCAAGTACCATGGGTTGGCTGATGAGATGACTTGCAGATGCACCAGTGTACCCCTACTGTGCCAACTTACTATATTTTAGTCGCCTGGCGCGCCGCTCGTTGTTGTGAGTGCCATTCCTCTACCCTCCGTTGTTGTTGGAGGGAGACTGCCCAGTAGCTTTCTTCATGAGCCTACTCCACAGAGGCTGGTACCAGTCTTCGGCAAGTCCACTCAGCTCCGCATACCCCGCACCCCATCACTCCATCTCTCCTCAAGCCCATGTCGTGCCCATTTAGCCCCCTCTATCCAGCCAAATAGAAGCTGCTTGGGCATTTGTGGGTTTTCATCTGGGTGCTCTGGCTTCCTGCCACATGCATCAACAACTCATTCATTGTCTGAACTCACATTTATATATATTTATATCTTGAGGACCACAAGGTCGGGCAATTGTTGGTTAGCGCCGGTTCTTCACGGCCGCTTGGCTCCGTGACCTCCAGCTAACTAAGCTAAGTATTTTTTATTTTAGCAGCTAAGGCCCACTGAGCGATCACTCTTGACGAAGTGGCTCACACTTGGAAATATATAGCAGCCAAAATAATGTGACTATTCGAAATGTGGAGGGAAAAACCGGAGGACCCGGAAAAAATCCACGTGACCACGGAGAGAGAGAGACGCAGACTCTAAATATACAGCAGGTGTAAGGTTGAGATCGAACCCACGACGTCCATACCAGGTGAGGTAGTTAACATGTCCTGGCCACCGTGATGATGATGATGAGAGAGAGACACGCAGACTCTAAATATACAGCAGGTGTAAGGTTGAGATCGAACCCACGACCCTGCATACCAGGTGAGGTAGTTAACATGTCCTGGCCACCGTGATGATGATGATGAGAGAGAGACACGCAGACTCCAAATATACAGCAGGCATCAGGGTTGGGATCGAACCCACGACCTCCTGCATACCAGGTGAGGTAGTTAACATGTCCTGGCCACCGTAATGATGAGAGAGAGAGAGACACCCAAACTCCAAATATACAGCAGCAGGCGTTCAGGGTCTGGATCGACGAGTCTCAGTCGTCGTGAGCGGCGACAAAGGCGGCGGCGGCNGTTGAGCGGCGACGAATATCATTATTATATTTTATTATTGTTATTGACGCGCTGGCGCCATGCTCACCTCCACAGGCCGCGGGTGCGCGGCTGCGTTCACCGCGCTGCGGGCGTCGACGGCGGGAGTGCGCCGGGAGCTGGCCGGGCTCGGAGAGCAGGTGCGCAGCGACGGGCGCCAGCTCGCCGGCCTGCTCGCCGACGCCCGCCGGCACCTGGAGGAGGCCCTGCCGGCACACCGGGAGTCTAGCTCAGGTCCGCGCGAGCACGGTCGCCCCGATGGATGCACCGTAAAAAAAAACTACAAATGGTTTGCCGCGTTCATTCTGGCTAAATGACAGCTCTTGAGAATTACAGATTTGATAATTGGTTTTTTACCCTTTTATCTGGCAACAAAACTGACACCTTTTTTACGAGGAGTCATGTTTGCATAGACCACAATACCTGCAGTCATAATGCAAACATACATTATCAGAGTTATGTTTTTTGTTTGCATTCTGACTGCAGGTATGTGGTCTAGCAAAAAAGGTTTCAGTTTTGTTGCCAGATAAAAGGGTAAAAAACCAATTATCATATTTTTTACTGGCAAATGAGGTACCAATGGTGTAAATGCTTTCCCCGAGCTCTCATACTCTGATGGTGCATTGTCTTGGAGTTGTGCGCCTTTTGGCGTCATCTGGTCCAACCCATGTGAGACTAGGCTCTAAGGAAAGCTGTCTCGGGTGTGGACCAATCAACTTCAAGGACAGTGCATACATTATCAGAGTTATGTTTTTTGTTTGCATTACGACTGCAGGTATTGTGGTCTATGCAAACATGACTCCTCGTAAAAAAGGTGTCAGTTTTGTTGCCAGATAAAAGGGTAAAAACTATTAGCGTATTTTTTACTGGCAAATGAGGTACCAATGGTGTAAATTCCTCTCACATGCAGAGTGGGTAGATGGGAATGGGTTCCCCTTTGCTGCGTATGGACTTGAGGTCCTTTGAAGAAAGGATCTCAGAGGTATCTCTGTGATCTTATTTTGGAATTCATAAAACGCCTTAACTCAGGCACTTTACAAAGAATCAACAACGGTACACATGAATGTAATGGTGGAGATGAGGTGAACGAAGTAGATGGGAGGACGCAATGGGCAAGCCTGCGATGCGTGAATTCGATGAAAGCTAAATGGATGACAGTAAATGATGATGAATGGATTGAATGATTGGGATTTGAAGCTTTCGTGACTGCAAGGATTTATACTCTTAGTTCTTTCGGTAAAGTCACGTAGGTAAAAAAAATTAAATTAAAATTAATAAAAGATAAAAATAATAAAATCACGACGTTTCGGAGGCAACACAAGCTTCCGTCTTCAGGTGAAACTGTCACAGATTTTTGCTGTGACAGTTTTATTTTTTACCTACGTGACTTTACCGAAAGAACTAAGAGTATGAACGATTGGGGTTAATGAGCGATGTCCACGTAATGGGAATGGGAAGAGCGAACAGTAACGGTGGTCGTGGTTATGAGGGAAGACCGGGGGGGGGGGGGTCGTGGGGTGAGCTGGGGGTAACAATAAGTGAGTTTTGAGTGAGGAGCGGAAACTGGCGAGCGAAGGGAACCGCTTAAAGTGGAGGGGCAGTTTGTGCAGCTTCCGTGGGTTCTGTTATGTGACACTGAAAGGGGGTCGCACCAGTGCCGATTAAGGCACGGGGGCTTTAGGCGCTGCAGCCCAGAGGGTCTGCAGAGATGAAGTGAAAAGCGATTTCATTCGTGAATGCTGAATTTTATTTGTTGTTAGCCTTGTAAAAATAAAATGTATTATTCCTTCACTTTGTTTTGCTTTTTAAAATATTACTGGGGGCTCATCTTCTTGGTTCTTTCGGTAAAGTCACGTAGAAGAGAAATAAAAAAATAATAAAAATAAAACATAATAAAATACAATTCTCACGACGTTTCGGCCACAACACAAGCAGACCTGTTCTTCACCTGAGGACGGCTGCTTGCGTTGTGGCCGAAACGTGAGAATTGTATATGTTTTATTTTTATTATTTCCCTTCTATGTGACTTTACCGAAAGAACAAGAAGATGAATCCCTGCAGTCACGAAAGCTTTAAATCGAAAATTACTGGGGGCCTCACAGTACCTGTGTAGCCCCCAGGGGCCTACAGAATCTTAATCCGGCCCTGGTCGCGCCGCTTCTGAAAAACATTTCGACGCCGTTAGCGCAAGTCGGGATGAACGTCGGGGAGAAGGAGAAAGAAGAGGGAAAAGGTTCTGTAGCATCTAGCGGCGGATTGATCATGGCTGCTGTTGCTTAATATGAAATGCGGCATCGCTTGCCGATTGGAGCCTTGGCCATTGCACCTCCTCGCAAAAGGGGGGGTGGTAGTGATCGTGATGAAAGTGCAGCCCAGCAGCAATTGCTCGCTCGCATCCACTTCCGGCGGAACGGACTCCACTCCATGGCGCTTGGTATAGTGCCGCCCCCATAGCTGGGTACGCACGCTTTCCACCGCCCCACGCGGAGCTGCCGATCGAGTGACACAGTGTGTGCCCGTTTATACTGCCGGGCTGAGTTTAGAGACTCGCATCGTCAGTTCAGAGGCCGCGCCGGGAGATTGAATCGAACCGGCGATCTTTGGATTGAGGTCCAGTGCGTTAACCATCACACCGCGGCGACGTCCCCATCGTTATTTTCGCTCATTTAATACTGGGGTGCCACGTGGCTAGGAGATGTTAATTACCTCGCCTGGTGTACAGGAGGTCGTGGGTTCCATCCGACCCTACCCCCTCTGTATTTGGAGTTTGCATGTTCTCCCGTAGTCGGGATTTGCCCCGGATCCTCGGTTTTCCACATTTAGAAACGTGCGTTTAGATTATTAGGCTGCTACACATTCCACATGATAAGCCACTTCGTTGCGCTATCTTTTTTGGCTGGGTCGCTACTGAAAAAGAGCTATATAGCCCATTAGCACTTACATGGCATCCTATGAATGTTGAATTCTTTCACCATACGTAGCCAACGTGCAGACGGAGGGTGGCGGTGGGTGCGCGACACAGTTACGTTTACGCGATCAACCCCAAAAACGCTTTATCGTGAACGATATTGGTCGTGAAAGCCTACGCGTCAAATGCCCTTGGGCGACGGACGACGGGGTGACACTGGTGACGGAATGCAGCGTAGAGGTCGCGTGTGAAAAAGAGCTACGTAGCTCAGTGGGCCTTACCTGGTAAAATAAAAAATAGTTTAGTTTAACTTCCGGGGGCAATTGAATCGCAGACTCCACGCGTGGGCATGACGATTCCCCCTCCTTGTTGTCGAATTGACATTTGCAGACAGCACGGGCGCAGCTAACGACGTGGAAAGGCGACCTCTCGCTGACCCCTCGCATCACCTGGCTCAACTACAGCAGCAACAACGAGAGAGGAGGAGGAGGTGAGGGTGCGTGGGTTGGATGCGGAGCTCACCTGTGAGGCCGAGAGGGTTCGAGGGCTAGAGGTGCAGCTCGCCCAGGAGGCCGAGAGGAGAAGCGACCTGGAGACGGAGCTCGCCGAGGGGGCCGAGAGGTGTCAAGGCCTGAGGGTGGAGCTCGCCCAGGAGGCACAGAGGAGGAACAGTCAGCAAGTGCTGCTCGCTCAGCAGGCCGAGAGGAAAATGAGCCTGGAGGTGAGCTTACCCAAGAGGCCGAGAAGCACCGTGGGCTGGCGGCAGAGCTCACTCAGGAGACCGAGAGGAGAGTAGGCCTGGAGAAGGAGCTTGCTCGGGAGACCGAGAGGAGAATGAGCTTGGAGACTGACCTCGTCCAGGAGACCGGGAGGAGGGTGGGCTGGGAGACGGAGCTCACTCAGCAAGCTGAGAAGAGAGTGACCCTGGAGAAGGAGCTCGTGGTGGAGAGCGAAAGGAGGCATTTTCTGGAATCGGAGCTTGCCCAGGAAGCCGAGAGGCGAGTAGGCCTGGAGACGGAGCTTGCCGAGGAGGCCGAGAGGCGAGTAGGCCTGGAGCGGAGCTTGCCGAGGATGCTGGGAAGAGAATGGGCCTGGAGAAGGAGCTCGCTCGGGAGGCCGAGAGGAGAGTTGGCTGGAGACGGAGCTTGTCCAGGAGGCTGAGAGGCGAGTAGGCCTGGAGACGGAGCTTGCCCTAGAGGCTCAAAAGCGCCGAGCGCTTGAGACGAAGCTCTCTGATGAATCCAAGAAAACGTGGGCCTGGAAGCGCAGCTTGCCGAGGAGACCGCCAGGAGCCAAGGCCTGACAGCAGAGCTCACCCAGGAGACCGAGAGAAGCCAGACCTGGAAACGATGCTCAGTGAGGAGTCCGAGAGGCGAGAACGCCTGGAAATGGAGCTCATCCTGGAGGCGAGAGTCACCAAGCTCTTGACACGAAGCTCGCTGAGGAAGCGCAGAAGAGGACGGGCCTCATGGTGGAGCTCGCCGGGAGACCGAAAGAAGACGCAACCTGGAGGCGGAGCTCGTTCAGGAGGCCGAGACGAGAGTGAGCCTGGAGACGGAGCTCACCCAGGAGGCCGAGAGGTGGCGCGGCTGGCGGCGGGCCTCGCCCAGGAGACCAACAGGAGGATTCTCTTGGAGGCAGACCTCGCTCACGAGGTCAAAGCACACCGCGAGCTGGTGGCGGCGCTCGCCGACGAGACTGAGAGGCGGCACGAGCTGCAAGCAGAGCTCGCCGACAGGGCCGCGGAGCGGGAGGCGAGCCTGCACGGCCTGGCAGCGCTGCTGGAGCATGAGCGGGAGCTGGCCGTCGCCGAGCTGCTGAGCTGCCACGAGGCGGAGGTGGCGCGGCTCACCGCGGAGCTCCGCCAGGCAGAAACGAGGGCCAGCGGCTGGAGGAGCGGGGGAGGAGGCAGGAGGTCTCACCGTGGAGCTCCAGGAGGGGGTGCTGGACGTGGAGTGGAGGTCTCGCGAGGCTTCCAGGGGAGGCGGAGGTGAGTGACCCTGCCTACTTGAAGCAATATGCCAAACCGCCCAGCAATGACAGCGAGGCCCTGAACGATAAAATATTTTATAATATTTTGTTTCTGGGAATGGCCCTTCTTCATAGCAGAGAGATGTGCTTGTGCACCAGTGGTTTACCGCATTGTGCAATGAACCCGCTCACCTGGGTTCAATCCCCCGCTCTGGGTCAACATCCGTGACGAATGCCTGAACCGGTCGGCGCTGGGCCTCCCCTAGGACGACTTGGGCCTGAAGTGAGTGCCATGTCAACGTTCACACCGGGGCGGTGGCTGCTCACATGACCCCATCGTGCGGCGTGCCAGATCTAGCAGCCGGGGTATGCGACGTTCCGCTTGAAGCTGCTTCGAGCATCCTCGGCATGCTCGGGGATATCTTGGGTTGTGAAGGCCGTGCTCCAAAAATGTAACCAGCTCATAACCCTGTCCCGTTCTGAACGTCTGCAAGTTGCAAGGGTGGGTCGGTGTCCCCGTTCACCGCTGCTGAATCTCGGAAGCGCAAAGCGGTTTGGCGTTAATTTTATTTAGGGAGGCGTAGTAGCGCCATTGTTTTCTAAAGACATTGTTACTCACCGCAGATAACTGTGGCGGCACGACCGCCGCACTCTACGATAGCCGGCGCCAAACCGTGCCCACACGTCCTCCCGCATGGCCTTGCGGGAGCCTCGGTACTGATAAGGTTACAGTAAAAGCTTGGATTACGAGTAACTTGGTTTGTGAGTGTTTTGCAAGACGAGCAAAATTTTTAAATAAATATTAATTCGATAAACGAGCGAGGTCTTGCAATACGAGTAGTACGTGCATACGCTTTGCCTGCCGAGCGTCACGTGATCATAACTGATGTACGAGTGCTTTGGATTACAAACACGTTTCCGGAACGAATTATGCTCGCAATCCAAGGTTTTACTGTATTTTACTTTAGTTTTTCTTCTGAGTCCATTCCAATGAAGTACGTCTACTCACTAACCAGCTCATTAACCCTTTCTTGAAACGCGAAAGGGTTAAAGAACTGATGACGTACACGTACGTCACCAGAACGGGTAAAGGGCTAAGATGCAAAACCAAATGGGCTCACTGTGTTTTTGTAGTGTTGGCTACGGAAACGGATATCCGTATATTTACACGGAACCTCTGCCGTATCCGTGTCTGTCCCTGGCCCCTTGTCACGTCTGCCGCTCGTGTAGAGAGAAGCCGGTCGGGTGGCGCTCAAGACGGCGGGGAGCGAAGCGGGGCGTCATCAGCATCAGCAGCAGCATCAGCAGCAGCAGCATCAGCAGCATCAGCAGCAGCAGCAGCAGGGCCTGACGATTGCAGCCGAAAGGGGCTCAAGACCGGGGCGTCTAGCGAGCCGCAGGTGATGCCCTCTGCTGTTTTCGTGGCCTTGCAAAGTCACTTCCATGCGCAGTCAACCCTCGATTATCCGCATGCGGTTCATCTGATTTGCGGAGTAACCGCGCACCTGAGATTTTGACATAAATGAACAACTCATGGACTTTCGCTTAAGCCCAAATTAATCATCTATAAAACAGTTATACATTGTTATACTTGGGAAATGTTTAACACAATTCACGTGCTTAAACTGAGCAAATCTATGCTCCGGTTAACCCGAAATGCACGTGATCGCCTCTACAGTACAGTAGTTGCCTGATGACGACCGCTTGTGTTGCGATCGAAACGTCGTGATTTGTTTTATTTTATTTTATTTCTAACTAGTACAGTAGTTGCATATCTGTACAACGGTGGGGGCGGAGTTTGATTGATTTTGATTGGCGTGGCTCTGCTATCCACTTAGTGGCAGAGTCTTCTGCACAGGAGCAGAAACCTGTTATCATTGAGCACGCACATTAGATGATTTGCATTCGTTCTTAATTATACCTATACTAGCTTTACTACGCGGCTTCGCCCGAGAGTTGGATTCTTGTCTTGGATTAACACACGGCCTATGCGGAGGGTGGGGATGCGTGACGTCAGCAGGCGCACTGCGTGACGTTACTTGGCACACTGCGTGACGCTGCTGCATGCAGGTGACATCACAGAGTGACCTCACCGCTCACTTGCCGTGCAAAATATATCCATTATTGCGCCTCCCCCCCCCCCCCCCCCCCAAAATACTAAAGTCTATTTTATACTCATCCCATTGTGTCCAGTCTGGAAACTACCCACATGCAAAATTTAAAGTTTGTTGCATGTTGGGAAGTATGCTAAACATTTGGAACAGACACACATTCACAGATATCCCTTTCATATACATAGATTAGTGGTTTTTCGCATAGAGGTCTGCGGAAAATGGTTATATTTTTGGACTTTCCGCAATTTTGAATTATCTGCAGCCAATCCTCCCCGTTATTAGCACGGATAATCGACAGTCTACTCTATTTTCTAGAGATCGCCTAGCGGCTGGAGACCTGGTACTCACCTCCAGAGGGCACCCAGCACTCTCGATCAGGACTTTTTAGCGGGAGGACTTTCGAGCAGGTGTTTATTTTTCTTTTCTCCTGATGGCGTTTCGACCCAGGACTCTCCACCAGGAGGGCCTGAGAGTCAGCCGCATGCGCCGTGTGACCGCCGCAGTGCAGCCGTGACGTGTCCTGCCCGAGCCCACTCACTTTTCTTAACATCGTTGCGCTCGCAACTAATTGCAATCGCAACTAATTGCAAGCGCAACTCCTGTCCACGCTTCTGGGCGCGCTCTTCAGTTTTTTTTTTTTCGCGACCGGCTCCGTTTTCTTCGCGAACGTCCATTTGNCCGATCCGTACGCCGCGAGACGGTTTCGTAAACGCTTTCACGAATGAACCTTCGAATACTCTCGACGCTCATCGTCGTCGTCGTTGTGGGTGGCGGTGCGGATTGCGCAGGGCCCCGCCGGGGGGAGAGGCTCATCAAGGGGAAGGTGATCACGGAGCTGGGCGAGAAGCTGCAGAGGCTCCTCGAGCAGCACGACCGCGACAAAGGTGAGCCGAGCAGACGGCTGCCGTCGCGTGCCCCACCGTCGTCAAGGTCCGGGTGGGCCCCCGTATCCACGCGACCCCCCCCCCCCCCCGTGCCACTTCCTCGCTCCGTATGCAGGAGGTCGTGGGTCGATCCCTGATCCGACGCCTGCTGCCGTATATTTGGAGTTTGCGTGTCTCTCTCTCATCATCATCATCACGGTGGCTAGGAGATGTTAACTACCTTGACTGGTCTACAGGAGGTCGTGGGGTTGATCCCGACCCTGACACCTGCTGCTGTATATTTGGAGTTTGCGTGTCTCGCTCTCTCATCATCACGGTGGCTAGGAGATGTTAACTACCTCGCCTGGTATACAGGGGTCGTGGGGTCGACCCTGACGCCTGCTGCTGTATATTTGGAGTTTGCGTGTCTCTCATCATCATCACGGTGGCTAGGAGATGTTAACTACCTCGACTGGTATTCAGGAGGTCGTGGGTCAATCCCGACCCTGACACCTGCTGTAGATTTGGAGTGTGCATCTCTCATCATCATCACGGTGGCTAGGAGATGTTAACTACCTCGACTGGTATACAGGGGTCGTGGGTCGATCCCGACCCTGACGCCTGCTGCTGTATATTTGGAGTTTGCGTCTCTCATCATCATCACGGTGGCTAGGAATGTTAAATACCTTGACTGGTATACAGGGGTCGTGGGTCATCCCGACCCCGATGCTGCTGGAGTTTGCGTGTCTCTCTCCCCGTGGGCACTTTGATCTTTCTCTGGGTCCTCCGGTTTTTCCCTCCACATTTAAAATCAACATCACGCATTTAGAGTATTTGGCTGCTGTAAATTTCCACGTGATAAGCGACTCCGTTGAGCTATCATTTGTGGCCAGGTCGCTTCTGAAAAAGAGCTACATAGAAGGGAAATAATAAAATAATGACGCTGTCTTTCCGACAGACCTGTTCTTCACCTGAGGACGGCTGCTTGCGTTGTGGCCGAAATGTCGTGCAAATTGTATTTTATTATGTTTTATATTTATTATTTTATTATTTCCCTTCTACGTGACTTTACCGAAAGAACCAAGAAGATGAATCCCTGCAGTCACGAAAGCTTTAAATCGAAATTTAACAGCTACATAGCTCACTGGCGCCTCCCGCACCAGCGGGAAATCGGAGGCAGCGCAGAGCAAGACTGCAGAGGGCCTCTGACCCTAACCAGATTTCGATTTTTTTCATTTCTAGATTTACAAACTAATTTCTCTAGAACTGCTTTTCGTGTTTAGTCTGTTGCCCTTTCCCCCGCCGCACCTCCGATGAGCAGGGTTGGCTATGTACGGTGGCAAAAAGATGTCCAACGTACGTCCGTACATGTTACCAACTAAGGCCCACTGGGCTGTGTAGCTCTTATTCATTTCCTGGCAGCGATTTCAGCCGCACCACCTCTACATAACAAAAGGCTCAGTCCCATTTACACGCACCTTTACATCATCCGCACCTAGTTTACACAACAAAGGCTCATTCCTAACAGCGTGCTTCAGCCGCACCGAACCTCACAAAAATAACATTCAGGGCCTACCTTGGCTCCTCCCACCCTCAACCAGTATATATATACAAATACTGTTTCTTGGAATTTCTCTCACTTGATACAGCTATCGTGCTGTGACGGTTCCACCTGAAGACGGAAGCTTGTGTTGCCTCCTAAACGTCGTGATTTTTATTTTATTTTACTTTTATTAATTTAAATTTTTTACCTACGTGACTTTACCGAAAAACCTAACAATATGAATCCTTGCAGTCACGAAAGCTTCAAATCTAGAATGTGTAGCTCTTATTCAGAACTGACTTGCCCACAAATGATCACCCAATGAAGCGGCTCACTCGGACCACGTGGGAGAGAGACACGCAAACTCCAAATTCACCGGAGAGAGAAAATCGGCGGTGATTTTTCTGTGGTGGAGAGAAACACTGCAGACCCCGGATAAAGATGACAGCAGTCTCCTTTCAGTCCAAACAACGGTCACCGCTGTGCAAAGCACAGATTCGTCCGACTGCGTCATCTCATCCACCACACTCGCCCACTCACTCGCCCACTCCACCTACCCACACACTCACCCACACACTCACCCACACACTCACCCACTCACACACGAACTCAACCTGTCACTTATCCATTCACCCACCCACTCACTCGCTATACTGCAGGTCACAACAACACACTCAACCATCTACTCACCCACTCACTCACCCACTCACCACACCATAGGTCACAGCAAAACACTCAACCGCCCACTCACACACTCTCATCCACCACACTTTGTTCAACCACCACACTGCAGATCACAGCAACACACTCACCCATCCACTCAAGCACCCACCCGCACATTCACCCGACTCACCCATCACACTCACTACACTCGGTCACACACTCACACACTTAACCAACCACTCACTCGCCCACTCACCTACCCACACACTCACCCACTCACACATGAACTCAACCTGTCACTTATCCATTCACCCACCCACTCACTCGCTATACCCCAGGTCACAACAACACACTCAACCATCTACTCACCCACTCACTCACCACTCACCACACCATAGGTCACAGCAAAACACTCAACCGCCCACTCACACACTCTCATTCACCACACTTTGTTCAACCACCACACTGCAGATCACAGCAACACACTCACCCATCCAGTCAAGCACCCACCCGCACATTCACCCACGTACTCACCCACTCACACTCACTACGCTGCAGGTCACAACAACTCACACACTTAATCAACCACTCACTCGCCCACTCCACCTACCACACACTCACCCACTCACACACGAATTCAACCTGTCACTCATCCATTCACCCACCCACTCACTTACCCACTCACTTGTTATACCGCAGGTCACAACAACACACTCAACCGCCCACTCACTCACCCACCTACTCATCCCAACCCACTCACCACACTGCAGGTCACAACAACACACTCAACGATTTACTCACACACTCACCCACTCGCCACAACGTAGGTCACAGCAACACACTCAACCACCCACTCACATACTCACCCCCCCTCACCCACCTACTTATCCAAACCCACTCACCACACTGTCTGTCACAACAACACTCTTTCTGCTTTTTCCCACTCACACTGCTCCACTTCGGAATTCCCTCCATCGTCATCTTTCCCCAAGCTTTTATAATATAATCACACCAACAACAACAACAACCTTGCTCAACTCATGAAGCGTGTTAACAACCCTTAGCTTCACCATTGGAACCTCATTTGCCAGTAAAAATATGATAATTGGTTTTTTACCCTTCTATCTGGCAACAAAACTGACACCTTTTTTTACAAGGAGTCATGTTTACATAGACCACAATACCTGCGGTCATAATGCAAACAAAAAACATAACTCTCATAATGTATGTGCACTGTCATTGAAGTTGATTGGTCCACACCTGAGACAGCTTTCCTTAGAGCCTAGTCTCACATGGGTTGGACCAGATGACGCCAAAAGGCGCACAACCCTTAGATTTCACAACCTTACCCGGTGCTGTTTGTCGCTGGCCTCCTCACGTTTTGAGGCTTAGGTGGTTTGGGTAGGGGGGCCCCTGGGGGGGAGGGGGCCCTGACCTCAGCAACTGAGCGAGCGAGGCTAACAACCCCCCCAACCACCCACCGAACCCCTGCTGCGCTAAGCGGTGTCGGTGAGCTCTGCAGTCCCTGCCATTTGTGTTGGGCGGGAGCGGTTAATCCACGCGCTTGGTTCAATATTGACGGTGAGCGGCGCTCGTTAATGAGAGAATTAATGCCCCACCAGGGGTGGGGTTGGGAGGGCGGCTTGCGGGGTCGTGGCGGTGCTACATAATGCCGGTAACCGCTGAGAGTTTCCTTGTTCTTTGGGGTTCGGCCGCCACTGGGTATTCTTGTCGTACGGCCGACGTAGATGCAGAGCAAACAACCACAATTTCACACTCGGGTGGTCAAAGCCAGCAGACCACCACGTCAGGAGCAGCGAAGTAGCGTATCGCCGTGATGTCTCCTTCATGTTTGTGGATCGGCCACTGCGTATCTGTGTATGGGGCACTGCGTCACTACATGTTGCATTGCTAATAATAATGATTGTTAATATTAATAATAATTAGTAATGAGATTTGGATTAGCATAGAGGACTTAGCACTATAACCTGCTGAAATGACGTACTCCCAGAAGGCCTTGCGGGGTCCGCTGGGTTGTGGGTGCCACGGTGGCGAAATGTTAACTACCTCGCCTGGTATGCATGAGGTCGTGGGTTCGATTCCGACCCTGACACCTGTATATTTGGGGTTTGCGTGTTCTCCCCTTGGTCGCGGGATTTTTATCCATGTCGTCCGTTTTTTTTTCCTCCACACTTAAATCAACATCCATTTTTGAGTATTTGGCTGCTATAAATTTCCACGTGATAAGCCACTTTGTTGAGCTATCATCTGTGGTCAGGTTGCTTCTGTAAAATAGCTTTACAGCTCAGTGGGCCTTACCTGGTGCCCTATGTATGTTGAACTTATTTCGCGTATAGCTAGTCAACCGTGAGAGTCGTAGGGTGGCGATGGGTGCGCGACACAGTTACATTGAAGCGATCTAACCCCAAAAATGCTTTATCGTGAACTATATTGGTCGTCAAAGCCGACGCGTCAAGTGCAATAATTATGCACTTTGGCGACGGACGTTGGGGTGACACTGGTGACGGAACGAAGTCAGAGGAAGCGAGAGGACGACTGCCACGGAAGTGGAGCGCTGAAATCGCAGTTCATGCGCGGGCACGGGCGGGGTGATGGATCGTAGCAGTGCTTCACCGTGAGGGATGGCGACAGCGGAGGCCTACATCTAGCAGTTGATAGACAATGGCTAGTGATGGTGTTGATGATCATGATGATGACAGTTCGACGAATCCCAACTCTTAAGGTCCGGAACCGGTAAGTCGTCCATGATGCCATTGACGTGAGCCATGGCCAGGAATGGAACTCGTGCCAGCAGGTTTTTAGCGCAGTACGCTAACCGCTCAGCCACTGCTCTCCACTGCATAATACACACACGGGCACGTGCGCACATGAACACACGCACATAAACACACGCACAGGTACACAAGTGCACATGCACGCACGAAGACAAAGATATCCCCATATAGCCTTTAACAGACTGTTGGGGCAAGTGCTGTTAGTGAGTAGCACTTATGAAGGTTGGCACGGTACACGAGGGGGTGGGTGACCAGCACCACTCCCGACCGCCTTTGTCTCCCGAGTGGCGATGTTGGCTGCACACCGCACCAGGTACTCATTTAAGGCTCAGTCGACCCAGGGGAGGCCCAGGATCGTTTAAAACAATCGTCATCGGTGTTCGACGTGAGCGCGCACACACACAGACACACGCGCACACACGCACTCGGTCGCCCCCTCCTATCGACCGACCCATCTTGACGTCCACACGCTTACCTTACTGACCTCGGCCTTCCATCTTCCTCCCCCTAGCCCCCCCCCCACCTACTCCTCCCTTCCCCCCCCAACAAACCCCCCGCCCCCCACGACAAACAGACGAATCCCTCCCACGCGCTTCCTCCACCCCTGCAACCTCAGGCGCGTCGCGGTTCAGCCGCGTCAATACGCGCTCGGCATTAATCTTTCAAGGTGGGAGGTGGGGGGGGGGTTGAGGGGGGGGGGCGGCGTCGTTCAACCTCCCCCCCCCTCCATCCTCGGCTGTCACGTCCCTCGCGAGTCGGTCCAGAGGTGGAAATAAATAAAAGAACGACGACAACAACAACAGCAGCAAAGGTTCCGTGAGAAGAGGAATATTAAATACATCGCGAGCGTGTTTAGCTCCCAATGAACTAGCGGGGGCAATCATTGCCGGGGTTTTCCGGGTTTGATTTTTAAAAATTGGTATTATTGATGTATTATTATTTTTTCACAGGGGGTCATGCTTTGTTCACACAGGAAAACCTCAACGGGTCCTTTTCAGGAGGGTCCTGCCAGGTTTATGCTGTAGGGCAAGGCGATGCCGCTGCTGCTGCTGCTGATTTGTGTGTGATGCCTATCGAGTGATTTGCAGGTGATTTTGTCAGGATAGGAGATGCAACTTAGTCAATAGCAAGTCCACACAAAACAAAGACCCCCCATATAGCCTTAACAGACTGTTGGGGAAAGTGCTGTTTGCGAGCACCTATGAAGGCCGGAACGGCACACGAAAGTTGGTGGGTGGCCAGAACCACGTCCGGCAAATTGTATTTCCTTAGTGGCGATGTTTATTACACACTGCACCAGGTAAATCATTTGAGGCTTAGTCGACCTGGGGGAGGCCCAGGACCGGTCAAGATAATTGTCGCTGGTGTTGGCCATGAGCGCGAATCGAACTCGGGTCTCCGAGTTTATAGCGCAGCATGCGAATCACTACACACAGACTCGCACACATATACAATATTTTGGGGCAAGTGCTGTTCGCGATCTCTACTGTGAAGGCTGGCACGGGACTCTGGGGTTATCGTGGCCAGCCCCACGCTCGGCCGCCTTTGTCGGCACAGCACACGAGGGGTGGGTGGCCACTGTTGATGTTTACACAGGTACGCAATTGAGGCAGAGTCGACCTAGGGGAGGCCCAGGACTGGCTTAGATAATCGTCACTGGGTGTTGGCCGTGAGCACGAATCGAACTCAGGTCGCCAGGTTCCTAGCGCAGTGCGCTAACTGCTACACTACCCCTCCCCCATAGGTGCTGCTCTCCCACGCGCACACACTCACACTTGCTCTCAGGGTCACTCGCACTCTGACGCTCTCACAAAGTCAAAGGCAAAGATCCCTCGTGTATCCTTAATAGACAGTTGGGGAAACGCTCTCGCACACACGCACACACACTCTCACAAACATACAATCGCACTCTGCAGAACAGGGGGGGGGGAGGACGTACAATCTCCAGAGAGGCGCCCGATTCGGGGGGCCAGACCCAGGCCGCTGTTGCCGTGAGGCGCGAGCGTCGCCACTGCGAGCGGCCGCGCTCACCTCTCGCCCCTCCCCGCAGAGGCCATCGAGAAGCTGCTGTCAGAGAAGACGTTCCTGGAGGAGACGGTCGCCCGCTTGAAAGGAACTCACGACCTCGCCGCCGCGTCTCCGTCTTCCCCCAACGTCGCCGAAGCTCGGGCGCAACAACCGCTGCCGCCGCCGACACAGCCGCCGCCGCTGCAACCCAGAGGCTGGCTCCGGGCCCGCGGCTCCTCGGTGGGACACGGCACGAGTGCGGTCGCGGGGCAGCCGGGCCTGCTGCAGGCCGTGGCGTGGGGACTCACGTCCGGCGTGCTGGGCGCCGGGAGGCGAGGGAAGGGAGAAAGAGCTCTGGTGGTGGTGGCGGTGGTGCTGGTGGTGGTGCTGGGGTGGTGTCGGCCGCAATGCCCCTTGAGAGAACTCGTACTCCTCTACTCTTCCTCCCTGTGGAGTGCGGTGACAGTGTTGGTGGTGATGGCGGCGGCGCGGTGATGGGGCAGCGATGGCGATGGCCGGGGATGGGTTGGATACGAGTGTCGTGCGCTCAGGTGAGACGTTGGGGTCGCGGAGGTCGCGCCGCGACGGATTTGCAACATCTCGTACAAACTTGCTGTGCCGCCTTCTCCTGGCGAGCCAGGCGCAGCTCTCCTCAACGCCCACGGGAAGGGAGTTTCACAGCATCTGTGCTGCGGTGATTCACCAACCCCTCGCCGCTGCCACCACAGTGCTGGATTGCAGGCGGCCGAGTGCGGCGGCGTAGGCACCACCACCGCCCCACGTAACGCCGCCTCGCCCATGTTTGTCTCTCCGGCGTGGTTCTTGGGCGTCGATCGCGCGATGCCTGCGGAGCTGCCCCGGCAGATGGAAGGAAGTGACGGCGGTTGTTCGTGCGTCTAACCCCGGCTGTGTCCCCTCGCTGCAGGGAGAACGCTCCGAGCGAAGACAAGCAGAGGGTGCTGATGCTGGAGAAGGTGAGCACGATGGTTTACTGCTTTAGCCACCGGTGTGTTGAAGCCACAACATTTACAATTTGAGTACATGTTGTGGCTTCAACACACCGCTGGGCTAAAGCAGTGAACTATTTGTCTTTTGTCAAGTGACACTTTTTTACTGATTGGCCGTGTCGGGTGGGGAGGGTTACGACACATTTATAAATAACGCGATCTAAACCCAAAAACTTGATTATGAATAACATTGATCGCGAAAGCCTACGTGTTAAACGATGGTTTAATTGGCGTGCAGGCCGCACCCCTGCTGATGAGAGACCCAGGGTGGTCGACTTCAGTCCAGAGTTTACTGGGCGGACGAGGTCGCAGTTGACCCTCTCCCGTTCCGAGAAGTCTGCAAGTTGCAGGTGGGTGGGTGTGTGTCCCCGTTCACCGCTGAATCTCGGAAGCCACAAGCGGCTCGGCATGAATTTTATTTAGCGGGNCGTAGTAGCGCCGTTGTTTTTAAAGACATTGTTACCGCAGAGAACGGTGGCGACATGAACGTACTCTACGGTAGCTGGCGCCAAGCTGTGCTATGCCTCGGCACCATTGAAGTTCTTCTTGGTTCTTTCGGTAAAGTCACGTAGAAGGAAAATAATAAAATAATAAAATAAAACGTAACAAAATAATTNTCACGACGTTTCGGCCACAACGCAAGCAGCCGTCTTCAGGCGGTTGTATTCTTAAAAAAAACATCAAAATTAATTTTGATGTTTTACCTACGTGACTTTACCGAAAAACCTAAGAATATGAATCATTGCAGTCACGAAAGCTTCAAATCTAGAATTAAAGCCGTCTTCTGCTTGCGTTGTGGCCGAAACGTCGTGAGAATTATTTAATGTTTTATTTTTATTATTTTATTATTTTCCTTCTACGTGACTTTACCGAAAAACCAAGAAGATGAATCCCTGCAGTCACGAAAGCTTTAAATCGAAACCAATAAAGTTATTTTATTTTGGTAAGACTCGACGTGAACACTCACGGGCGACGTTCCCGCGGACGTATTCCCCGGCCAACGCGATTCGTCGTTGAGTTGTTGGGGAGATGGGCCACGTTTGAGTCGTAAAGAAGAACCCTCCACCACCGGCACGGCCAAAGGAATGGATCGCCGCGCTTATACAAGCGCTTCGTCATCTCTCTCTCTCTCGTTGGCCCTCAGCCAGCGCATTGGTGGACATTCCACAATCTCACGGCAGGACCCATTACTTGCGCAGGACGGCCGCTTGTTGCCTCCCCGTCAAATTTGTCTCGATTTTATCGACCCGCGAGGGACGATGGGCCGGCGTTGTGCAACGTTTGTGTCGCGTGTGTTGCTCGCGTATGGGAGTAGTGGCGCAGTGGGTAGCACTCTGCGCCACCGCCACGGGTTCCGGCGACCCGAGTTCGTTTCCCTCTCGTGACCAATAACAAATATTCGAACCGCTGCTAGACCTCCGCTAGGTCGACTCAGCCTCAAATGAGTACCTGGCGCTGCGCATTTCCACATCGGCAACAAAGGCGGTCGGAGCGGGCTACAACACCCTCTCGGGAACGCCGTGCCGGGCCTTTTTAGTGCCGCTGCTCGCGAACAGCACTTGCCCCAACAGTCTGTTAAGGCTACACGGGGAACCTTTGTCTTTGCAGGCCCTGCACCAAAAGGAGAAGGAACATTCCCGGCTCGTCCAGAGGCTGGTGGGTGCGACGTGACGAACTCCTCTCGCTCCGTAGCTGTGACTTTAATGGTTTTGCATTTGTCAGCTTGGGTGACCACCCAGGTTAATCGAGCACTGTACGTTGAACTTCTTTCACACCGCACGTGGTCAAGCGTGCTAATCGGAGGTGCCGGGGGAAGGAAAAGAAACTAAACACAAAACGGGGTTGTAAAATAAATACGTTTTCAATTTATAAATGCAAGTTAGGAAGTTAGGGTCGGAGTCTTCGTAGGCTCACTCCGCCCTGCCTCCGATTTCAATACAAACTCCACTCACTCTGTAGAACAGGGGAGATCATACAAACTCCACTCACTCTGTAGACCAGGGGAGATCACACAAACTCCACTCACTCTGTAGAACAGGGGAGATCATACAAACTCCACTCACTCACTCTAGAACAGGGGAGATCATAAAACTCCACTCACTCTGTAGAACAGGGGNAGATCATACAAATCCACTCACTCACTCTGTAGAACAGGGGGAGATCACACAAACTCCACTCACTCACTCTGTAGAACAGGGGAGATCATACAAACTCCACTCACTCTGTAGAACAGGGGGGATCATACAAACTCCACTCACTCTACAGAACAGGGGAGATCATACAAACTCCACTCACTCACTCTGTAGTACAGGGGAGATCACACAAACTCCACTCACTCACTCTGTAGAACAGGGGAGATCATACAAACTCCACTCACTCACTCTGCAGAACAGGGGNAGATCATACAAACTCCACTCACTCACTCTGTACAGAACAGGGGAGATCATACAAACTCCACTCATTCACTCCAGAACAGGGGAGATCATATAAACTCCACTCACTCACTTTGCAGAACAGGGATCATACAAACTTCACTCACTGTACAGAACAGGGGAAGATCACACAAACTCCACTCACTCTGTAGAACAGGGGAGATCACACAAACTCCACTCACTCACTCTACAGAACAGGGGAGATCATACAAACTCCATTCGTTCACTCTACAGAACAGGGGAGATTATACAAACTCCACTCACTCACTCTGTAGAACAAGGGGAGATCATCCAAACTCCACTCACTCTATACAACAGGGGAGAACATCCAAACTCCGCACACTAGACAGAGCAATTGAGAGCACTCGGAAAAGCGATCTACTGTGTGCGAGAGCGATCAAGGGAGAGAGAGAGCGAGAGAAAGGAGGGAGGGGAGGAGGAGTAGAGGGGGGGTAGAGCTTGCGTGCGCACGCGGGAGTCAAAGTAGAAGCGAGATCGATGGGCCGCGCGTTATATTTTTGTCGGTAGCTTCCTTCAATAAAAACGTCACGAGTCGACGCCAAAATGAAAGATAAAATGAGACTCGCACACTCCGAGGCGTCAGGCTCGCCAGCGGCGGACACTTACGGCCGGAGGTCATGACCCCGGNATTATTGGTCTTGCCGTTCGGCCGACCGTTGGATCTTAGCCGCTCTCGTTTGGTGCAACCGCCACCCCCCCCCCCCCAATCTGCAGGACCCCACGACCGCATGCTTGGTTGTGTTTTTGATAAATAAATTAAATGATATCCGATTAGCGCGGTGGCTCGCAGCAGATGAGACGTTTGTGGGCAAAACTCGCGCAGGTTTTGTCGGGCTGTGGAACATCGCACGGCAGTCGCTCGTTTTGCGAGTCCCGCACTGCTGATGAGGCCTTAAAGGTCGAGCTGGTGCAGAGTTAACTTATTTATTTTTACAAATGCAAATATTTAATTGTATTGATTCACGTGCGGTCATTAGTGATTGCGCTGAGATAGCCAGATACGCGCAAGACTATTAACGCAGACGCTTACTTACACACCACGCAAGCCGCAAAGACAAAGATCTCCCGCATAGCCTTCAATAGACTGTTGTGGCAAGTGCTATTAGCGAGTAACACCTATGAAGGCCGGCACGGCGCACGAAGCGGTGGGTGCTGCGGTGGCGAGATGTTAACTACCTTGCCTGGTTTACAGGAGGTCGTAAGTTCGATCCTGATCCTGTATATTTGGAGTTTGCATGATCTCCCCGTGGTCACGTGGATTTTTCTCTCGGTCCTCCGGTTTTTCTTCCACATTTAGAAACATGCTTATCGAGTATTTGGCTGCTATATATTTCACATGATAAGCCACTTGATTGGGCTATCATTTGTGGCTTGATAACTTCTGAAGAACCACTATATAGCCTTGAGGTCCTTACCTGGTAAAATAAAAAAATTGTTTTAGTTTAGGATGGCCAGCACCACACCTGGCCGCCTTTGTCTCCCGAATGGCTTTGTTTTACACACCCCACCAAGTAATCATTTAAGGCTGAGTCGACCTTAGGGAGTCCCAACAATGGTTCAGATTGTCGTGGTGCTGGCTGCCCAGCCCTCGTGTTCCGTGCCGGCCTTCATAGGTACAACCCGCCAAGCAGCACTTGCCCCTACAGTCTGTTAAAGGCTACACGGGGGGGGATCTCTCTGCCCATACGCACGCGGACCCGAATGTTAACATCGCAGCGATGCCTCTCCCGTCTCTGTTACAGATGTCTCAGAGCGTGGCGCCCGTGTCTCCTCGCCAGCCGAGAAGCTGGCCATCAAAGAGTGAGTCGCCCCTCTCCCCTTCTCCCACGCACCCCGTTCCGGGCGACGATTTCCGGCCAACGCAGACTCCTGCCAGTATTGTGTGGATGGGTCGGTGCGACCGGGTCGGGTGTTTGGGTCGGTTTGACTGGGTCAGGGTGTTTGGGTCGGTGCGACTGGGTCGGGGTGTTTGGGTCGGTGTGACTGGTCAGGGTGTTTGGGTCGGTGCGACCGGGTCAGGGTGTTTGGGTCGGTGTGACTGGGTCAGGGTGTTTGGGTCGGTGCGACTGGGTCGGGTGTTTGGGTCGGTGCGACCGGGTCAGGTGTTTGGGTCGGTGCGACCGGTCAGGGTGTTTGGGTCGGTGCGGTTATCACCTGGGTGAGGTCAAACTGGACACCAGAGGGAAGCGTAAATGCAGCTAGATTGACCTTTGACATTGGCTTGGGATGGGTTCGTGACCTCTCTTCCTTCAATGTCTTGGTTAACACCACAACTCTCTCGCTCGCTCGTTCGCTCGCTCGCTCGCTCCCGCCCTCGCTCCAGGTGTGGGCGGAAGGGGAGAGGTGCCAAAGAGATAGAGGAAATCGTTGCATGTGTGGAAGCAGGGTGCATATTTTGACCATGCAATCCTCGCTTATCTTGGCCTGACAAAACCTCCACGGCCTCACCGTACTCCCACGCATTCCCCCGCGCCACCCCCCCCTTTCCCCCCTTCTCCACATCCCCTATAACCTTAACCCCCCCCCCCAACCCCGTTCCATCTAACCTTCGACCTTTCTCACGTCACACATCCAAATCGCCGTGCACCTCTCTCCAGTGTTGGCAGCAGTGACGTGGAAAGTAGAGGCAGCCTCTGCTGATTAAGTGGTGGTGTAAGAGATGATTTGTATTCCAATAACAAGAACAACAGCAATAATATGAAGGTAAAGGTGCCGCCCCGCAATTGCTCGCTCGCACTGCTGCTGGCAGAAGGGTGCCTCCTTTAACTCACTTATCGCTTCTCTCCCCACTCTCTCAATCACCCGCTCAATCAGCCACTCAGCGGCTCGTTCACCCTTTTACACACTCAATCACCCACTCACTCACATCACTCACCACACACTCATCCACTCAATCACCCGCTCAATCACCACTCAGCGGCTCGTTCACCCTTTTACACACTCAATCACCCACTCACTCACACTCGCCAACTCACCACTTACCAACTCATCCACTCTCTCAATCACCGCTCAATCACCCACTCGTAAGCTAATTCGCCCTTTTATACACTCACTCACCCGCTCACTCAGATCACTCACCACAGACTCATCCACTCAATCACCCACTCAATCACCCACTCACGTACTCACTCTCTCACTCAATGACCCACTCACTCAATCATCCACTTACTCATTAACTCATCCACTCCTCACTCACCCACTCACTCACCTACTCACTCGATCACTCACTCACTAAATCACCCACTCTCCCATTAACTCATCCCCTCCTTCAATGACCGCTCACTCACGCACCCACTTACTCACGCACTCACTCACTCACTAAATCACCCACTTTCCAACTCATCCACTCCCTCACTCTCCGCTCACCACCGCTCACCTCCACTCATCACAGCGCTTCTTAACAAGTGCACGAAGCATTCGGCGCAACACGGAGGCCATCGATCTGCCGCGACGTCACGACACAGAGGCACGGCGGCATATCAAGTGTTTCCATTTTAAATCATCGATTCCCAATTAGCGGTGGCGGCGGCGGGCNGGCGAGCGGNAGAGCAGACAGCTGGGGAGGCAGGTAGGCTGTGGGGCGGTGAGCGAAAATTTATTTTTCCTTTTGGCAGACGGGACCCCCCCCGCCCGCCCTGCTGAGAGTAGTACAGCAAGCAGGTTCCGCCAGCCCGTCCGCGGCGACGGCCTCTTTTGTCGGCACGCCGTCCCTCGAGTTTTCCCGCTGGTGGGCCTTCTCCACCGAGCGTCGCCGCCACCGCTGAGCAGATTGGCCGACGGGCGGGGAGGCTCTCGACGTAGAGCCTTGAGGCTTTAAACCCTCGCCAAACTCCTACGCATTTCACAAGTTGTACTAATCGCATATCTGCATTCTCCATAAATATGCTAAATTTCTCTTGATATGCAAATTATTTTGTCAAGGCGCTCTTCGCCTCCATCCCAGCTTAAATAGTCGCTCCAAGCCAGACCTGCTCTCCACCTGAGGACGGCTGCTTGCGTTGTGGCTGAAACGTCGTGAGAATTATTTTATTATATTTTATTTTTATTATTTTATGATTTCCATTCTACGTGACTTTACGTCCCATCGCTGCTTCCCCAGCCCTGTGGTGTAGCGAGTAGTGGTGGGGGGGCACCGACTCGTGGTGATGGAGAGGTGAAATCCAGGTTGGGAGGGGGGGGGTCAACTCAGCTGATGGTCGTCACCACCGTCGTGATCACCGCCGCCACTGTCATCGTCATTATATTCCTCATCACTGTGATCGTCGTGGGGGGGGAGAGGATTACGCGGCAGGGTGGTGACGTTGCGGTGATGTCGCTCGTGGCCTACCACAAGAAAGAAGGGCCTGGATTCAATTCCTAACCCGGGTGACTTCCGGAGTGGAGTTTAAACTAAACTGAAACTAAGCAGTTTTTTATTTACCAGGTAAGTGACCTGGCTATCACAAATGGTAGTTCAGCGAAGTGGCTTATCGTCATGTGGAAATGCATAGCACCTAAACGCGTGATGTTGATTCTAATTGTGGGAGGGGGGGGGAACAAAGAACCCGGCGAAGAATCCACGCGAGCACGCGGAGAGTGANCACGCAAACTCCAAATATACAGCAGGCGTCAGGGTCGGGATCGAATCCACGACGTCCTGTATACCAGGCGAGGTAGTTAACATCTCCTAGCCACCGTGATGATGATGAGATAGAGAGAAACGCAAACTCCAAATATACAGCAGCAGGCGTCAGGGTCGGGATCGAATCCACGACGTCCTGTGTACCAGGCGAGGTAGTTAACATTTCCTAGCCACCGCGGCACCCGAGTCTGCGCATTCTCCCACCTGCTGTTGGGGACAGTGGCAATCTCCTCCCTCCCTAATACCCCCCCCNACTACCCTCCACTTCTGCCTACCACCCCCCCACTACCCCCACCACCCCCCTACTTCCGCCACCACCCCCCCCACTACCCACACCACCCCCCACTTCTGCCCCCCCCCACTTCCCCCCACCACCATCCCCCCCCCCTCCAATACAACAATCTAATTGGCCGTCTTGGCAATAAGAGAATGGGGAGTAACCTGTGTGTGTGTGTNCGATGGAACGGGACGGGATTGGGGGGGGGCTCAGGAAGTCACGGGGCCCCCCCGAGGCGTCGCGGGGTGGAGGGTCGAGGGGGGGGGGAGCGAGCGAGGGAGGGAGAGGTCACGGGCGCAATATCAATATCTGTCTTGGCACGCGGCTCTCGGGCGAAGCTGGGGAGGGTTATTTATTTATTTATTTTCGAGTGGGCAGAAACCAAATTAAGGGGCCAGAGTGCCGCAGATTCTGGCCGGCGGCGTTTTGTGGGCCGGTTTGGGGGGGGGGGGGGTGGGGGGTGGTGGCGGGAAGTGGAGGGAAGTGAGAAAAAAAGTGGCTTCCGCGAGATGAGTCGCTCAGCGCGCGCGCGCGCTACCCGACGCGCAGACCTGTTGCCCCGCAACCTCGTCGCGCGCAACCGGTCGCCGTTGCCAACGTCGTCGTGACTGCCGGCCGTGATCGATCCACTGCTGGGCTGATGACGGCCTCTTCCCCGCGTCGTCGTTGTTGTCGTCGTCGTCGTCATCGTCGCCACTCGCGGCCCGGCGACGTAGCGACCCGTCCGGCTGGCGCACGCGAGCCGATCCCTCGCTCCGCCTCCGCGGAGGACGTTGTTGGCGCTCGTCATTTGCACTTGCTGCTGTTGCCGCTCGTTGTTGCCACTCGGCGTTGCCGCTTGTTGTTGCCGCTCGGCGTTGCCGCTCGTTGTTGCCGCTCTCCGTTGGCGAGTTGGGAGAAAGTGACGGGCGGTATTTTATTTGCGCGCCGGGCCCAGTGAGCGTGATGAATGGCCAGAGCGCGCTCTGTAAATTAATCCCATCGATTGGGAGGGAGGGAGGGATGTGGAGAGAGAGAAGTCGGTCCTTGAGACATTGACCGGTAACCACCGAGGGTGCCAAAAGCTAACGAGGATTTTCCCGGAGCATTCTGGGGACGATGTAGCAAGTCGGCGGTGGGTATTGCTCTCCCCTGCTAGCGTAGTCGTAGAAAGTTTGATGGAGAACATTGTTCTGAAAACCATTAATCTACTGTGTCGATGTATGCGTTGTACATTAGGGCCGTTGCCACTAAACGGCGCCTGTTTTATATTTATTTTTTTGCACTGTGCACTGGCACGGCTCGCGGATGTGTCAGTGGATTGAGGCCTGGGTGGCAGACCTGTTGACATGCCCGGTTTAAGACAGCTGTTCGTTTGCGTGCCCTTGAAAACTGGAGGGAAATATTTGACGCGAGGAACGTAAGGAGGGCTGTTATCGCCAGGCCGGGAGCGTCGACCCGCTGCACTTGATTGTCCACGTTTTATTAACGGGCGGCTGAAATCCAAATAAATAGCTGCACGGGGAGAAGGGAGACGTTCTGACACACACCACCAACACCCGCCATTCGCCACTAAGTGACGGTGACGTCACCACGGCGCCTGTGCCAGGCCAGGTGCACGTGAAGTGTCGAATGCTCGCTGACAGGAGGTCTCGGACAACCCAGTGCCTGAGATGACCGGTAGATGTACACCTACTGTGCCAACTTTGCTGAATTTTAGCCACCCGGCCCTCCGCTCGTTATTGTGAGCCTTGCTCCTCTGCCCTCAGTTGTTGTTGGAGGGCGGCTGCCTCCAACCGCCCAGTAGCGTCCTTCACGAGCCTCCTCCACAGAGGCCGAACCTGACACCGTTGGTAGCAGTCTTCGGCAAGTCCACTCTGCTCCACATCCTCCCGTACCACATCTGACACACACACACACGTCATCAAGGATGGTTATATCGGTGTGTACGTGTCTGTGGCGGTGCGACGGTCAGTGTGTCGTTGGCTATGAACCCCGCGACCGGAGTTTGATTCCCGCTCGCGGCAACAGCCAACGTTGGTGAGGAACATCTGGACCGGTCGTGGGCTTCCCATCTAGGTCGACTTTGCCTCGAGCGAATACCTTCTGCGGTGTGTCAACATTGTGACTCGGGGACAAAGGCGGCCGGGCGTGGTGCTGTCCACCCACCACCCTTTCCCGTGTGACCTTCATAGGTGCTCGCTGAACAGCACTTGCCCAAGCAGTCTGTTAAGGCTGTATGGGGATCTTTGTATGTATGTATGTTGAACTTTTTTTGCACCGTACGTAGCCAACCGTGCTAATCGGAGGTGCGGTCGAAGGACAATAAACTAAACTCAAAGTAGTCCGAAAGAAATGAGTTTTCAATCTAGATTTCAAAGTGCATATCTCCTGTTGGTTTCCTAATATCGAAAGGAAGAGCGTTCCAGACGGCCGCTGAAGCGCATCTGAAAGCGCTCGATGGATTGACCGTGTATGTTTTTAGCGTGCACGTGTGTGTGTGTCTACGCGAGTCTGTGCGTGTACGAATATGTGTACATGGCGACGGCCAGCAGCCAAAAGCCGCCACTGCTGCGAGGATGACCGGACGGAGCTCGCGTGATGATGATGATGGTTTACCCTCCATGACGAGATCAGCGACGACGTGCAGCAGCGGTCCATCCGTGGCAAGCGCTCTGTGCGCGCGCGTTTAACGCGTCGCGTGTCGCCGCAGCTTCCAGGTGGGAGACCTGGTGCTCATCATCCTGGACGAGCGCACGACAACTACGTCGTCTTCACGGTGGGCCCACCTCTACTTCCTGCACGCCGAGTCGCTGCCGCCGCTGGAGCTGCGCCCCGGTCAGTGCGGGCCCGGCCTCGCCGCACTCCGCACCGCACCGCACCGCGAGCCACCGCTGACTCCGGTGGGCAGCTCGTGGCGTGATCCTGATCGTTGCGCGGCGCGCTCGGGACAGCGAGATTTGGACCTCGCAGCTTCGCGGTTCCCATCGGTTCCTGCAACTCGCCCACGCGCTCGCTCACCTACTCACCCATCCACACGCCTACTCACCCACCCACTCACCTACTCACCCACCCACCCACTCCCACCCACTCACCTACTCACCCATTCACCTACTCACCCACTCATCTACTCGGCGGTCCCATTGCCCTGGAACTCGCCCACCCGCTCTGCTCACCTACTCACCCACCCACTCACCTACTCACCCACCCACTCACCTACTCATCCACCCATTCACCCACCTACTCAGCGGTCCCATCGGTCCTGGAACTCGCCCACCGCTCGCTCACCTACTCACCCACCTACTCACCCACTCACCCACCCACTCACCTACTCACCCACCACTCACCTACTCAGCGGTTCCATCGGCCCTGCAACTCGCCTACCGCTCTACTCACCTGCTCATCCCCCACTCACCTACTCATCCCCACTCGCCTACTCACCCACCCACTCACCTACTCATCCCCCACTCGCCTACTCACCCACCACTCACCTACTCACCCCTCACTAACCTACTCACCCACCCACTCACTCGGCTAGATAATCGTCGCTGGTGTTCACCGTGACCAGGAATTGAACTCGGGTCGCCGGGTTCATAGCGTGGCGCGCTCACCGCTGCATTACCACTCCCCACCCCAGCCAAACAACACACGCACGCATCATCACAAGTGATGTGGAATAGCGGTGGTGGTGGGTGTTACGGATAGCAGTCGTCTTCTCACTTGGCCCTCGCCCGATAACATCTACGTCAGCGAGCTGGATTGCCGGCTCACGCTCTCCCCACCGTCGCACTCTCTCCACCCTGCCTCTCTCCTGCTCTCCATCTCCCACTTGTATAATCCCCTCTCTTGACACACACACACACACCTCTTACACACACACACACAAACCTCTCTTTCCACATACACACACACACAACTCTCTTTACACACACACACACNACTCTCTTTACACACACACACACACTCTCTTTGCACACACACACACAATTCTCTTTACACACACACACAAAACTTTCTTTCCACATGCACACACACAGACCTCTCTTTCCACACACACAACTCTCTTTACACACACACGCACAACTCTCTTTACACACACACCTCTCTTTACACACACAAACCTCTCTTTACACACACACACAAACCTCTCTTTCCACACACACACAACTCTCTTTGCACACACACACAACTTTTTGCACATACACACACCTCTTTTTACACACACACAAACCTCTCTTTACACACACACACAAACCTCTCATTCCACACACACGCACACAGCTCTCTTTGCACACACACACTTTTTGCACACACACACACCTCTTTTTACACACACACACAAACCTCTCTTTACACACACACACAAACCTCTCTTTCCACACACACACAACTCTCTTTACACACACAACTCTCTTTACACACACACACAACTCTCTTTGCACACACACACAACTCTCTTTAAACACACACACAAACCTCTCTTTCCACACACACACACACAACTCTCATTCCACACACACGCACACAGCTCTCTTTGCACACACACACAGCTCTATTTCCACACACACACAACTCTCTTTGCACACACACACAGCTCTCTTTGCACGCACACGCACACACTTAACTCTCTTTCCCACACATTTCTCTTCCCTCTTTCACAATTTCGCCCCACTCTCCCTCTTCTTTTTCTTCTCGCTACATCTTCTCTCTTTGTCTATGTCCATCTGTCACCACTCTCCTCTCTCTACCCTCTCAGCCTCTCTGTCTCTCGGTCTCTCGGTCTCTCGGTCTATCTGTCTCTCTGTCTCCATTAGCTTCTCTCTCTTGACTCTTTCCCCCTGTCACTCTCTCTCTCTCTTCTGTCTCACACTCCACTCTCTCTTCCCTATGTTTCTACTCTGCCCCCCTCTCCTTCCTATCTCCCCCCCCCCGTGTTCCTCTCTTGTCCACTCTCCCCTGCCTCTCTCTCATCGCCCCCCCCCNTCTCTTTCCCATCTGCCCCCTCTCTCTCCACTAATCGTCCACTCTGCCGCTGGCACACGAACTCGCGACCAAGGGGGTGTCCGTGCGTCACTTTCCCTGCGGGAAGGGGGGCAGGGGGGGGGGAGGAGGTGTTGGTTGTTGTTGGTTGAGGGGGCAGCATTAGGAGTGTGTGAGCAGAGAAGAGAGAGAAAGAGAGAGCGGGAGGGATTGAGATGGAGCGAGATGGAAGGATGGAGGGAAATGGAGGGAGGAGAGAGATTGAGAGAGTGGACGGAGACGGAGGGAGTATAGAGACGGAGGGATGGAGGGATGGAGGGGGATAGATGGAGCAAGATGGAGGGAGGAGAGCGGTGGAGGGAGATGGAGGGAGGAGAGAGATGCGAATGGCGGGGATGGAGGGACATGTGAGGTTTTAATACATTTACCGATGCAAGCAAAGCCTTCCGAACTCATGACTACACACGCACCTGTGTGCGTGCCCGGCTTGTCTGTGTGGAGAGCAGTAGTGCAGCGATTGGCGCGCTGTGCTACGAACCTGATGACCACGAGTTCGATTATCGCCTCCCTCGGTCGATTCAACCTCAAATGCATACCCTGGTACCGAGGCGTAGACATCGCCACGAGAGAGGCAAAGGTGGCCTGGCATGGACCGTTCTTGGTCAGTGGAGGAAATGTTTTAATTCCAGCAGCATGGATGATGATGACGGCGACCATGAAAACTTCATTGAGTGTCAGCGATTGAGTAGTCAGTGGGGAGTGGTTAGCGCACTGCACGAGTTCGATTTTCGCTCACGATTAACACCGGCGACAATTGTCTGAACTTGCACGTGCACTCCCCTGGGGCACCACGGTGGCTAGGAGATGTTAACTACCTCGCCTGGTATACAGGAGGTCTTCGGTTCAATCCCAACCCTGATGCCTGTATATTTGGAATTTCCATGTTCTCCCCGTGGGCACGTGGATTTTTCTCCGGGCCCTCCGGTTGTTCTCTCCACATTTAGAGAGTATTTGGCTGCTGTTCATTTCCGCATGGTAAGCCACTTCGTCGAGCGAACATCTGTGATGACCCGGTCGCTTCTGAAACGTGAGCTATACAGCTCAGTGGGCCTCACCTGCGAAAATAAAAATAGTTTATAGACTGGGCGGTAAATTAACAAGTACCTGGTGTGGTGTGTAAACGTAGCCACTGGGAGAGACAAAGGCGGACGGCGTGGCACTGGCCGCAGCACCGCCCATCCTGCGCCGCGCTGATCTTCATGGGCGCTCGCTACCAGCACTTGCCCCAACATTCTGCGAAGCCTATCCCGTGTGTACGTGTATTATTGTTTGGGTCATCAGGCTGCTGGACGTAGCGGTTTGCGTGCTGCACACGAACCTGGCGACCCGAGTTCGATTGCCTTAACGGCCACCGAAACCAGAATGTGTGAGAATGTGAATTTGTGTGAGCGTGCGTCTGTGCGTTTGTGAGTGTTTGTCTTTTTGTTGTCTGGGTGTGGGAGCGGCGGTGTAGCGGTGAGCGCACTGCGCTCCAAACCCGGCGACCTGAGTTCGATTCCCGCTCACGGCCAACGCCAGTGACGAATATATGAGCCGGTTCTGGGAGCTCCCCTAGGTCGACTCAGCCTCAAATATAGTACCTAGTGCCGATGTATAAACATCGCCACAACGGAGACAAGGCGCCGGGCGTTGTGCTGCCCCCACTCATATACCGTGCCGGCCCTCATAGGTACTCGCTAACAGCACTTGCCCCAAAAGTCAGTTGAGGCTATGGTGGGGGGGGGGGGNTCTTTATCTTTGTAATGTCCTTATCGTAGCGTGAGCTTACTTTGAAGCAGAGCAGCCGCCCTCGCCATTGAGATGTTACAGAATCCCACTCTCTCTCTGTCACTGCCGGGCATCGTGTCTGCGCGAGCCCTGTGCCGGATCGATGCCGGGGACCCCGTGCCGGTGCAATTGCCGAACGCTGACATTAGTTAAGACGAAATACAACCACACACACCCCCTCTCCTCTTCGACCCAACCACCCCGCACCAACCAACATCCCTACCCCGACACCCATACCCCAACATCCCTACCCCAACATCCCTACCCCAACACCCCTGCCCCAACACCCCTACCCCAACACCCCTACCCCAACACCCCTACCCCACACCCTACCCAACACTCCTACCCCAACACTCCTACCCCAACATCCCTACCCCAACACTCCTACCCCAACACTCCTACCCCAACACTCCTACCCCAACACCCCTACCCCAACAACCCTACCCCAACACCCCTACCCCAACACCCCTGCCCCAACACCCCTACCCCAACACCCCTACCCCAACACCCCTACCCCAACACTCCTACCCCAATACTCCTACCCCGACACCCATACCCCAACATCCCTACCCCAACACCCCTGCCCCAACACCCCTACCTCAATACCTTAAGCTATACCCGTACCCCAATACCCCTACCCCAACCAACATCCCTGCCCCAACACCCCTACCCCAATATCGCTACAATAACCCAATCCCACAACCCCTACTTCAACACGCTTCTCCAGCCCCCTATCATCTGTCAAATATACGCTCACCACTCGCACAACACCTACCATAGACCCATACACACTCAACAGACTTATTATCACCCATACTCAATGTACTCACCACACACACACATCCTATACGCCCATATTTTTTTATTTTACCAGGTAAGGCCCACAGCTACGTAACTCTTTTCAGAAGCAACCTGGCCACAAATGATAGCTAACCAAGTGGCTTGTCACGTGGAAATGTATTGCAGCCAAATTATCAAAACGTTGATTATTATGTGGAGGGGAAAACCGGAGGACCCAGAGAAAAAACGCGCGGACCACCGGGAAGAGAGACACGCAACTCCAAATATACAGCAGCAGGTCGTCAGGGTCGGGATCGAACCCACGACCTCCTGTACACCAGGCGAGGTAGTTAACATCTCCACGCGGAGAGACACGCAAACTCCAAATATACAGCAGCAGCAGCGTCAGGTCGGGATCGAACCCACGACCTCCTGTAGACCAGGCGAGGTAGTTAACATCTCCTAGCCACCGTGGAGGAGAGACACGTAAACTCCAAATACACAGCAGGTGTCTGGGTCGGGATCGAACCCTCGACCTCCTGTAGACCAGGCGAGGTAGTTAACATCTCCTAGCCACCGTGTTGATGATGATGAGAGACGTAAACTCCAAATACACAGCAGGTGTCAGGGTCGAGATCGAACCCACGACCTCCTGTAGACCAGGCGAGGTAGTTAACTTCTCCTAGCCACCGTGTTGATGATGATGAGAGAGAGACGCGCAAACTCCAAATATACAGCAGCAGGCGTCAGGGTCGTGATCGAACCCACGACCTCCTCGGCACAGAATCACCAGTCAAAGTATTAATTCTTTCCGATTTGTAAACATTGCCACCTCGATCTGTTGTGCTAACCTTGCCCCCAGTACCGGTGATCTCACTTGAGCATCGCCGCATCGGTGCTCACCCCTCGTTCACAACCCTGCAGAGCCAGCGGTGGAAATTCCACATTCCCATGACGGGGGGAGATGGGGTCGTGCACAAAGCGGTACTCGTTTTATCGACACCCCACAGGAAGGAATGATGATGGGCCGAGTCAACCCACCGCCCACCAACTCTACGTGCTGAAGCACCGCCCGGCCCGTTACATCATCAGATATTGGGGAGCAGATGGGAATGTGGAGTGGGGTTGGTGGGGGGGGTTGGGCGCGCGGAGGGGGGGGGGGACTGGCGGGGGGGTGACGAGCAGGCGTCGATGGAATTGACGGGGAGGGGGCGGCGGTGACGAGGCGAGAAAATTGGAGGAGGAATCCATTTCCCTAAGAAGCAAAGTAATCGGCAGAGGAGTCCAGGGTGCGCGACAGTAATCTGATTACGATGTCCATTACGGTCGCATTACGGGGGAGTCCGCGTGGTCCGTAGCACCTTAGGGATTGCCTCTTCCCCGCCGCTGCTATCGCTGCGAGCCCCCCCCCCGGGGTTGGGATGCGGTGACGCCAGAGCAGCAAGTGAATTACAGCTCGCACGCGCACGCACGAGCGCGCACGCACGCACAGAGACAAAGATCCCCTGTTTAGCCTCGGCAGGCTGTTGGGGCAAGTGCCGTTAGCGAGTAGCACCTGTGAAGGCCGGCACGGCGCACGAGGGGGTGGGTGGCCAGCACCACGCTCGGCCGCCTTTGTCTCTCCGTGCGATGTTTACACACCGCACCAGGTACTATTTTGAGGACCAGAACCGGTTCAGTTAATTGTCACCGGTGTTGGCCGTGAGCGGGAATCGAACTCGGGTAGCCGGTTCGTAGCGCGCAGCGTAGCGCTAACCGCTACACTGCCGCTCCCCACGCTCTCACACTCACACGCACGCACAAAGACAAAGATCCCCCGTCCAGCCTCAGCAGTGTGTAAGGACAAGTGCTGCTGTTAGTAAGCTTCTACCAAAGCCGGCACGGGACACGACGGGATAGGTGTCGCCAGGGCACGCCCAGCCTCCTTTGTCTCCCCAGTGCCGATGTTTTGCTATTACCGCACTTAAGTGCTCGATGGAGGCCGAGTTGACACCTTAGGGGGGAAGCCCAGGACCGATTGGTTAAGATATTTGACACTGATGTTGGCCGTGAGCACGCACACGCACGTGGGTACATGCATAAACGCGCACACGCAGTCACTCACGCAAGCACGAACACACACACACTTACACAAAGGGACTCACTAACCCAACAACAACCACCATTCGCCATTAAGTGGCGGTGACATCACCACAACGCTTGTGCCAGGCTATGTGCACGTATAGCCTTAACCGACTGTTGGGGCAAGTGCTGTTAGCTAGCACCTATGAAGGCTGCACGTCACACGAGGGGGTGGGTGGCCAACACCACACCCGGCCGCCTTTGTCTCCCTAGTGACGGTGTTTACACACCGCACCAGGTACTCACACACACACACGCACACGGTGGCAGTACGAGCCACCGCAATCGATCGGGGTAATTTATAGAACAGCAAAATCGACCTACGGGGCGAGGGAGGTGGGGGGGAGCCTCCGGGGACCGCTTCAGACAATCGTGGCCGGTGGCCGTGAGCGGACATCGAACTCGGGTCGCCGTGTTCGCAGCGCAGCGGCGCTAACCCGCCGCTCCACCGCTCCCCCACGCACGCACGCACAGACGCACGCACAGATATATTCCAACAAAATTCTATTAAAAACTAAACCGGGGGGGGGGGGGGGGCGGTGGCAGGGAAATAACTTTTGTAAAAAAAAAAACGTGTTTGCCGGTCGCAAAATTGCCGATTGAGTTGAGAGCGCGCGCGCGCGCGTGGTGTCAGCGGAAGCAGCAGCAGGCGTTATTGATGCCCTCGCGTGGGAGGGGGGAGCTGCAGGAGGAGGTCGTATCTCATCCATGCACGCATCACACGCCCGCTGATGGCGGCGGTCGTGGTGGAGTTGCCGGCGGCGTGGATGTGCGGCCGGGGCGCCGGTAGTGGCGGTGCTGCTGTTGTGAGCGGTGGCGCTGCGGTCAGCGCGCCGGGCCGTGAACCCGGCTGTGACCCCGAGGTTCCGTTCCCGCTCGCGGGCGCCCACACCGGTGCTGATTATCGGAACCAGTCCTGAGCTTCCCCTGGGGCGACTCGGCCTCAACTGAGTACCTGATGAGATGTCTGAACAGCGCCATGGGGGAGACAAAGGCGGCCGGGCGTGGTGCTGGCCACCCACCCCTCCTTTGCCGTTCCGGCCTTCATAGGTGCTGCTCGCTAACAGCCCTCGCCCCGACAGTCTGTTGAGGCTACACGGGTGATCTTTGTCTTTACTGGTGGTGAAGGCGGTAGTGCTCTGGCCTTGTACAAGTACCACGGTGACGTCACCACCACTTAGTGGCGCCCGGCAGTTGTTGTGATTGGTGCTGTGGTGATGCTGCTGGTGATGTGGTGGTGGTGGTGGTAGTAGTGGCAGTGGCACTTGTGATTGTGCTGTGGTAATGCTGATGGTGGGGATTCACGTGGTGGTGATGGTGGTGGTGGTGGTTCTAATGCTAGTCATGCTGGTGGTAGCAATCATGATGCTGGTGCTATTGCTACAGATGATGCTGATGAACACTTGCTGGTGCTGGTGACGGTTGTCATGGTGATGATGCTGATGAACACTTCCTGGTGCTGGTGACGGTTGTCATGGTGATGGTGCTGATGCTGATGAACACTTGTGGTGCTGGTGACTGTTGCCATGGTGATGATGCTGATGAACATTTGCTGGTGTGGTGACGGTTGTCATGGTGATGATGCTGATGAACACTTGCTGGTGCTAGTGACGGTTGTCATGGTGATGGTGCTGATGCTGATGAACACTTGTNGGTGCTGGTGACGGTTGTCATGGTGATGATGCTGATGAACACTTGCTGGTGCTGGTGACGGTTGTCATGGTGATGATGCTGATGAACACTTGCTGGTGCTGGTGACGGTTGTCACGGTGATGGTGCTGATGCTGATGAACACGTGCTGGTGACGGTTGTCATGGTGATGATGCTGATGATCACTTGCTGGTGCTGGTGACGGTTGTCATGGTGATGATGCTGATGAACACTTGCTGGTGCTGGTGACGGTTGTCACGGTGATGGTGCTGATGCTGATGAACACGTGCTGGTGACGGTTGTCATGGTGATGATGCTGATGAACACTTGCTGGTGCTGGTGACTGTTGCATGGTGATGATGCTGATGAACACTTGCCGGTGGTGGTGATGGTTGTCATGGTGATGGTGCTGATGCTGATGAACACGTGCTGGTGATTGTTGTCATGGTGATGATGCTGATGAACACTTGCCGGTGTTGGTGATGGTTGTCATGGTGATGATGCTGATGAACACTTGCTGGTGCTGGTGACGGTTGTCATGGTGATGATGCTGATGAACACTTGCTGGTGCTGGTGACGGTTGTCATGGTGATGATGCTGATGAACACTTGCCGGTGCTGGTGACGGTTGTCATGGTGATGGTGCTGATGCTGATGAACACTTGCTGGTGCTGGTAATGGTTGTCATGGTGATGATGCTGATGAACACTTGCCGGTGCTGGTAATGGTTGTCATGGTGATGATGCTGATGAACACTTTTGGGGGGTGGGAAACGCAGCGAGTCGGCGCAGCGGGGGGCGGTAACCCTCCCTCCTGCCCAGCGGCGAGCCTTCGACGCTTCGCGCGACAGCCTCAAGGCGCACCTAGCATGGCACGGGCGCGCCGCGGTGGCGGCGGTTGTTGTTGTTGTTTGGGGCCGAGTGAGGGTGTGGGGATGGAGCGCTGTACGGGGGGGGGGGGNCCTGCTGAATTGGCACTGCTGGCGGAGCGGAAATTGTTGGCGGCTGCCTCCCCCCCCGCCTCCCAGCCACCCCGAGTTCTTGGTGTAAATTAGGCGTTGATGGATGTCGGAGCTCGGCCGAGGCCGGCAACCCGGTGCGCCTGGCGACAGGGGCGCGTGCGTGCGTGCGTGAACATGTGTTTTTGTGGGGAGCGGTGGTGCAGCGGTTAGCGCTCGCGCGCGCGTGCCTCACTGCGCTCACGAACCCGACGACCCGAGTTCGATTCCTGGTCATGGGCACCAACGGCGGGCGGCGATTATCTGAACCGGTTCCCTTGGTCGACTGGGCCTCAAGTGAGTAGCCCGGTGCGGTGTGAAGTGAACATCGCCACTGGGGAGACAAAGGTGGCCGGGCGTTATGCTGCCCAGTCGCCCCTCGTGTGCCGTGCTGGCCTTCGTAGGTGCTACTCGCTAACAGCACTTGCCCGTAGAGTCTTTTAAGGCTTCACGGGGGATCTTTGTCTTTTGTTTGAGTTTGTGTATATGTGTGTCGGCGTGTAAGGATGCGTGTTCATGTCGCAATTGCTTCTGCGTGTGTGAGTGTTCGCGTGTTTGCGTGTTTGTGTGGGGAGCGGTAGTGCGGTGATTAGCGCGCTGCGCTACCCGAGTTCGATAGCGGGGGGCGACCAATCGGTTCGGCGAAAATTTGAATCGGGTTTACCCCTAGGTCGACTCAGCCTGAAATGAGTACCTGGCGTTGCGTGTAAAAATATCAGCGCTGGCCCAGCGCGGTCCTGGTCACCCACCGCCTCATGTGCCGGCCTTCGTAGCTGCCCGCTAGCAGCACTTGCCCCAACAGTCTGTTAAGGCTCCAGGGGGGATCTTTGTCATTGTTTGTGCGGCTGGGGGGGGGTGGAGCCAGGGGGCTGAGTGCTTGGCCTTGAGTCTCAGATGTTGTTCCACACACACACACGGCAACACACGCGCACACACCAAGGTAAAGATGCCCCGGATTGCCTTCACAGACTGAAGGGGCAAGTGCTGTTCGTGAGCAACCAATGAAGGCTGAGTGGCAAGCACTACATCCGACCGCCTTTTTCTCCCCAGTGCCGATGTTTACACACTTATTTAAGGCTGAGTCCACCACGGGAGGCCCAGCCACCGGTTCAATACGTACAAAAGCACATGCGCCATGTACACACATTCGTACACGCACAGACTCGCGTAGACACACACACACACGTGCACGCTAAAAACATACACGGCCAATCCATCGCGTGCTTTCAGATGCGCTTCTGCGGCCGTCTGGAACGCTCTTGCGTCCGATATTAGGATGCCGCTGGAGCTATGCACTTAAAATCAATTAGTTGTCCTTCCCCGCACCTCCGATTAGCACAGTTGGGTCCATACTGTGCGAAAGAAGTGCAACAGACATACAAACAAACACACGCGCGGAAGCGCACTCACACACAACACGCGTAAAGGAGTTCCAGCCGGATGAGTCTTGAACTTCGTGCCGTCTTTCCCGCACAGCGCGTCGCACATCGTGAACTCCGTTCAAGCGCTCCGAGAACTCCCTTCTTATCCACCCCTTTCTATTCTCTTCACCATCCTTTCCCGAACTTTCCACGACTCTCGACCAATCCCCTCTTCGTTCCCCCCCCCCCCCGTAACGGTCTCCCAATCGACCCCTCGTCTCCGTTGAGTTTTCGCTGACGACCAATCCGATTTGAGCGGCTCTGCAAATTCAAATCCGATTGGGCGCGCCGCCCCTCGCCTTTGGTGGCTCCTCGTCCAATGAGAGTCGAGCGCGCTCTTCGAACTCACGAGGCGAGTGGCCGTGTCCACGCTCGGCCACCTTTGCCTCCCTCGTGGCGATGTCTACGCACCGGTACCGGGGTGGTAGTCGTTTGAGGTTGAGTCGACCGAGCGATAATCGAACTCGTGGTCGTCAGGTTCGGAGCGCAGCGCGCCAATCGCTGCACTGACGCTGTCCACACACAGACGAGTCATGCACACACGCTCGTGCGCACACACACAGACGAGTCATGCACACACGCTCGTGCGTGCGTAGTCGTGAGTTCGGCAGACTCAGGAATATGTATTAAAACAAACGAACGTTTACACATCATTCGTACAACGTACACGCGGCGTATATACGCAGCGCCTGACTCTACCGTCCACACCACCGAGCCCCAAGTGCCTATGACCCGCTCCTTCCAGCTCCTCCTCGGATCCCCTCCCCCACCCCACACCCTCTATCTCTGCCCCGTGATCTGTCACACCNACGCGCGCCCAGCGAGGCGATGCCCCGTCAAGATCGCAACATCCCAATCGGACTCCTCACCTAACGAGGCGTAATCACTTATCTTCCCTGCCAGCGTTTCTCTCGGCACGCTGCGAGATGTTAACTACCTCGCCCGGTATGCAGGAGGTCGTGGGTTCGATCCCGACGCCTGCTGCATATTTGGAGTTTGCTGTTTCTCTCCCGTGGGTGCGTGGATTTTTATCAGGTCCTCCGTTTTTCCCCCCACATTTCTCATCGACATCACACGTTTAAAGTATTTGGCTGCAACACATTTCTGCAAGATGAGTCGCTTCGTTGAGCTGTCATTTGTGATAGCCATGACGCTTCTGAAACAGAACTACGTAGCTCAGTGGGCCTTACCTGGTAAAATAATAATAGTTTAAAGTGGATTACTACTCTCTCATTGAACAACACTCGTGCATTATACAATTTGCAAGGTTATCGGTCGATTTAATATTTGTGCTTGTACGTGCGTGTGATGTCTGCACGCGGTAGTGTAGCGGTCAGCGCGCTGCGCTATGCTCCCCGTGAACCGGTGCTGGGCCTCCCTACTCAGCCTCCAACGAGTACCTGGTGCGTTGTGTAAAACGTCGGCACTCGGAGACAAAGGCGGCCGTGCGTGGTGCTGGCCAACCGCCCCTCGTGTGCCGTGCCGGCCTTCGTAGATGCTCGCTTAACAGCATTTCTCCCACAGTCTGTTAAGGTTATTAGGGGCATCTGTGTCTTTTGTATGTATCGAACTACAAAACCGATACAAAGATCGCCCATATAGCCTTAACGGACTTTTGGGGCAAGTGCTGTGAGCGAGTAGCACCTAGGAAGGCTGACACGGCACACGAAGGGGTGAGTGGCCAGCACCACGCCCGGCCCGCCTTTGTCGAGTGCCGATGTTTTCACACCACATCAGGTGCTCATTTTGAGGCTGAGTCGACCTAGCGGATGCCCATAAGCGGTGTAGATAATCGTCACCGCTGTTGCCCGTGACAGGGAATCGAACTCGGGGTGCCGGGGTTCGAAGGGCAGCACGGCTCGCTGACCGCTACACTATCACTACAAAGACAAAGATCCCCCGAATAGCCTCAACAGGCTGTTGGAGCAAGTGCTGTTAGCGAGCAGCGCCTAGGAAGGCCGGCACGGCACACGAGAGCGCGTCGGTGGCCAGCACCACGCCCGACACACACACACATACACACACGCGCACGCAGTCATGCGCGTGACCGACACTTAACCACTTATTTATTGAGCTTCGTACACACACACACAAATACATATATGCAATAACCTACTCGTCGGCCGAGTACAAGCGGTCGCGGCGAGCCGCATCGATCGGCGGTGGGAGATCGATGCCAAAGAGGGGATGGGGGGGGGGCTTCCTTTGCCGCGTGATGCTCCGGCTCGGGGCGTCATCACAATAATTATCGTCGTCGTCCTCGTCGCATTACACGCGGCCGGGCGGGAGGGCGCGCGAGCCAGCCGCCTGTGTAATGACCAAATTACTTGACTTGGGTGGGAGGGGGGGGGGNTCTGAACTCGAGAAGGGGGCGGGTTAAGAGGGGGGGGGGTGGCTGAAAGGAGGGGGAGGGTGGTTGATGCACATGCACGTACGTACGCACGCGCGGGTAGATGCGCGCAGACGTGAGCAGGAGACGCTTTTACGGAAGCGTTGAACGCCTCGATTTGGGTGCGGAACGTTGGCGCGAAGAAGATGGGGGCCCGGGTTCGATTTGCGATTCGGGTTGCCTTTCTGCGTTGGGTTTGTGTGCGTTCTCCCCTCTGTTCCGCAGAGTGTGGGAGTGTGTGTGGGTGCCAGGGCATGTGCTCGCTAACAGCCCCAACAGTCTGTTCAGCCTATGTGGGGGATCTTTGTGTGTGGGCGTCAGGGCATGTGGCCACACCACCCCGCTCGTGTGCCGTGGCCGGCCTTCACAGGTGCTGCTCGCTAACAGCACTTGCCCAACAGTCTGTTAAGCCTTTGTGGGGGATCTTTGTCTTTGTGTGTGGGTGAGAGTGGGGCAGTGGTTAGCGCGCTGCGCTACAAGCACAGTGACTCGAGTTCGATTCCCGCTCACTGCCAGCAATACCAGTGACGATGAGCTGAACCGGTCCTGGGTCTCCCCGAGGTCGACTCAGCCTGAAATGAGTACCTGGCGCGGTGTGTAAACATCGCGACGAGGAGACCAAGGCGGCCAAACGCGCGGTGCTGGCCACCCACCCCTTCGTGCGTGACTTGCCGGCCTGCATAGATGCTCCTTGCTAACAGCACTTGCCCAACAGCTATTTGTTTCGATTTAAAGCTTTCATGACTGCAGGGATTCATCTTCTTGGTTCTTTCGGTAAAGTCACTTAGAAGGAAAAAATAAAATAATAAAACGTAATAAAATAATTCTCACGACGTTTCGGCCACAACGCAAGCAGCCGTCTTCTTCACCTGAAGACGGCTGCTTGCGTTGTGGCCGAAATGTCGTGAGAATTATTTTATTATGTTTTATTATTTTATTATTTTCCTTCCACGTGACTTTACCGAAAGAACCAAGAAGATANTCTATTTGTTATTAACCAATAAGCCTGGCTATAGCTCGTTTTAGCTCCACAAATAATGCTCAAGAAAATTGTTATCACGTGCAAATTTATAGCAGCCGAATCCTCTAAACGCGTGTTTCTCAATATGGAGGGAAAAGTCAGAGGACCCGGAGAAAAATCCACGCGACCACGGGAGAGAGAGAGACGCGCAAACTCCAGATATACAGCAGCGGCGTCAGGGTCGGGATGGAACCCACGCCCTCCTGTAGACGAGGCGAGGTAGTTAACGTCTCCTAGCCACCGTGATAATGATGAGAGAGAGACGCAAACTCCAAATATACAGCAAGCGTCAGGGTCGGGATGGAACCCACGACCTCTGTAGACCAGGCGAGGTAGTTAACATATCCTAGCCACCGTGATGATGATGAGAGAGAGACACGNAAACTCCAAATAAACAGCAGCAGGCGTCAGGGTCGAGATTGAACCCACGAACTCCTGTAGACCAGGCGAGGTAGTTAACATCTCCTAGCCACCGTGATGATGATGAGAGAGAGACGCAAACTCCAAATAAACAGCAGCAGGCGTCAGGGTCGAGATTGAACCCACGAACTCCTGTAGACCAGGCGAGGTAGTTAACATCTCCTAGCCACCGTGATGATGATGAGAGAGAGACGCAAACTCCAAATATACAGCAGGTGTCAGGGTCGGGATGGAACCCACGACCTCCTGCATACCAGGCGAGGTAGTTATAACCTCTTGCCACCATGGCGGATCTTTGTCTTTACCTTGTGTGTGTGTGTATGTGTGTGCGTGCGGTACTTTGGTTCCACAGTCCCTGGCGTGCCACGCAAGCCCTGGGTGCTGGGCAGGATCACCGAGAAGGAGTACTGCCAGGCCAAGAAGGTGAACTCTCACCCGCACACGTGATAGACCTTGTCAAGACATCTCCTCCTCCCTGCCTCCCAGTGTCACCGCTAAGTCCACGTGCGGCTCTTGAAATGCTGAGTTTTATACCGAATCATTATTTGTTTTTGTTTCCGACCCCGCGCTAGAGTGTGGAATTACGATGGGCAACCTGTGTGCATATCTGGATGGCCTCTGAATTGTGCGGATGTCTGGCTGTCTATATGAATGGCCTTTGACTTGAGCAGATATCAGCCTGTCTATCTGAATGCCTTTGACCTGTCGGATTCTGGCTGTCTATCTGATGGCCTCTGACCTGTACGGATATTGGCTGTCTATCTGAAATGGCCTCTGACCTGTGCGGATATTTGACTGTCTATCTGAATGACCTCTGACCTGTCAGGATATCTGGTTGTCTATCTGAATGACCTCTGACCTGTCAGGATATCTGGTTGTCTATCTGAATGGCCCTTTGACCTGTGCGGATATTTGGCTGTCTATCTGAAATGGCCTTTGACCTGTCTGGATGTCTGGCTGTCTATCTGAATGGCCTTTGACTTGAGCAGATATCAGCCTGTCTATCTGAATGCCCTTTGACCTGTGCAGATTTCTGGCTGTCTATCTGAATGGCCTCTGGCTTGAGAGAATATCCGTCTGCCTGAATGGCCTCTGACCCATCCGGATGACTGGCAGTCCAGTCACTGGCTAGACAAGCTACCGCTCTCTCATCTGCCTGCAACGGTGCTGGTGGGGGTTTGAGATGGGGGGGGGGTGTGGGTGCTTTGCCCTCTAGAGCTATTGATCATGCGCGGGGGTGGACGGGGGGGNTGGTGGTTTGGCAGGTGAAGGCGGGGGGGGGGGGAGTGCCCAGTGACCGCGATTAAAAGGAACGGCGCGATGGAGCTCGTGGGCCCGTGAGGCATCGTGGGTTTTACGGAGCCGACGCGCGCTTCTCTTTGCGGTCTCTTTGGTGGTGGCGGTTGTTGTTGTTGTTGTTGTGGCGAAGGGAGGTGCCTCTTAAAAAATCCGCGTTCCCTTACGGCATTGGTCAGCCCCCGCCGGCCGTGAACATCGGAGGGTCAATTGAGTTCAGAGCGGCAGCGGCTTTTTGAACGAACCGGCCGCCGGCCGCCAAACTGCCCACTTGCTGTACTGCCCCGTGCACGATTCGTCTCCCGTGCAGACCTCTTTACAGTCGATCGCCGGGGTCGTACGTCGGAGGTCTCTGCGTGTGTGGTGGGGGCCGGGGGGGAGCCTGTGGCGCTGTGAACCTTGGCGAACCGAGTTCGATTCCCCATAATAGGTGTTTTTGGGTCAGATCGCGTAAATATATAAATGTGTCGTTAAACCCGCCACCACCCGACACGGCCAACTAGTAAGGGTTGNCACGTAAACAGAACGTGGCCAATTCGTCACTAGTACAGCACTAGTGTGTAGTGTAGTGTATAGTAGTATAAGTGTATAGTGGTGTATAGTGTAGTGTTCAGTAGTGTAGTGTATAGTGGTGTGGTGTAGTGTATAGTAGTGTGGTGTATAGTGTAGTGTATAGTGTAGTGTATAGTGTAGTGTACTAGTACAGCACACCGGTGTGTTGGAGAGCCAAGCCACAACATTTACAATCTGAGTACGACGTTTCGCCAGTAATTACAACCAGCTTCATCAGGCGACAGTCAGATTCCCCGCTCGCACCCACCAACGCCTTGTTGGCGATTTTCTCAACCGGTCTTGGACACCCGCTAGGTCGACTCGGCCTCAAATGAGTACCCGATGTGTACTGGGGAGACAAAGGTGGCCGGCACGTGGTGCTGGCCACACCACCCCGCTCGTGTGCCGTGGCCGGCCTTCACAGGTGCTGCTCGGTAGCAGCGCTTGCCCCAACAGTCTGTTCAAGTCTTTGTGTGCGTGCATGTATGCCGATTCAAGTTTATTTAGTTTCACCAGGCGAGACGAGAGCACGATGAGTTTCACGAGCATGAGTCACCTGGAGTGTACGTGCATGCGTGTGAATGTATGGACGTATGTAGATGTGTGTGTATATATGTATGTTTACATCGTAGAGCCCCCGTTTAGCCACTGTGGTGGTCACAGACGCCATGAGGGGAGAGCCCAATGGGCATTGATCCTCCCACACAGCACTGTCCACGACAGTGTTGCCCGTCCGGCACCGCGAGGAGGTAGGGGCTTGTTTTGCCGGACTGGCACAAGCGTCGTGGTGACGTCACCGCCACTTAGTGGCGAATGTGGTTGTTGTTTATATGTATGTACGTGTGTATAAACATATCTGTGTATGTATGTATCTGTGTATGTCCGTACATGTGTATATCTGTGTATGTCGTACATGTGTATGTACTGGGTATGCACGTACGTATGTGTGTACATATGTGCGTGCGCGTTCATATGCGTACGTGTGCACGTTGCGTGCGTGCACATACGTGTGCATGTACGCGCGCGCGTGTGCGTGTGTGTCCATTACGTTTCCACCCCTAGGCCCAAAATCGCTTCCGCGTCCCGGTTGGGACCAAGTTCTACCGGGTCAAGGCCGAGCCGTGGGGCCGCCGGACCTCGTCGGGCGGTCCACGCCGCCACATCCGCCGCCACCGCAGCATCCGCCACAGGCGGACGACACGGCCTCGGGCTCCTCGCTCGCCGGGTCCACCGCCGTCGGCGGCGGCGGCGGCCCCGGGGCGGACGACTTCCCCGCACTCGGAGGCCACCCCTCCTCTAGGGCGGCCACCACCTCCTGCCTCACCGCCACCGCCTCTCCCCGGCCCGCCCCGCTACGCCGCGGGCCGTGGAGGTCGCGAGCGGCCCCTGCCCGGTTGTCGCGGTCGAGATTTATTTTGGTTGAATTGTCAAATCGGCGGGTGCGGGGATGGGTGGTGGGTCCGAGTCGGTGTCTTCACGGATGCCAGACTTTTGCCGTCACTTCCTTTGTCTGACGGATCTCGCGGCTGTGTTGTTTGCGCGACGACGACGATGACTGCGAGTCCCACGTGGTGCTACGAAGTTTCGTCTGGATCTCTGGGAGCTCCGTGCGTCGCACCTCATCGCTCGGTCGGATTGACAGCTTGTCGATCGTAATCGCAACCCCCCCCCCCCCGTGTTGGATTGGTCAAAAGTCGTTAGGCAGGCACTCTCCGATTGGATAAACTGAGTGCCCACACCTCCCCCCCCACCTGTGGACTCGGGCTCCGCCCCCAATGCTTCAAGCCGAGACGAACAGAATGGGAACGTATTCCGGAATCGATTTATATACGTGAAAAAAATAATCATCCGGCGTCGGCTTTTACTTTATTTTGCATGAGCGTCTGCGGGCATGCTTGCGCACGTGTGCATGTGCGCCTCTATATGCAGTGCGTCCACACGCGTGCGTGCGTGCGTGTCAATTCCTAGCCCAATTCTGGAATTGATTCCCAAATCGTTTTTATTTTTCTAAATCCGTTGAATTGAGATTGTCCTCCGCAAAAACACAAAACGAAGCGAAGCCGTCTAACTCTCGAGCGAACGCGTGAATGCACAACTGAACAAGCATCTCGTTCATTTAACTTCGTAAAAGTATCGTCCGATCAGGGTGCGACGCTCACCCTCATCCCGGCAATCCGACGATCCAGGGTCCGTGGTTTGATTCCAGGTACGCGGTATTTTTTTCATATTTTAGTTTTTTAGCCATGATACTCTTAGGTTTTTTTGTAAAAGTCACGTAGGTAAAAAATAAATTAAAATTAATTTTAAAAAATCACGACGTTTCGGAGGCAACACAAGCTTCCGTCTTCAGGTGGAACCGTCACAGCACGATTGCTGTATCAATAAAAAAANTGTTTTACCTACGTGACTTTACGAAAAACCTAAGAGTATGAATCCTTGCAGTCACGAAAGCTTCAAATCTAGTTTTTTAGCCATGAATTGCTACATCCGGCGGCTCGGGGAGTTGCATGAACGCGCCACCCATGCCGACTCGTGGTTTCGCCCGCGCGATGCCATGCCATTGAGATGTCGTAACGCTCCGGCTCGTGTAAAGCGACTGCACCATGTGGGCAAGGCCAAGCTAAGGCAAGGGTTACAGCAAGGGTTATAACAAGAGAAAAATGGCTCTGTGGGATCTAAGCCAGTGGTCAGCATCCTTTGAGTTGACATAGCCATTGTGAATCTCCCACCCACCTCCCCCCCAAGACAGACCTTGTCCCATGGTACGAAGCCAGGTTCTTTCCACTGCTGGCTCAGTGACTCTTCACATGGCCGTTGTATGAACGTCCTGAAAATATTGATGAAGAAAACAATCTGACCAAGGATATGGAGCTCTCTCTCCGACATGGCCATTATGAACCCGCCGGGAGAGAGAAAGAGAGACACGGGAGAGAGATTCGGGAGAGACGGGGCCGTTGAGAACCCCTCTGTGTGTGTGTGTGGAGAGAGAGAGAGAGAACGCGCGACCACAGCGGACATCAATTCGTGGGCAGAAAATATAAAGAGAATCCATCTGGCAAGATGGAACAAGCGTCAGAGATTGTGACGCGCGCCACCACGCACCACGCACGCCACGCGCACCACGCGCGCCGCGCGCTCCATGCTGCACACAAATTGCGGGATGAATCTCAACCGCCGCATGCTCCGTAGCCAGAACTCCGCCACGCCTCTCTGCCTCCCTCCGTCGGTCCTGAGCTAGCGGTGGAAATTCCATATTACCGTGACATGATGTGACCCCTTCTTCCGCCCCCCCCCAAAATTCTGCGCTAGTTGATATTCGGAAAGAAAGTGAGAGAGATCCAGGCTCGTGAATCGAAATCGGCCCCCACTCTCGAATGAAACTGAAAGAAACCCAGACCCAGGGATTGGACTCGGGCTCTCTTGGCGTGTTGACATCACCTTTGTTTTTTCTTCTTGGTTCTTTTGGTAAAGTCACGTAGAAGGGAAATAATAAAATAATAAAAATCAAACATAATAAAATAATTCTCACGACGTTTCGGCCACAACGCAAGCAGCCGTCCTCAGGTGAAGAACAGGTCTGTCGGGAAGACAGAGTCTGAATGAAACACCACCAGGCTTGGAGCGTATATTTAAGCTGGTTGGAGGGCGAAGAGCGCCTTGACAAAATAATTTGCATATCAAGAGGAATTTAGCATATTTATGGGAAATGCAGATATGGGATTAGTACTACTTGTGAAATGCGTAGGAGGTGGGCGGGGGGTTTCAAAGTCATATTATGCCCGTGCATTATGCAGGATTAGCAGCATCAAAGGGAGGGGATAGGGGTAGCACCTTTGTTATGAACCCCACCAAGAGATTTGGGAATGGACCCGAGACCCAGATGCAGCGATTGAACCCCGGTTGTCGGCATCTCCGACACGGTGATCATGGAAAACACCCCAAGACAGAGAGAGACCCAGACCCAGGGATCAAACCCAGAATTGCTCGGCCTAGTGTCGCGAAAATCTCGTGCCAGGGTGACTCTGTGAGCCAGCGGAAATCGGATCTGTTTGTAGGTCCCGAACTGTTTGGTGAAAAGTCCACGTTCACATGGCAGGGGCCAGGTTCACTTTCTGTAAGGATGGTAACACTGCTGCCTAGGGTGAAGCGGAGAGAGCGGAGGAGGAGGCGGCGGCGGTGGTGGAGGTGGGAGTTGATGGGTCGTGCAGTTATTTTGGCTTCGTTATTTTGCTGTTCTAAAATTACTCCCAATCAATCGCCATGGCTTGCGCTGCTGCTGTGCGTGCGTGTGTGAATGTGTGTACGTGTGCCCGGTTGTGTGCGAGTGTGTCTGTGAGAGTGTGTGTCTGTGCGAGTACGTTTGTGTGTGTGGTCTTTTTGTGTCTGGGTGTGGGAGCGGTAGTGTAGCGGTTAGCGCGCTGCGCTACGAACCCGGCGACCCGGGTTCGATTCCCGTGACAAATATCTGCACCGGTCCTGGGCCTCTCCTAGGTCGACCCAGCCTAAAACCAGTACCTGGTGCGGTGTGTAAACATCGCCACTGGGAGACAAAGGCGGTCGGGCGTGGTGCTGGCCATCCACCCGCTCGTGTGCCGTGCCGGCCTTCAATAGTTTGTTAAAGGCTATTCGGGGGATCTTTGTCTTTGCAGTATATCTATAATCTGTGTCTGTTTTGTGCACGTGATATCGATACATATTTGGGTGTGTGTGAACTCTTGTCGTGAGTGGATGTGTGAGATGTTTGCTTTTGTCTCTGAGGTTTGAGTGACACGAGGATGCCTGTGATCTTTGTGTGTGTGTCTCTGATCTCAAGACTCTTTCCCTGTGTGTGTGAGCTGTGTGTGAGCCGTGTGTGTGACCTGTGTGTGTGTGAGCCGTGTGAGCTGTGTGTGTGTGAGCCGTGTGAGCTGGTGTGTGTGTGAGCTGTGTGTGTGTGAGAGCCATGTGAGCTGTGTGTGTGAGCTGTGTGTGTGTGAGACATCTATGCAGCACACATCGTTACTTATGGACCCACCGACCCTAATTCTCTCCCCGCCGCTGCCTCTGGTCAAATAACATTTTGTGGTGCTGCACAGCGATGATCATTCGTTTTGATTTTGCAAACGCGTCGAAGTATTATTGTTATTAAGCCGTTTTACCCGTGTGAAAGGAATGGTTAAGCTGCCTACAAACCTCGCGGCTCTTCCCAACGACCTCTTATTGTTATCATTGCACTTTACAGAGCGATGCGTGCGCGCGCGCGCGCNTGTTGCATGCGCGTGTTTGTTTTCGTGTCAACCGCGGGGTTCCACACCTGAGCAGAGCGCTCGCCTCGACTCGTCCGTCGCCCCGCAAGCGCCTCTCAGTCGGCGTCCGAGCGAGCGGTTGCGTAGCGAGGGACACGGACGGCCGCGAGCGTTTGCCGCAACGCACGAGTGACTCGGTTTGCGCTCGGACCGCGTTGCAAGCAGCCGAGCACTCGGGGCGTACGAAGCCGCCAATGTCGATGTCCGCGCACAGGCAACTCGACTCGGTAGCACTTGACCCCCAAGAGTCGAGGCGAGAGGCCGGTGCGGCCACAGTTGCGTGCAACCACTTCGCACGGGCCGTGCGACGTGGTTTCACGGCCGTGTAACAAAGTTGCACGGGTATGTACCAAGTTGCACGCAACCAAGTTGTTTCACGACCGTGTAACAAAGTTGCACGGGTATGTGACCAAGTTGCACGCAACCAAGTTGCACGTAACTAAATTGCGTGCAACTGGCCGCAACTTGGGTCCATGCAACTGATGGCCCAGGTGTGGTCCCGGCTTAAGGTATATATACATATATATGTATAACCTGCGAGCTCTAACCGGCGAATGTTAAATGGGATGTTTATTCTATCTGTGTTGCTGTTGTTGTTGTTGCCGCCACCGCGTGCGTTTTATATCCGGGTTTGTTTATTTTCCCAGCGTCGTTCCGCCCTCTAGAGCAGAGGCCTCTTCCTCCAGCAGTGGCCGTGCGTCAGCGAGCACTCGCAGGGCTGCGCCTTTACCCCTCCTGCGTCAATAGTCGATCTCGGCTGTCCACTCAGCCGTGTCGACGCAGCCCTGCGGAGCAAAAACTCGCTCGGGTGGACCCGGACAGCGACCGCAGGTCCTGCGGTTTTCTGTCAACTCGGTTTTCCCGTCGACGGCGCGAGAATTCGCTCGGAAGCATTGCTTCTTGTTGGTGGTGGTGGTGATGGGTACGCAAGGTGTGTTGAACGAGTGGTCGAACAATCGCCTTGCACTGCCCCCCCCCTCCCCCCCCCAGGAAGTATTCGCCCCCATTGGTTTCGCTCACGAGTTTGCACGAAATCGCGTTTCTGTTCGCCAAACGATTCTGGAAGATTTTCCGAGTTAATTGGAATTGCGGCCAAATTTACAGAGGGCTCCCCAACGGCGCATCGGGCCTCTTCCCCTGCTCGCCTCCCTTGTCTCGACAGAAACCACAGCCTGGTTTCTTGTCGACGGAAACTACGGCCTGGTTTCTTGTCGACGGAAACCACGGCCTGGTTTTTTTGTCGCGTAGTCCTCGCCAATTTGCCATCGATCGTGCCCAGAGTCTCCAGGAGACGTTTTGCCTTTTCGTCCTCGAACGCTCGGCAGGTTTCTGTTGTTGTCGCTTCGTTGAACTCCTCCGAACGTGCCGTTTGGAGCGACGGCGTCGTCCGACGTTTCGCCGCGCGTGCCGGGGACGAATCTTCAATCGGGAACTGGAAACTCGAGTCTCGCACGCCGGAGGCCGCGTGGCACAAACCGCAAAGAAGACAAGAAAAGACACGCACAGTAGCATTGTTGTTATTGTTTGTTATTTCTTCTATCGGTTCAGAGTTGCGCTTGAAATGAATGGCAATAGCACGTGTCGCTTCGGGAGACGATTACAAATCCCCGGCCTGCGTCATTTCTTTTTTTNGAACGCTGCATACCGAGTTGTTGATGAATTTCGTTGCCAGCTGTTATTTCCGATTGTGCCGCTGTCTTTTGTTCTCATTTCGATGGGGTTTATTTTTTTGGCCACGGGACGTTTCAACTTCATCACGCGGTGGAGACGGCCCGAGAAAGGTGAGCCCCTAACTAACGGACCCTTGGCGATCGATCACAGGGTACGGGCGAGGTATGAAGATACCTACGTGGGCTAAAAAGGCCCTGGGTGGTGGTGGTGGTGGTGGCGGCAGCGGTGGCTGCCCATAGTCCTGTGTGTGGAGGGTTGGTGGGTCACCGCAGCGCTGATGCTGTGAGACTATCTGCCCTTCTTTCCCGTGTGCTGGGAGTCGAGGAGGTGCCATTCACCTGGCTCGCCAGGAGAATGCGGTTCCAGCAAAGAAGTGAAGCTGACATCGCCTTGTCCCATCTGCACGGTGGATCGAGCGTTGCTCCCTCGCACTCGGGGTTTTTCTCCGGGGTTGCTCCGAATTCCCCTCCCGCGTGTAAAATGTACCGCTCGTCAGTATTTGGCTGGAAACATCTTAACATGTAGAGAACCGTAGAGCGAGTGTTGTTGCAGCCGGCTCACGCTCACGAACGCGACTTGTCAAGAGTCGTGTTTCGGTTATTTTAGTTTGCCCCAAGCTCGCCCCACGACCCCTGAATCTCCCGCTCATAACCAACCACTCGTTCCTGTTTCCTCTCCACAATCTCATTACATGGCTTACCACTCGTTCCCAATCATTCAATCCATTCATCATCATTTACTGTCATCAATTTTGCTCGTACCTAATTCACGCATCACAGGTTCGCTCCATTACTTCTAATAATAATGCAAATGTATCGTGCGCATGCCTCCTAGGATCCCAATGCGCAATGCATTAACAATCAGCGAAACAAAAAACAAGAGCCAGAGGGCCAACCGACCGAACTAAGGAGGGAAGGCCGCTTCATACGAGATGGGTTTTCAAAGCAGACTTGAATCTATCTACCGGCTCCGATTGCCTGATGTCAAGTCGGGGCCTGCAGGGCGTTCCATAGCGTGCGGGTGCCACACTCGCAAAGGCCCCGATCGGGCCATAAGAGCGCCGCTACGACCTGGGAGTGCTGAACAGCTGGAGATCGGAAGATCTGATTCCTCTCCTCGTATTGTGTTGGATTCACACGTTGCGCCGTTCTTCATTCTCCGTGAAGCGCCATTGGCCAACGAGCGATGTCAATTCCGCAAGACAAGATCCGGGTGTCTTTGTTGGTCAGCGCGATGAACCCTCCACCACCTGACGCAGCCAAACAAATCGGTCGTCGCCTGGGACGCCTGTGCCGTTCGATAGGGCTTCTGTCAAGGTCACCAGTTAAGTTGAAAAGCCAAGGGAGATATTTTGTATCTTTTTACGTGTTTTTGTGCGTGTATAGAAATAGCGCCTTATTTCAGAGGTGCTTAACAATTTAACTGCATGTTGAGCTTCCTTCGCACCGTGCGTAGCCAACCTTGCTAATCGGAGGTTCGGCAGATGATAGTGGTTGTACAATTATAAGATTTTACATATGATGATAGTGGTTGAGATGAAGAGTGGGATTATTGAAAGTGTTGGTGGTGTCGCTATGGTGACAGGAGAACAGGCGGGAGTGGTTAAGGAGGGGTTGGAGTAGTGATCGGGGTTGGGTAGTGATGGGGTTGGGGTAGTGGTTGGGGTAGTATAGGGGTTGGGGCAGTGGTAGGGGTTGGGCAGTGATAGGGGTTGGGNTAGTGATAGGGGTTGGGGGTAGGGGTTGGGATAGTGATAGGGGTTGGGGTAGTGATGGGGTTGGGGTAGTGTGGGGTAGTGATAGTGGTAGGGGTTGGGGTAGTGATTGGGGTTGGGTTGGGGTAGTGATGGGGTTGGCGTGGTGGGGTTGGGTAGTGGTGGGGTTGGGGAGTGATAGGGGTTGGGATAGTGGTAGGGTTGGGGCAGTGATAGGGTTGGGGTAGTGATGGGGGTTGGGTAGTGATGGGGTTGGGTAGTGATGGGGGTTGGGTAGTGGTCGGGTTGGGGTAGTGATGGGGGTTGGGGTAGTGATGGGGTTGGGTAGGGGTTGGGGTAGTGATGGGGTTGGGTAGTGGTAGGGGTTGGGTAGTGATGGGGGTTGGGGTAGTGATAGAGGTTGGGTAGTGATGGGGTTGGGTAGTGATAGGGTTGGGTAGTGATGGGGGTTGGGGTAGTGGTCGGGTTGGGTAGTGTTGGGGTAGTGATGGGGNTTGGGGTAGTGATAGTGGTAGTGATGGGGTGGTAGTGGTAGGGGTTGGGGTAGTGATGGGGTTGGGGAGTGGTTGGGGCAGTGGTGGGTGGTGATGGGGGTTGGGGCAGTGATGGGGGTTGGGGCAGTGATGGGGTTGGGGTAGTGATGGGGGTTGGGGCAGTGGTGGGGGTTGGGGTAGGGGGGGTAGTGGTAGTGATAGTGGTTGGGGTAGTGATGGGGTTGGGGTAGTGATAGGGGTTGGGTAGTGATGGGGTTGGGGTAGTGATGGGGGTTGGGGTAGTGATGGGGTTGGGTAGTGATAGTGGTTGGGGTAGTGATGGGGGTTGGGGTAGTGATGGGGGTTGGGGCAGTGATGGGGGTTGGGGCAGTGATGGGGGTTGGGGCAGTGGTGGGGGTTGGGGTAGTGATGGGGGTTGGGGTAGTGATGGGGGTTGGGTAGTGATGGGGTTGGGGTAGTGATGGGGGTTGGGTAGTGATGGGGTTGGGGCAGTGGTGGGGGTTGGGGTAGTGATAGGGGATGGGGTAGGGGTTGCGGCAGTGATAGGGGTTGGGGTAGTGATGGGGTTGGGGTAGTGATGGGGTTGGGGCAGTGATGGGGGTTGGGGTAGTGATGGGGGTTGGGGTAGTGATGGGGGTTGGGGTAGTGATGGGGGTTGGGCAGTGATGGGGGTTGGGGCAGTGATGGGGGTTGGGGTAGTGATGGGGTTGGGGTAGTGATGGGGGTTGGGTAGTGATGGGGTTGGGGTAGTGATGGGGGTTGGGGCAGTGATGGGGGTTGGGTAGTGGTAGGGGTTGGGGTAGTGGTAGTGGTTGGGGTAGTGATGGGGGTAGTGGTTGGGGTAGTGATGGCGGTTGGGGTAGTGATGGGGGTTGGGGTAGTGATGGGGTTGGGGTAGTGATGGGGTTGGGGTAGTGATGGGGGTTGGGGTAGTGATGGGGTGGTAGTGAGGGTTGGGTAGTGATGGGGTTGGGTAGTGATAGTGGTTGGGTAGTGGTTGGGGTAGTAATAGTGGTTGGGGTAGTGATAGGGGTTGGGTAGTGATGGGGTTGGGTAGTGGTAGGGTTGGGTGTAGTGGTTGGGGTAGTGATGGGGTTGGGGTAGTGATGGGGTTGGGGTAGTGATAGGGTTGGAGTAGTGGTAGGGGTTGGATAGTGGTGGGGTAGTGATTGGGGTTGGGGTAGTGGTAGGGGTAGTGATGGGGTTGGATAGTGGTGGGGTTGGTGTAGTGGTAGTGGTTGGGTAGTGATGGGGGTTGGGGTAGTGGTAGGGTTGGTGTAGTGGTTGGGGTAGTGATTGGGGTTGGGTAGTGGTAGGGGTTGGGGCAGTGATAGGGGTTGGGNTAGTGGTGGGGTAGTGATTGGGGTTGGGGTAGGGTAGGGNTAGTGATTGGGTTGGGTAGTGGTAGGGGTTGGTGTAGTGGTTGGGGTAGTGGTTGGGNTAGTGATGGGGGTTGGGGTAGTGGTAGGGGTTGGTGTAGTGGTTGGGGTAGTGATTGGGTTTGGGGTTAGGGTAGGGGTTGGGATGAGGGGTTGGGATAGTGGTAGGGGTTGGTGTAGTGGTTGGGTAGTGGTAGGGGTTGGGTAGTGATGGGGGTTGGGGTAGTGGTAGGGGTTGGGTAGTGATGGGGGTTGGGGTAGTGGTAGGGGTTGGTAGTGATGGGGGTTGGGGTAGTGGTGGGGTTGGGGTAGTGGTAGGGGTCGGCCTGGTCGAAGCTGGAGACCAGGGGCAGGGAGTAGTCGCAGGAGGAGGATGATGATGCGCTGGAGGAGAAGTGATGGGGTTGTTTTAAGGAAGGAACTAATGCAGGTTAGTCGAGATGATCGTATATCTAACCGTCGCATACTTAGTCAAATACCGGTTAATTGTTTTCGATACTTGAAAGTGACGTGTGTTCTCAAAAAGATGCAAAATTTCCCTTGCTATTCAGCGCAACGGTTACTTGGAGAGAGAGAAAAAACAACCCTACAGCAATCGGTACAGATGTTCAGGCGTCAACTTGATGTGTGTGGCCGTGTCGGGTGTGGAGGGTGCACAGCTGTTAACTGACAAAAGATACCCACGTGGTCTGACCCAAAGCGCGAACTACCAATCGTAATTGGGGCGCCACCGTGGCTAGGAGATGTCGACTACCTCGCCTGGTATACAGGAGGTCGTGGGTTCGATCCCGACACTGACGCCAGCTGTATATTTGGAGTTTGCGTGTTCTATTTCCCCGTTGTCGCGTGCATTTGTCTCCGGATCCTCTTTCAGCATTAGCACGCTATAAATACATTNCCACGTGATAAGCCACTTAATTGAGCTATCAATTGTGGCCAGGTTGCTTCTGAAAATGAGCTACATAGCTCAGTGGGCCGTACCTGGTAAAATAAAAAAAGCGTTCAGTGTAGTGTAATGTTGGTCGTTACAGCCAAGGTGTGAAATTAACCAATCATATTCTTGGTTCTTTCGGTAAAGTCACGTAGAAGGGAAATAATAAAATAATAAAAAACTTTTATTTTATTCTTTTATTAGTCACGTAGAAGGGAATAAAACATGTTTTATTTTATTAATTATTTCCCTTCTAAGTGACTAATGAAACAATGTTTTATTTTTATTATTTCCCTTCTACGTGACTTTACCGAAAGAACCAAGAAGATGAATCCCTGCAGTCACGAAAGCTTTAAATCGAAATTTAACCAATCATAATCCTCAACTCGACCGGGCAGCCCATGCTAAGAACTGGGTGACATTTTGTGTTTTCTTCCCTTGGCCCTGCCTCCCCACGAGGCCGTCATCACGTTGAGGTGCACATTGAGCACCGAGATGGCGCCAGCGTTGGCCCAACGTTGCATGTTTTTTCTGAGCAAGTAGCCGGCGAATATGACATGTGGTTGCATCCGTTGGACCCAGCGTTGGTGCCAACGCTCCAAGTTCACCACGTCGTGGCTGTTCATCATGTAATTTCACGGCATCGGATTACAGGGCCTTCTCTACTTACGAACTAGTTCGGTTCCAGAGGTCTGTTCGTAAATCGATTTGTTCGTAAGTCCCAACTTTACTCCTGTCGATTCCAAACGTGTTAAGGCGTGTACACTAAACACGGGGAATGGCTTTAAACGTTGTATCATCACCTGCAGATGTATATGCCACTGGTTCTTCACGTTCTGCAGATGTAGATGCCACTGGTTCTTCCCGTTCTGCAGATGTAGATGCCACTGGTTCTTCACGTTCTGCAGATGTAAATGCCACTGGTTCTTCACGTTCTGCAGATGTCGATGCCACTGGTTCTTCACGTTCTGCAGATATAGATGCCACTGGTTCTTCACGTTCTGCAGATGTAGATGCCACTGGTTCTTCACGTTCTGCAGATGTAGATGCCATTGGTTCTTCACGTTCTGCAGATTAGATGCCACTGGTTCTTCACGTTCTGTAGATGTAGATGTCACTGGTTCTTCACGTTCTGTAGATGCCACTGGTTCTTCACGTTCTGCAGATGTAGATGCCACTGATTCTTCACGTTCTGCAGATGTAGATGCCACTGGTTCTTCACGTTCTGGAGATGTAGATGCCACTGGTTCTTCACGTTCTGCAGATCTAGATGCCATTGGTTCTTCACGTTCTGCAGATGTGCCACTGGTTCTTCACGTTCTGTAGATGTAGATGCCACTGGTTCTTCACGTTCTGCAGATGTAGATGCCACTGGTTCTTCACGTTCTGCAGATGTAGATGCCACTGGTTTTCACGTTCTGCAGATGTAGATGCCACTGGTTTTCACGTTCGCAGATGTAGATGCCACTGGTTCTTCGCTTTCTGCAGATGTAGATGCCACTGGTTCTTCACGTTCTGCAGATGTAGATGCCACTGGTTCTTAATGTTCTGCAGATGTAGATGCCACTGGTTCTTCACTTTCTGTAGATGTAGATGCCACTGGTTCTTCACGTTCTGCAGATGTAGATGCCGTTGGTTATTCACGTTCTGCAGATGTAGATGCCACTGGTTCTTTACGTTCTGTAGATGTAGATGCCACTGGTTCTTCACGTTCTGCAGATGTAGATGCCGTTGGTTATTCACGTTCTGCAGATGTAGATGCCACTGGTTCTTCACGTTCTGCAGATGTAGATGCCACTGGTTCTTCACGTTCTGCAGATGTAGATGCCACTGGTTCTTCACGTTCTGTAGATGTAGATGCCACTGGTTCTTCACGTTCTGCAGATGTAGATGCCACTGGTTCTTCACGTTCTGCAGATGTAGATGCCACTGGTTCTTCACGTTCTGCAGATGTAGATGCCACTGGTTCTTCACGTTCTGCAGATGTAGATGCCACTGGTTCTTCACGTTCTGTAGATGTAGATGCCACCACCGCCATCTATTGCGCGGCGTTTGAACTTACGACTCTCGGTACGAACAGGCAATTGGACATACGCACAGTTTTGTTCGTATCTCTTTAAGTTTAATCTCAACTGTTCGTAAGTAGAGTAGTCCCTGTACACGCTTTGATTTGTGATTCTTCCAGTCGGTTGTTTAAAACTTACGGTACAATAAAGGAGGCTCAAATCGGAATGGGATTTTTTTAATTTTCATAATGAAGGTGGGGGTGGAGACGGAACTGGGTTTTTTTTGTAATCTCTGCTCCAGAGTTGTTGCGTCTTTTTATGGCTGAGCTTGCCTAAATGTTGCACAAACCAGATTTGCCAGAACGCAGTTACATCGGCTGGCTGCTGTCGAGTAAGAATTTCGGCGTAAGGCACTACCACTAGAGTACAAGGAACGCCTATCCATAATAATGATCCTATGTCATTCATTGTTGCCGATTATAATCCTATAATCGGATTAAGTGATTTATATATCTAAACTAATAATAAAGGCAAGATACGTTGAGATTGCTGCCAAATCATTTCCAGAACAGCGTTCCGGCCGAAATCAAGCACCGATCCGCTTGGCGTTTTTCTTGTTGTGGTCAAGACGGGAGCCCACGCACGACACAGAGCTTCTCGGTTTTGATTCCCACTCGGGTCGTGGTGTCACGGCGTCTCGCCCCGCTCAACGGGCGCGGTGCCGTCATTCAGCCGGCGGCAATTCCACGTTACTCTGTGGCCCCGGGGGGTCAGGTCATTCTTCTTCCCATGGGACAGCCGTCGTAGGCAAAGGTAAAGGTGCAGCCCTGAAGTTCCAGTGCTGGACATAGGGCCTCCTCCTACTACGGGGAGCTCTAGAGCGGTGGTTCTCAAGGGGGGGGCGAGGGGGGGTATGCCGACCCCTGGAGGGGGATGGGGGGGGGCTACGTGCGGTGGTTTGTAACTTTGCGAAATTGTATCACGCGTGAGAGCCGTTGGCGAATAATCCACTTGTGAATCTGCAAATGTTAAAATAACTTAACGATACACATTTGAATCCACGTGGTAACCGAGACCGATATATCGGTTACATGTGTTTTTTAATCGATCGTAAACAGTGCGGATTTACCAGAGTAGCGTCCCGTTGAATGTTTCCGTCTGTGTGTTTATTTCGCCTGCAGTTGCTTTGCTAAGTTTTGGTGGTGGGCGGCGAGGGGGGGGGGATAGCTTCACAAGAAGCACATTCGGTTAAAATATCGACGTTCACTTTATGAACTCGGTTGAAACTAAATCCAACAAGGTGGTGGGTGGTTGGGTACGGAGCAGTAGCCGAACAAAAATGTTGAGCGAGACCAACTGCTCGAGCGAGAGCCTCCCTCCCTTGGCCTACTCTTCCATCGTTGCTCGCTTCGTCAATTTTTGGCGAGCGCGGAGACATTCGCTCTCGTCGAGCCGACGAACGTGGAGAGATCCCAATAAATTAGAGATTCCCCCCCCACCCCACCCCTTCATCGAAATGTCGACGGGGATAGAGGCGAGGAGTGGGCATGGCAAGTAGAGAGATTCCTGCATTCAGATGCTGAACAGAGGTCCTGAGTACGACGACTGTGATCGTCACGGTCATCATCAATCACGCGCTGGTGCTGTTGACTCTGTCTGGTTGGTGGCGGGGGTTATCGATGAATCGCATATCGATTATTGAGGCTCGCGATGCATGCGTGTGTAGGAATCAACCTCCTTTTGATGCGCGCGTGTTGTAAATAATGGAAGTTTTACGTGACCCCTTCCCCCCACCTCCCACACCAACCTTGCAGCCACTCGAGGCCGCTACACTGACCGCTGTTGGTACGAATAATCGATTGTTTAATCGAATCTTCGAGAGGGGGGGGCACGGATCGTCGTGCTCCGTCTCGCGTGCAAAGTAAACAACGCGCACTTGTTGTGTGGGAGCGGGGGGGGNCGCAGCAGTTGAGAGACCTCAAGTCGATTCATGGTCACGGCTGACATCAGTGGTACCTGAACCTGTCTCGGACCTCCCTAGGTCGACTCAGCCTGAAATGAGTAGCTGGTGTGGCCGTGTGTGAGATTCAATTGTAGTTCTGGTCCCCGACGCTCTAGATAATAATGCTTTATATGGGAGACCTTTGATGTTTTAATGTGTTTGTATATGTCTGTGTGACATACACACATCGGTGAGCGGTGGTGTAGCGGTTAGCGCTACGCTGCACTACGAACCGGTGACCCGGGTTCGATTCCCGCTCACGGCCAATACCAGTGGCGATTATCTGAACCGGTCCTGGGCCTCTCCTAGGTAGATTCGGCCTCAAATGAGTAACCTGGTGCGGTGTGTAAACAACGCCATTGGGGAGACAAAGGCGGCCGGGCGTTGTGCTGGCCACCCACCCCCTCGTGTGCCGTGCCGCCTTCATCGGTAAAGACCCGTATAGCCTTAAGAAACTGGTGGGCAAGTGCGGTTAGTTAACAGCACTTGCCCAACAGTCTGTTACAGGCTACACGGCGGTCTTTGTATGTGTGAGCCGGGCCTGGGTCTACCCTAGGTCGACTCGGCCTCAAACGAACGATCACTTTTGAGGTCAGTGCCAGGCGTGTTGCTCGCAGCACTTGCCCCATCCGTCTATGCAAGGCTATATGGGTGACCTTTGCTTTTCCCTGTACATCACGGACACACGTGTGCGCGCGTGACCTGGTCCGTGGCCAGTCGCGGCACGCCGGCCGCCTTTGTCTCCCCGGATCTGTGTTCATCTCAAAGTGATAGAACGGTCATTTAGACGGAGTCGATCTAAGAGGGTAGGTTCTCGGCCGGGCTCACGGATAACACAAAGATAATGATCCCCGTATAGCCTTGAGAGACTGGTGGGGAAGTGCTGCTAGCTAGCAGCGCCTACGAAGGCCGACACCGCACAGAGGGGGTGGGTGGCCAGCACCACGCCCGGCCGCCTTTGTCTCCCCAGAGGATGATTTGTTTTAAATCTTAACGTGATGATAACTTCACTTTAGGCTGAGTCGATCTAGGGTAGGATCCAGGCCGGGTTCACGGATACCACAAAGTCAAAGGTCCCCCGTATAGCCTTCAGAGACGGTTGGGACAAGTGCTGTTAGGGAGCACCTATTAAGGCCGTGGCGACGCAAGGGGCGAGTGACGTGGTTAGCATCACGCCCGGCTGCTTTTGTCTCACCGGTGAATGATGATTACGCATTATGCTAGATACGCACTTAAGGCTGAGTCGACCTAGGGGGAAGTCCAGGACAGGCTTAGACATCACCCGCCACTGATTGTTCGCCGTGGCCGGGAATCACACTCAGGTGGTTGGGTTCGGACTGCAGTGCGCTAACCACTGCGCCACCGCTCCCACATACTCACTCTTATGCATACATACACACATATTTTTAGGCTTACACATGCAAAACGCACACAGAATACACCCGTTAATGTATATAGACATTCACATAGATTCAAGAACACATGTACATACACCTTACATACACACCAATAAGACAAAGATCCCCCGTATAGCCTTAACAGACTGTTGGGGCAAGTGCTGTTAGCGAGCAGCACCTATGAAGGCCGGCACGGGACACGAGGGATGGATGGCCAACACCACGCCTGGCCGCCTTTGTCTCCCCATTGCTGAACCAATTACTCACTTTAGGCACATACGCATTCACACATCCACATACATACACACACGCGCACGCAGAGCATATAGGCAAGCTGTTGTGTTTATATATCTTTGTATTGGGACTGTGCTAATTAATATGTATCTGCATACCTCGAGTATTTTGTACATTTAACGATGTTTATAATTTGTCTGGCTAATTTGACGTCGTGTATGATGTGTGTTTTCACCATTTGTAACTGTACATACAATGTAATTAACCCGAGCCTGCAATTTCCATGGACAATACATAACGTGCAGAGAGGCGTCGTGTACTGCCTGCCTACTTGTGTGTGCGCGCGCGCCTGTGTGTGATTGTGTGACTGTGTGACTGTGTGTCTGTGTGATTGTGTATTTGTGTGACTGTGTGTGTGATTGAGTGTCTGTGTGTGATTGTGTATTTGTGACTGTGTGTGTGATTGTGTATTTGTGTGACTGTGTGTGATTGTGTGGCTGTGTGTGTGATTGTGTGTTTATGTGACTGTGTGTGATTGTGTGGCTGTGTGTGTTATTGTGTGTTTATGTGACTGTGTGTGTGATTGTGTGGCTGTGTGTGTGATTGTGTGTTTGTGTCTGTGTGATTGTGTGACTAGTGTGTGTGTGATTGTGTGACTGTGTGTCTGTGTGATTGTGTATTTGTGTGACTGTGTGTGTGATGGTGTATTTGTGTGATGTGTGTGTGTGGTGTATTTGTGTGATGTGTGTGTGATTGTGTGACTGTGTGTGTGATTGTGTGTTTATGTGACTGTGTGTGATTGTGTTTATGTGACTGTGTGTGATTGTGTATTTGTGTGNCTGTGTGTGTNATTGTGTATGTGTGTGACTGTGTGTGATTGTGTATTTGTGTGACTGTGTGTGTGATTGTGTATTTGTGTGACTGTGTGTGTGATGGTGTGTTTGTGTGACTGTGTGTGACTGTGTGTGTGACTGTGTGTGTGAGTGTGTGACTGTGTGCCTGTGTGATTGTGTGACTGGTGTGGGGAGTGATAGTGTAGCGGTTAGCGCGCTGCGCTATGAACCCGGCGACACGGGTGATGCTCACGGCCAACACCAGACGATTATCTGACGGTCCCGGGCCTCCCCTAGGTCGACTGCTTGCCTGGTGGATGAAACATCGTGAGAAAGGCGGTCGGGCGTGGGCTACCATTGTACCGTTCCCCTTCTAGGTGCTCGCTAACAGCACTTGCCCCTACAGTCTGTTAAGGCTATATGGGGATCTTTGTCTTTGTCATTTTAGAGCTGCCCTAGGAACCCGGCGACTCGAGTTCGAATCACGCTCAACACCAGTCACATATCTGAACAATCGTCCTCCCTAGGTCACTCAGCCAAATGGGTAACCTGATGCGATGGTTATTGGGTGGTTCTAATTACTTGTCCCCAAAACTACGTTAAGACCCTTTAAAGGAACATTTGGGTCGGTTTGAAAAGTTCAAGATGGTGCCTACGATCCATCCTGGGTTTAACCTGCAGGCTGGATTAGTAGGAGCTCACAAACCTTGAAACTGGGCAGAACCCCACCAGTATCCACAGGCAGGCCGCGCTGGCTGGGGCATGTAGCCCGCATGCCGATCCACCGCACGCCTAAACACCTCTTTTGTAGTAATGGTTTTNACCCTATTATTTTTGCCACTGGTAAAGGAGATCTCATAGTGTAAATGCTTACCCGAGCTCTCAATACTCTGATAGTGCGCTGTCTTTGAGTTGTACGCCTTTTGGCGTCATCTGGTCCAACACCAATGGAGACTAGGCTCTAAGAAAAGCTGTCTCGGTGGACCAATCAACTTCAAGGACAGTGCATATCATTGTCATCATCAGAGTTGTTTCTTTTTGTTTGCATTTTGACTGCTTGTGTTGTGGTTATTGCAAACATGATGCCTTGTATAAAGGTGTCACTTTTGTACCAGTTGAAAGGGTAAAAACCTATTACTATATTTTGCCGCTGGTAAAGGAGANGTCTCATAGTGTAAACCTTCTGTTTGGTCAGATAGAGGGGGTGAACGGACGCGACAGGTGCTGGAGAAGAGATGGAGCTGATACGCTACGGGAGAGTGTGGAGCTGAGCGGACTTGCCGATGACTGGTACCAGCGATATCAAGATCGGCCTCTGTGGATGAGGCTTGTGAAGGAGGCTCCTGGGCAGCGATATGCTCGGTGCGCATTGAGGCTCGTGGGCAGTTGGAGAGAGTCGCCCTCCAGCAACAACGGAGGACGCGAGAGCGACGCTCACAACAACTTGCGGAGCGCCGGGCGGATAAAAGGCAGCGATTTGGGCGCAGTAGGGGATCACAGCTGGTGCATCTGCCGGTCATCTTCGGTTGGGCAACCCATAGCACCTGTGTCTGTTCCGTGACCTCCTGCCAGCGAGGCTTTCACACCGCTTAGTGGCAAACGGCGGCAACTGTTGCGTGAAAGACAAAGGCGGCCGGGCGTGATGTTGGACACCACTTCCGCTTCCCATAGCATTGCTGTTAGCGAGCACTCAACCACGCACGCATCTACTCACTCATATGCTCAGACACTCACTCACCCACGCATCTACCCACTCAGACTCTCACACACTCACTCACGCATCTACTCGCACACGTATCTACTCACCCACTCAGTCGCTCACGCACACACTCACCCACTCATCTACTCACTCACTCCCACGCATCTACTAACCCACTCAGACGCTCACTCACACAGACCCTCACTCACACACTCACCCACGCATCTACTCACACACTTATCTACTCACCCACTCAGACGCTCACGCACACACTCACCCACTCATCTACTCACTCACTCCACGCATCTACTAACCCACTCAGACGCTCACTCAGACTATCGCTCACACTCACCCACTCATCCACTCACTCACCCACGCATCTACTCACACACTTATCTACTCACCCACTGAGACGCTCACGCACACACTCACCCACTCATCTACTCACTCACTCCCACGCATTTACTAACCCACTCAGACGCTCACTCAAGACTATCGTTCACACTCACCCACTCATCTACTCACTCACCCACGCATCTCCTCACCCGCTCAGACGCTCACTCACACAGACTCTCACTCATCCACTCACCCACTCGCTTATCTACGCATTCACACACACTATTATGCACTCCCTTGCTCGCTCGCTCACATACATACACACACTCACACACTCACCCACCCACCCACTCATCCACCCACTCAATCATCCATTTACTCATGCACTCACCTACCCCACACACATCACACATTAATACATATGCATCGGTTTTGGCATACATACAAAGACAAAGATCCCCCGTATAGCCTTAAACATATTGTTGGGGTAAGTGCCGTTATCGAGCACCTACGAAGGCCGGGGCGGTACACGAGAGGACGGGTGGCCAACAACCGTGATTTACAAACACTCTACCATCACTACGTATGATAAACAGTTCTGCTGCTGATGATGATGATGATTCTGATTCTGCTACCGATACCACCTCTGCCGGTGATGCTGGCGCTGTTGCTGATGCTGCAGATTGCAGATTGCATCGTTCGAATGACAGTTCTGTAAAGCCACGGGAGTAGACCCATCGTTGCGGAATAACAATATGAATAGTCGATGCGGGAAAGCCATTATTTCTTAACGACACGCACAACAGACGACGAGCAGAAAGTTTTCGGAGCTGCTGTGCATTATGCAACAAGCACGTCAGGAGTTCCTGAACAACTGTTCATAGGTCACCGTGTAAAATACATTTGAGCGGTGATGCAGTTGTAGTAGGTTCAACGAGACTTGGACGACGTAGTCGGAGACACACTTATTTATTAAACGTTTCACTCAATACGGGCCAAGGTATACAACACTCGAAGGGGTAACGGCCCCTTCACCCGTCTAACAGGGAGACCCCACTAACACTAGCCCGGCTAGCCTACTCCCAGGTCATCCACTAAAGAGTTAGGGGAGGCTAGCTGATCCAGCTCTGGCCAAGCTGGGATCACGGCACCCTTAGTCACCAGACCGGCTCTTACAAGAGCATCGGCTCTGGGCTCTCGGGGCCACGCCACTGGCTTGCCCTGGTCGGTCCTTAGAAGGACAGCGATCCAGGGGAGTCCCAGGGCCTATCTAGCCGGTCTTCCTTCTTCACTGGCTTCAGCTAAACACTGAACCCGAGCCCACCGGCTCACCGCCTTATATAGCAACTCCCCACCGAGGGTGGGCCGTGGGGATCACAGCGCCGTTTCAGCCCCCAGGCTAAACGATGCGGACGTGGATGTAAGCATCCTTCCGCGTGCGGTATAACCACCCTGGTGTTCGATTTAAAGCTTTCGTAACTGCAGGGATTATCTTCTTGGTTCTTTCGGTAAAGTCACGTAGAAGGGAAGTAATAAATAATTAAATAATAAATAATCACGACGTTTCGGCCACAACGCAAGCAGCCGTCCTCAGGCGAAGACATGTCTGTCTGGGGTGTGTCATCAGACTCTGTCTTCCGACAACCTGTTCTTCACTGAGGACGGCTGCTTGCGTTGTGGCCGAAACGTCGTGAGAATTATTTTATTATGTTTTATTCTATTATTTTATTACTTCCCTTCTACGTGACTTTACCGAAAGAACCAAGAAGATGCACCCCTGGTGTGTTTGTTCGCCCTCCCGTAACACCCCTACACAGTGATTGTGTAGGATCTGTGGGTGGTCCCGTTTCGTGCTGATTCAGGACCCCATCGGCTGTTCTCTGCTCGATGCTGCGTTCTGCGTTTCAGCACCACGGAGAGCGACTTGCGATTCTTGGGTGTCAGATACTCAACTTGCCACAGACACGCGATCGGCCATGCGCCGTGCACCGTGGACACATATCACGACTCGGAGAGACCCATACAGACTCATCGACATACACAGAGGCCCATAGCGACACATGGACATACATAGATACACGTAGATACTCGTAGAGACCCGTAGAGATCGAGAACCAGTTGAACAGTGGTGGCTTTCGCGACCGATATCGTCCATAATATAGGGTTTTTTGGGGGGGGTTAGATCGTGTAAATAGAAAACTGCGTCGTTAAACCCGCCACCACCCGACACAGCAATTAGTAAGGTTTTTGATACGTAAACAGAACGTGCCAATGCGTCACTAGTACAGCACACCGGTGTGTTGGAGGGAAATCCACGACATTTATAATTTAAGGACAACGTTTCGCGAGTAATTACAACCAGCTTCCTCAGGCGACAGCCAGATTTGTGGAGAAATCCTCCCGTTTCGTTCCTTAAATATACCCTCTGTTTAACGACGCATTCATATTTACGCGATCTAACCCAAAAACCTATATTATTATAGAAGATAGAGACCCACAGCGCTACAAAGAGATACACAGATACACGTAGGTACTCGTAGATACTAATACATTTAGACACGTGCTTTTAGGCGATTTTGATTCTTTTGCTGCTATAAATGTCCACGTCATAAGCCTCTCTGTTGAGCTCTGTCACTTGCAGCCAGGTCGCTTTTGAACAATACGTTTTTACCTCGGTGAGTTTTGCCAAAGGAGGTCTAATGATGTAGATGCTCACCCCGAGCCCTCATTACTTTGATAGTGCATTGCCTTTGAGCTGTACGCCTTTTGGCGTCCTCTGGTCAAGCACCAATTGGGTCGAAGCTCAAAAGAAAGCCGTCCTTGGTGTGGACCAATCAGTTTCAAGGACATTGCTAATATATTATCAGTGTGTTTTTTGTTTTGCATTTTGACTGCAAGTATTGTGGTTAATGCAGACATGAATCCTTGTAAAAAGGTTTCAGTTTTGTTGCCAGAAAAAAGGGGAAACCCCCCTATTATTATAAGATAGGGATGGTTTAGTTTAATTTGAATGTGTTTGAGTAGTTTGTTTACCTTTCTTGTACTTTGCGCTGCTATCGAGTTTTNGTGCTGTTTGTTGTTGTAACGTCCTCACCCCTTGCGCCTACTGGACATCTGTGGGAAAAATAGCTTGATAGTTCATCGGATTCCTCCAGTAGAAATAAATGTTCTGATTCTGACAAAGACCCATAGCGACGCGAAGCGATAAGGAGAGCCATAGATCCTCATGGATATACATATAAACAGATAGAGAGACCCGCAGAGATACAAATATAGTCGTAGACATACAGAGATGCCTGCGGGAAGGAAGTTTCATAAATCTGCAATTGTTCTGTATTGGATGAGACGCGTGTTCTGTATCGGATGAGAATAACAGATGAGACAATCATTCTGCGATATTGACGTTGTTTTGTGTCGAGGTGGTGGTGGTGGAGGTAGCAGCGATTGTGGTGGTGATCAAGGCGACGTTGATGGAGATCGATTCCCGCTAACACCGGTGACGATTCTCTGAACCGGTCCTGGGCCTCCCCTAGGTCAACTCAGCCTCAAACGAGCACCTGTTGCGTGCGCGTGTGCCAACATCAGCACTTGGGAGACAAAGGCGGTCCGGCGTAGTTGCTGATCATCACCCCCCACCCCACTCCGTTCCGGCCTTCAGGTTAACAGCATGTCACAAGTAGTACTAATCGCATATCTGTATTTCCCATAAATATGCTAAATTCCTCTTGATATGCAAATTATTTTGTCAAGGCGCTCTTCCCCTCCAACCCAGCTTAAATAGACGCTCCAAGCCTGGGGTTCTCATTCAGACTCTGTCGTCTCGACAGACCTGTTCTTCACCTGAGGACGGCTGCTTGCGTTGTGGCCGAAACGTCGTGAGAATTATTTTATTATGTTTTATTTTTATTATTTTATTATTTCCATTCTACGTGACTTTAGCGAAAGAACCAAGAAGAGGTTAACAGCACTTGCCTCCAAAAGTCTGTTGGAGGCGACACGGGCGGGGGAGGAGGGGGGGGNTGGAGGGGTGGGTGGGTTGCTCATCGGGTCTTGGAATCTTGGTGGGGTGGAGTCCGGGGGGAGGGGTGGAAGAGGGGAGGGTTTTGGGGGGGGTGCACAACCATTGACGTAATGCGGGAGATTGGGGGGGGGTGCAGTGGCCGTGGTCACTCGCCCAGTTCCGAGAAATCGCGGTTTGAGGGCAACATTTTTTTTTACCCCTGGAATTGATTCGTAAAAAAAGAAATCCTTCTTAGGGGGAGGGGTCCGAGAGAGAGGTGGGGTGGGGGGCTTGAGTGGGAGGGGGAGACGGCCACAGAAGGGGTGAGGGGGGGCACAGGAGGGGTGGAGGGGGGCCACAGGAGGGGGGGAGCCACGCGGCCAGGAGTCTTCCATCACTGGATCTGTTTAAGGAGGAGGCGGATTGACAGCAGCAGAAGGCTGCGGTTCGTGCCGCTCGCTGAGTCGCGTCCCGCACAGCGGGTCGGGTGTGGGTGTGTGTGTGGGTGGNTGTGTGTGTGTGGGGGGGGGGGNGGGGTGTGTGGGTGTGTGGGGTGTGTGTGGTGGTGTGTATGGGGTGTGTGTGGTGTGTGGGNTGTGTGTGGGTGTGTGTGTGTGGGGGGGTGTGTGTGTGGGTGTGGGGGTGTGTGTNGGGTGTGTGTGGGGGGGGGGTGGGTGTGGGGTGTGTGTGGGNTGTGTGTGGGTGTGTGTGGGGTGTGTGGGTGTGGTGGGTGGTGGGTGTGGTGTGTGTGTGGGTGTGTGGGGGGGAGGTGTGTGGTGTGTGTGTGGGGTGTGTGGGTGTGGGTGGGGAGTGTGTGGGTGTGCGTGTGTGTGTGGGGGGTGTGGTGTGTGTGTGGTGTGTGTGGGGGGGGGTGTGGGTGTGTGTGGGAGTGTGTGGGGGTGTGTGGTGTGTGTGGGGGGGGTGTGGGTGTGTGTGGGTGTGTGTGGGGTGTGTGTGTGGGTGTGTGTGGGGGGGGGTGTGGGAGTGTGTGGGAGTGTGTGGGGTGTGTGTGGGTCTGTGTGGGTGTGTGTGGGGGTGTGTGTGNTGTGTGGGAGTGCGTGGGNTGTGTGTGGGGGGGTGTGGNGTGTGTGGGAGTGTGGGTGTGAGTGGGGTTTGTGTGGGTGTGTGGGGAGTGTGTGGGTGTGTGTGGGGGGNTGTGGTGGTGTGGAGTGTGGGTGTGTGTGGGGTTGTGTGGGTTGTGTGTGGGGTGTGTGGGGTTNTGGGTGTGTGTGGGTGTGTGTGGGGGTGTGTGGGTGTGTGTGGGTGTGTGTGGGTGTGTGGGNAGTGTGTGGGGTCTGTGGGTGTGTGTGGGGGTGGGGGTGTGCATTCGCGTGCCTTAAATATGCAAACAGCACTTTCCCAACAGCATGTGAAGGCTGTACGGGGATATTTGTCTGTGTGTGTGCGGTAGACCGAGTTGGGAATGCGGCAAGCGAGGAGACTCCCTCCCTGACTCACTTCACCTGCCCCCCTCACCCTCACTTGCCTCTCCCACGCTCGCCTGCCCCTCTCACCTGCCCCCTCACCCTTACCTCTCTCACCCTCACCTGTGCCCCTCACCCTCACCTCTCACTCTCACCCTCACCTCTCACTCTCACCCGCCTCACCCTCACCTGCCCCCCTCACCCTCACCTGCCCCCTCACCCTCACCTGTCTCTCTCACCTGCCCCCTCACCCTCACCTGCCTCTCTTACTCTCACCTGTCCCCCTCACCCTCACCTCTCCCACCCTCACCTGCCTCTCCCACCCTCACCTGTCCATCTATGCACACGCAGTCCCACCAATCAGTGCTTCCTCCTATTTACAAAGTTGCTTAGGCGATCGTCACACTCCCCGTCATCACGCTCGCGGTGCTCGGCTGGAGATGCCTTTATCACGACGCTTGACGACCAATGAGGAAGCCGGCGTCAAGGGGTCGGGGTCGAACCCACGCACCTCCTGTACACCGGGCGAGGGAGTTAACATTCATTCTAGATTTGAAGCTTTCGTGACTGCACGGATTCATATTCTTAGGTTTTTCGGTAAAGTCACGTAGGTAAAACATTAAAATTAATAAAAGTAAAATAAAAAAATGTGATTAACCATGCAAAAAGATTTAACTACACTTATTTGGACCATCTTATTTGACAGACAGCTATTACAGGTTATTGATAGACAGCCAGGCTTGCTTTACCATGTTTAGTTGTTTCTTTTTTTCACACTTGTTATGTAGGACAGGCTCAGTCACAAACCGTATCTCTCCAGAACAAAGGCTCACCCTCTTAAGCCTCAACGTGACACTTTTTTACTGATTGGCCGTGTCGGGTGGTGGAGGGTTACGACACATTTATAAATAACGCGATCTAAACCCAAAAACGTTGATTATGAAGCCTCACCTTACCATATTAATAAAAAGTGTGCCGTACTTGGCCCTTCCCCCTCTCCAACCATTATATATACGGAGTGGTAGCTCTTGCAATCTCTCATTCACTTGATACAGCTGTCGTGGCTGTGACGGTTCCACCTGAAGACGGAAGCTTGTGTTGCCTCCGAAACGTCTTGATTTTTATTTTATTTTACTTTAATTAATTTAAATGTTTTACCTACCTGGTGATTTTACCGAAAAAACCTAAGAATATGGGTTAACATTCGGGCTACGTGGCGCCCGTGACTTTACTGCAGCTCCCACAGTGGCTTGCTTCCGCCCATTCCTCTGCTACTTAGGGGCCAGTCCATAAATGACGTCATGCACCTGGGGGGGGGGGTCAGACATTTGTGACGATGTGTGACGAAGGGGCGAGGGNGGGGTTTGAGAAATGCAACTTTAAATGAATATAGACAACACTTTCTACTTAATTAAATAGACTTTTAATTAAATGTTTTCTCCGACAACATCAGAGTGCAGCGCCACATTAAATATGCACTACAATGACGATAGTTTAAAGCGATTTGAAGCATGTTTTTTTTGGGGGGGGGGGGCAGAGCTTTGTGACGTCATTTGAGGGGGTGACGCCGTGTGACGAAGGGGGGGAGGGGTCAAAACTCGTCCAAAATCGCCCTTATTAAGTTTTTTTTCGTAAGCGAAGTGCATCGTCACGCTCTCGTTTAGCCGGCAAAAATATTTTAAGCCTCGCAGAGTCTCACGATTCCGTTGTGGGGAGCGTCTCTCGCACTTCCGCGGTGTGGGGGAAGTTGCTGCCGTGAGTGATGACAGCTGAGGGTCATTTCTCAGGATCGGGATGTTGTGGACGAATACCGGTGACATCACTCCGTGTGAGTGTGCGGCGCGTTTTTAATTGTCGGAGGAAAGCCACGCAGAGCATGGGGAGAATATACAAACTCCACTCACTCACTCTGTAGAACAGGGGAGATCACACNAACTCCACTCACTCACTAGAACAGGGGAGATCATACAAACTCCACTCACTCACTCTGTAGAACAGGGGAGATCATACAAACTCCACTCACTCTGTAGAACAGGGGAGATCATACAAACTCCACTCACTCACTCGCTCTGTAGAACAGGGGAGATCAAACTCCACTCACTCACTAGAACAGGAGATCATACAAACTCCACTCACTCACTCTGTAGAACAGGGGAGATCATACAAACTCCACTCACTCACTCTGTAGAACAGGGGAGATCATACAAACTCCACTCACTCACTCTGTAGAACAGGGGGAGATCACACAAACTCCACTCACTCACTCTGGAGAACGGGGGAGAACACACACACTCCACTCACTCGCTCTGTAGAACAGGGGAGATCAAACTCCACTCACTCACTAGAACAGGGGAGATCATACAAACTCCACTCATTCACTCTGTAGAACAGGGGAGATCATACAAACTCCACTCACTCACTCTGTAGAACGGGAGATCATACAAACTCCACTCACTCACTCTGTAGAACAGGGGAGATCATACAAACTCCATTTACTCACTCTGTAGAACAGGGGGAGATCATACAAACTCACTCACTCACTCTGTAGAACAGGGGGAGATCATACAAACTCCACTCACTCTGCAGAACAGGGGAGATCATCAAACTCCACTCACTCTGCAGAACAGGGGAGATCACACAAACTCCACTCACTCACTCTGTAGAACAGGGGAGATCATACAAACTCCACTCACTCACTCGTAGAACAGGGGAGATCATACAAACTCCACTCACTCTGTAGAACAGGGGAGATCATTCAAACTCCACTCACTCTGTAGAACAGGGGAGATCATACAAACTCCACTCACTCACTCTGTAGAACAGGGGGAGATCATACAAACTCCACTCACTCTGTAGAACAGGGGAGATCATACAAACTCCACTCACTCACTCGTAGAACAGGGGGAGATCATCAAACTCCACTCACTCACTCTGTAGAACAGGGGGAGATCATACAAACTCCACTCACTCTCCAGAACAGGGGGAGATCATACAAACTCCACTCACTCTGTAGAACAGGGGAGATCATACAAACTCCACTCACTCTGCGTAGAACAGGGGGAGATCATACAAACTCCACTCACTCTCTGTAGAACAGGGGAGATCATACAAACTCCACTCTCACTCTGCAGAACAGGGGAGATCAACAAACTCNACTCACTCTGTAGAACAGGGGAGATCATACAAACTCCACTCATTCACTCTGTGAACAGAGAATACAAACTCCACTCACTCACTCTGTAAAAGGGGAGTCATAAAACTCCACTCGTACACAACCACTCACTCAAAAAGACAAAGATCCCCCGTTTAGCATTACCAGACTGTTGGAGCAAGTGCTGTTAGCGAGCACCTATGAAGCCAGAACCACCCACGGCCGCATTTGTATCTCTCTGGGCATGTTTACACACCGCCCAGGTACTCGTTTTTGAGTCTGAGTCGACCTAGGGGAGGCCCAGGACAGGTTCAGATAATTGTCACATGTTGGTGGGCATGAGCGGGAACCGAACTCGTAACGCGACCGCTCAACACAACATAACCAAATACTTTCATTTACCAGGTAAGGCCCACTGAGCTACGTAGTTCGTTTTCAGGAACGACTTGGCCAAGTGCAGCTAGCGAGTGCCTATGGAAACCAAAGCGGTTGACCAAATCCGGAGACCCGGAGAAAAAAAACCACGCGCACGGCACACAAACTCCAAAAATGTGCGCAGGCCCAGGCTCGTGATCGAACCCACGACCCTCCGAGGAGCATCTCCTCGCCACGTACGATGAGAGAGAAGACACGAAAACTCCAAATATACAGCAGGCGTCAGGGTCGTGTCGGACCACGACCTCCTGTATACCAGGCGAGGTAGTTAACATCTCCTAGCCACCGTGATGATGATGAGAGAGAGAGAGACACGCAAACTTCAAATATACAGAAGGCGCCAGGGTCGGATCGGACCCACAACCTCCTGTATACCAGGCGAGGGAGTTAACATCTCCTAGCCACCGTGATGATGATGAGAGAGAGAGACGAAAACTCCAAATATACAGCAGACGCCAGGGTCGTGATCGGACCCACGACCTCCTGTAGACCAGGCGAGGTAGTTAACATCTCCTAGCTACCGTGATGATGATGGAGAGACGCAAACTCCAAATATACAGCAGACGTCAGGGTCGTGATCGGACCCACGACCACCTGTATACCAGGCGAGGTAGTTAACATCTCCTAGCCACCGTGATGATTCTGAGAGAGACGCAAACTCCAAATATACAGCAGCAGGCGTCAGGGTCGTGATCGGATCCACGACCTCCTGTATACCGGGCGAGGGAGTTAACATCTCCTAGCCACCTTGATGATGATGCGAGAGAGACACAAACTCCAAATATACAGCAGACGCCAGGGTCGTGATCGAACCCACAACCTCCTGTATACCAGACGAGGGAGTTAACATCTCCTAGACACCGCGGCCCTCTGCTCTGTCCGAGTCTTATCATTCGTATGGATGCATGCATCTGCCAGCCATCTCGGTAAGCCAACCCGTGGCACCAGGGTCTGTTCCGTGACCTCCTTTCCAGCAGAGAGAGCCGTCCACACTGCACGATAACTGCATTTGTATTTAACGCGGTCGTGCGTGTCTGTGTGTACGATTATCTGTGTGTGTACGAATCTGTGTGTGTACGAATCTGTGTGTGTGTACAAATCTGTGTGTGTGTACGATTATCTGTGTGTACGAATCTGTGTGTGTACGAATATGTGTGTGTACGAATCTGTGTGTGTGTACGAATCTGTGTGTGTACGATTATCTGTGTGTGTGTACGAATCTGTATGTGTGTACGCATCTGTATGTGTGTGTGTACGAATCTGTATGTGTGTGTGTACGAATCTGTGTGTGTACGAATCTGTGTGTGTGTACGAATATGTGTGTGGGTATGCATGTGAGGAGCGGTAGTGCAGTTGTTAGCGCGCTGGACCACGAACCTGGCCACATCGCTAATGACGGTTATCTGAACCTGTCCTGGGCCTCCCCTAGGTCGACTGAGCCTCAAATGTGCACCTGGTGCGATGTGTAAACATCGCCACTGGGAGACAAAGGCGGCCGGCGTGGTGCCGGCCACCCACCCCTCGTGTGCCGTGCCGGCCTTCATAGGTGCTCGCTAACAGCACTTGCCCCAACAGTATACTAAGGCTATGCGGGGATCTTTGTCTTTGGGAGCGGTGGCGTCGCGGTTCGCGCGCTGCGCTACGAACCCGGCGACCCGATCGCGGCCAACGCCGGTGACGATTATCTGAACCGGTCCCTTGGACGACTCAGCCTCAAATGAGTACCGGGTGCGATGCGTAGACGCCCGGGGGAGACAAAGGCGGTCACCCACTCCTCTTGCGCAGTGCCGGCTTCATAGGTACTCGCTAATAGTCTGTGAAGGCACACACAGTGTGTGTGTGTGTACGCCACAGTGTGTGTGTGTGTGTGAGGCCAGTGGTGTACACGTGTGTGTGTACGCGAGTGAGTGTGTCTGTATACGCCAGAGTGAGTGTGTGTGTATGTGAGTGTTGTTGTATACGCGTGAGTGTGTGTGTGTACGCCAGAGTGAGTGTGTGTGTACGCCAGAGTGAGTGTGTGTGTATGCCTGAGTGAGTGTGTGTGCATGCCAGAGTGAGTGTGTGTGTACGCCAGTGTGTGTGTATGCCGGAGTGTGTGTGTGTACACTAGTGTGTGTGTACGCTGTGTGGAAGCTGCAGTCGTGCCCTCACTTCTCTACGCCAGTGGACATTTAGGCTGGCCTGCCTATGATCAATCCTGGGTTTAACCAGGCGGGATTGTGTGAGGAGCTCACAAATCCTTGAAAGATCTGGACAAAGTCCCATCGGTGAGCTCCGCAGGCAAGGCTCCGTTGGCTGGGTCATGTAGCCCGCATGCCTAAACAGCTTTTGTTCGGCCGGATCGAGGTGGCTAAACAGGCGCGGCGCAGGCTAGAGAAGAGATGGAGTGATGTGGTACAGGATGATGTGGAGATCGGTCTTTGTGGAGGAGGCTCGTGAAGAACGCTGCTACTGGGCAGTTGGAGGCAGTCGCCCTCCAACAACAACGGAGGGCGGAGGAGCGACGCTCACAACAACGAGCGGAGCGCCGGGTGGCTAAAGCACAGCAAGTTGGCACAGTAGAGGGCACAGGTGGTGCATCAGCCAGTCATCTCAGTCAGTCGACCCGTGGCACCTGAGTCTGCCCCGTGACCTCGTGCCAGCGGCGTTCGACACTTCACGTGGCCTCAACGTGCACCTAGCCTGGCACAAGCGCAGTGGAGACGTCACCGCCACTTACTGGCGAATGGCGGTTGTTGTGTATGCCAGTGTGTGTGAGTGTGTGTGTACGCCAGTCTGTGTGTGTGAGAGAGATCGATAATGCATTCTCCCATCAAGGCGTCTCGTGGATTCACTCAACAGAGAAATTCACTCAACACCAGCCCCGCTCACCCCCCGCGGACACGCGAACAGGGCCGTACGTGGACACGTGTACAAAGTCGTACGTGGACACATGTACAGGGGCCGTACGTGGACACGTGTACAGGTCCGTACGTGGACACGTGTACAGGGGCCGTACGTGGACACGTGTACAGGGGCCGTACGTGGACACGTGTATAACATTACGCAGCTAAAAACATGTATGACACCTATATTTGAAACTTTCGTGACTGCAAGGATTCATATTTTTAGGTTTTTCGGTAAAGTCACGTAGGTAAAAAATTAAATTAAAATTAATAAAAGTAAAATAAAAAATAACGACGTTTCGGAGGCAACACAAGCATCCGTTTCAGGTGGAACCGTCACAGCCCGATAGCTGTATCAAGTAAATGAGAGATTACAAGAGATACCACTCCGTATATATAATGGTTGAGGGGGGGGGNCCAGGAACGGCACACTTTTCATTATTATGGTAAGGTGCGGCTTGAGACTACGAATAGACTGCATAACAAATGACTGAGCCTTTGTTATTAATTTTAATTTTACATTTTTACCTACGTGACTTTACCGAAAAAACCTAAGAATATGTGTATGACACCTGTGTGCCATACCCCCCCCGCCGCCTCCTCTTTCGCCTTGCGTATCATCGCATCCCTCCCTGCCTCCTGCATGACGGACGCACCGCGGGAAGCCCCTCATCCAGCAGTGGATGGAGAACAACCACAACAACAACAACAGGAGGAGGAGGGCTATAGCGTTCGGACTCTGAGAGATCCTTCGACCACAGTCTGCCCTCTCCCTCCCTCTCCTCCTCCACCCCCTCATTCTCTCCAATGCAATGGCACCACCCCACCCCCCTCGCTGGCTCCATCCCTCTCCCACCACCCGGACCCCGGTCCCATATAAAGGGCAGCGCGATTGACTGAGAGTGTGAGCGTTGGAGTGGCGGTGGCGGAGGTGGTGGTGGTGCTTCTGCTGCGTGTTCCCGCTTGCACTGCGGCTCTCTCTCTCAGTGTGGCACATTGGTGCGTCAACCACACACACACACGCACACACTTCTACTCCTCACCACCACCAACCCTCACAACCTCCCTCCCCAACCACCACCAATCCCAACCCTATAGCCCCACCCCCCCCCCCCCCATTCATTCCTCACCACCCGATGAGAGTCAACGACTCGCCAACTCACTCACCACCCACGACGGCTGCGGGCAGCAGATCGTCCCGCAGACCGCGGCCGCCAATGACGACGCCAATGACGCCGCTGACGGCCGTGGCCGTGGCGCTGGTGGCGGTGGCGGTAGCGCTGTCCAGCGCGCCACCGTCTCGCGCCTCGGCGGCGATGGTCTCGACGGTTCGGGCGAGGCCTCCGCCGGGTCTGAGGTCGCTTCTCGTGGGGCTTCGCCGCACGCCTCGGGCTGCAAATGCGGCCGCAGCAGCAGCAGCAGCTGATGCAGCAGCAGCTACAGCAGCAGCTGCGGCAGCAGATGCAGCTGCTGCGCGCGGGATGGAGTACGGGGGTTGAGGACCCTCGTGAAGAAGGGAGGCGGAGTGCGGCGAGGGCAGAGAGTACGACCACTGCTGAGACCGCATCTGGAGTTCGCGCTCGGTGAGTTGGGGGCAGTGGGGCGTTGTAGAGTGAGGAGCGGTTGCGCAGCGGTTAGCGCAAGTTGCTGCGATGCCAGCGACCGCGATTTCGATCCCCCCCCCCTCCCTCTCACGGCCCAACATCCGTGGCGAATATCTGTAACCGGTGCAGGGGCTCCTCCCTCCCCTAGGTCGATTCAGCCTTAAATGAGTTCTTGGTGTGTTTAAAATTTTGGGAAAAAAATCAGCCCTGGGAAGGCAAATGGCGTGGTGTTGGTCACACTAACCGCTCGTCTTTCTGTGGCGGCTTTCATTGGTGCTACTCGCTGCCGCAGCACTTTCCCCAACAGTCTGGTAAAGGCTATACGGGGGATCTTTGTCTTGGGGAGCGGGAGTGCAACGGTGAGCACCACGCTGAGCTCCGAACCCAACGAAGCGAGTTCGCGTCCCCGTTCACGGTAAACACCGGTGACGATTATCTGAACCGATCCTGGGGCTCAGCCGCAAATGAGTACATGGTGCGGTGTGTAGTAAACATCGCCACTGGGGAGACGAAGGCGGTCGGGCGTGGGCTGGCCACCCACCCCCTCGTGTGCTGCTACTCGCTTGCCCCAACAGTCTGTTAAAGGCTATACGGGGGATCTTTGTCTTTTCTCCGCGTGTAAAGTGTGTGTGTGGTTTCGTGGTGTGAGTGTGTGTGTGTGATAGTGTGTGTGTGGAGTGTGTGGGTGTGTGGATAGTGTGTGTTTAATGTGTGTGTGTGGATAGTGTGTGTGTGGAGTGTGTGGAGAGTGTGTGTGGAGTGTGTGTGTGTGTGTGTGGAGTGTGTGTGTGTGGATAGTGTGTGTGGAGGTGTGTGTNGAGCGAGTGTGTGTGTGTGTGTGGTGTGTGCGGTGTGTGTGTGTGGAGTGTGTGTGTGTGTGTGTGTGGCGTGTGTGGTGTGTGTGTTGTGGAGTGTGTGGTGTGTGTGTGTGTGTGTGGAGTGTGTGTGGATAGTGTGTGGAGCGAGTGTGTGTGGTGTGTGTGTGCGTGTGGTGTGTGTGTGTGTATTGTGTGGTGTGTGTGTGTGGTGTGTGTATGTACGGTGTGTGCGCACACGAACGAGTGAAGCAAGGATGTACACGCCACTCGCTCTCTATCGCCTTGTGCGTCGCACTCAACTGGAGGCGAACTTCTCGGTCCACCGATGCTGCAACTGCTGTGAATGTTTCGAGCGAGACGTGGTGCTCCTCCCTCCCTCCATCACTCCTCTCTCTCTTTCTCTCTCTCCACTGAGAGAGTCTCCTGTGAGTGGAACAAAACAACACCCGCCACTCCGAGCGTTCCAACATTCTCCAGATTTTGTGTTTCTCATTTATTATTGTTGTGTAGCAAGACCGAAGCAATAATAAAATAATAGTGTGCGATGGTGTGAGCTTGGGACTCGACTCCAGCTCCGCTCGCGCCGAAAGTCGCCCCCATCTCGAGCTCCTGTCGACAACACGATGAGAATTCACGCGAGGCGCTCGCCCTCCTCGCTACCCGCACGACAACTGCGATCGCCTGCTCGTGTTGGACCTGAGCGGCGTGAGTGAATCCGTGTGCGGTCAGTGTGGGTGTGTGTGTCTGTGTGTGTGTGAGCAGTCAGTGTGTGTGTGTCTGTGTGTCTGTGTGTGTGCGTGAGTGAATCCGTGTGCGGTCAGTGTGGTCTGTGTGTCTGTGCGTGTGTGAGCAGTCTGTGTGTGTGCGTGTGTGTGTGTGTGCGTGAGCATCTGTGTGTGTGTGCGTGAGTGAATCCGTGTGCGGTCAGTGTGTGTGTCTGTGTGTGCGTGTGAGCAGTCTGTGTGTGTGTGCGTGTGTGTGCGTGAGTGAATCGGTGAGCGGTCAGTGTGTGTGTCTGTGTGTCTGTGTGTGCGTGTGTGAGCACAGTGTGTGTGTGCGTGTGTGTGCGTCAGTGAATCCGTGTGCGGTCAGTGTGTGTGTCTGTGTGTGTGTGTGCGTGTGAGCAGTCAGTGTGGGTGTGTGTGCGTGTGTGTGCGTGAGTGAATCCGTGTGCGGTCAGTGTGTGTGTGTGTCTGTGTGTGTGCGTGTGAGCAGTCAGTGTGTGTGTCTGTGTGTGTGCGTGTGTGAGCAGTCAGTGTGTGTGTCTGTGTGCTGTGTGTGTGTGAGCAGTCTGTGTGTGTGTGCGGGTGTGTGTGTGAATCGTGGGAGCGGGAGTGTAGCGGTTAGCGCGCTGCGCTATGAACCCAGCGACCCGTTCGATTCCCGTTCACGGCCAATACCAGTGACAATTATCTGAATCGGTTCTGGGCCTCCCCTAGGTCGACTCAGCCCTGAACGAGTACTTGCGTGTAACCCTCATCACTGGGGACATCATCATCATTACCACGGCCTCCTCATCCTGTACCTCCCCCTCCACTCCCACGCCAATCTGCATTGGTGTGTACAACATTCTCTGGCACGTGTCGTGACGGGCACTGCGAGATGCGACCGTGTCCGTCCAGTGCGAGCCGAGCTGCATTGGCTTCCAGTTGCCGAACGAACACGTGGTTCTAACGAGGTGTCGCGCTCGTTGCGCACGCAAAGCGCTTGCCACAATTTCCATTTAAAGCTTTCGTGACTGCAGGGATTCATCTTCTTGGTTCTTTCGGTAAAGTCATGTAGAATGGAAATATTAAAATAATAAAAATAAAACATCATAAATAATTCTCACGACGTTTCGTCCACAACGCAAGCAACCGTCCTCAGGTGGAGAACAGGTCTGTCGAGTAGACAGAGTCTGACAGACCTGCTCTCCACCTGAGGACGGCTGCTTGCGTTGTGGCCGAAACGTCGTGAGAATTATTTATTATGTTTATTTTATTATTTTATTATTTCCATTCTACGTGACTTTACCGAAAGAACCAAGAAGACGCTTGCCACCAATGAACCACAACACCCTCGCTGGTCTCGTCCAGGAGAATAAACACCAGGCACGCGAACTCCGGTGGTCACACTCGCAGCAGCAGCGGTAGCGGCTTTTGGGCTGCGAGCCATCGGACAAAAACGACGATTAATTCTAGATTTGAAGCTTTCGTGACTGCAAGGATTCATATTCTTAGGTTTTTTCGGTAAAGTCACGTAGGTAAAAAAATTAATGAAAGTAAAATAAAATAAAAATCACGACGTTTCGGAGGCAACACAAGCTTCCGTCTTCAGGGAAGACGACGATTGTCACCGCATCGCGGGGCGCTTTCAGACGCGCTTCTGCGGCCGTCTGGAACGCTCTTCTTTCCGATGTTATGAAGTCACTGGACTTTTAAATCACATCTAGATTGGCAAACTATTTCTTTAGAACTGATTTTGTTGTGTTGAGTTTGTTGTCCTTCTCCCGCTCCTCCGATGAGCACGGTTGGCGACGTACGGTGTAAAAGAAGTTCAACATACACATGTACCTCGCTGATCTCGTCCAGGAGAATAAACCACCACGCGGACTCCGGGGTCACCCTCGCAGCAGCAGCGGCTTTTGGCTGCGAGCATCAAAAAAGGACGGTGGTCACCACATCGCGGGGAGCTTTCAGATGCGCTTCTGTGGCCGTCTGGAACGTTCTTCCTTCCGATATGAGGAAGCCACTGGAGCTATGCACCTTAAATCATCATCTCGATGGACGAACTCGTTTCTGTAGAACTGCTTTTTGTGTTTAGTTTAGTGCGTTACCCCGCCCGCACCTCCGATTAGTACGGTTGGCTACGTACGGTGTGAAAGAAGTTTAATATACAGACGTACCTCCTCCATCTCCTCCTCATCCTGCCCCTCCTCTCCATTTCCTCCTCCATCTCCTCCTACCTCCTCCTCCTGCCTCCTCCACCATCTCCTCCTCCTCCATCTCCTCCTCCTGCCTCCTCCTCCATCTCCTCCATCTCCTCATCCTGCGTCCCCTCCTCCTCCTCCATTTCCTCCTCCTGCCCCCCCCCTCCTCCATCTCCTCCTCCTGCTCCTCCTCGTCGTGTCCCGGGCTATTGACGAATGCGTTCAGATTTTCATTTCTCAAAAGCAGATGTCCATGACGGACTCGACTCAACGATCGGGTCAGTGCGAGTTTCGAAGGAACGTCTTCTGCTTCTTCCGATCGCCTTTTGCCCGAGCGCTCTCGCAGAAGACGCAGGAAGGGAGGGTCTCGAACGCCGCTCAATGTCGACCACGTGGCAATCCACTGCTGGATGATGGCCTGTCAGTAGAGTCACTTAGCGCAGGGGGAAGGGGGGGGGGGGTCTTGCCCCCCTCCCTCACTCCCTCTCTGGTGGCCCAAGCTACGAGTTGCCCCCCCTCCAGCGATGAACAATGATAGAGGAGTTGTTAGTAAGTAAGGAGTTGTTAGTAAGGAGTTGTTAGTAAGTGAAGAGTTGTTAGTAAGTAAGGAGTTAGTAAGTGAGGAGTTGTTAGTAAGGAGTTGTTAGTGAGTAAGGAGTTGTTAGTGAGTAATGAGTTGTTAGTAAGTAAGGAGTTGTTAGTAAGGAGTTGTTAGTAAGGAGTTGTTAGTAAGGAGTTGTAAGGAGTTGTTAGTAAGGAGTTGTTAGTAGGAGTTGTTAGTAAGGAGTTGTTAGTAAGGAGTTGTTAGTAAGGAGTTGTTAGTAAGTAAGGACTTGCCCCTTGCTTCTTGTTCGACGCGTGTGCGGCGATGGCGCAGCCGTCGATCGAGGGTCGAATTCGAACCGCGTTGTGTGATCGGCATCGCGCTCGCTGAAGCTGTTGATGCCTTCAGGGAAGTCGTGTGGACTGTATACACGCAACTGCGCGCAATTCTGTGAGTCACTTACAACTTGCTTTGCCGTTACTTATTGCCAATTATGGACTCAGACTATTGTCCCGTCATCTCATAGAGTCCCTGGCACATAATAATATGTTACACAGTGGCAGTGGGGTCGCAAAATGCCGATTTATTACTAATAAACCCCAATGATCCGATCGAAATTAAAGATTTCGATCGGATCATTGGGGGGGGGGGCACGTGCCACCCCACCCCCTCACTGGCGGTGAGCTAAGCACTGCGCCACCGCTCCACGCCCCCAGCGGTCTCGCGTGAGAGGACTCGCCAATGGGCTGGAAACACCTTAAGGATGAGAGGACCGCAGAACTTGGGGGGGGGGGGGGATTGTTGGTGGCGACGACTCGTTACCCCTGCGTGGCTCCTACTGCCTTCCAGCTCGTCCGTGGTTCCTCCTCTCTCCTGAGTCGTCCTCTCTCTGAGTCGTCCTCATTCTCTCTCTAAGTCGTCCTCTCTCTCTGAGTCGTCCTCTCTCTCTCTGAGTCGTCCTCTCTCTCTCTCTCTGAGTCGTCCTCTCTCTCTGAGTCGTCCTCTCTCTCTGAGTCGTCCTCTCTCTCTTGAGTCGTCCCTCTCTTCCGAGTCGTCCTCTCTCTCTGAGTCGTCCTCTCTCTCTGAGTCGTCCTCTCTCTCCGAATCGTCCTCTCTCTCTGAGTCGTCCTTTCTCTTTGAGTCGTCCTTTCTCTCTGAGTCGTCCTCTCTCTCTGAGTCGTCCCCTCTCTCTCTCTGAGTCGTCCTCTCTCNGATGGTCTCTCTCTCTCTCTGAGTCGTCCTCTCTCTCTGAGTCGTCCTCTCTCTCTGAGTCGTCCTCTCTCTCTTTGAGTCGTCCTCTCCGAGTCGTCCTCTCTCTCTGAGTCGTCCTCTCTCTCTCTGAGTCGTCCTCTCTTNCTCTCTCTCTCTGAGTCGTCCTCTCTCTCTGAGTCGTCCTCTCTCTCTGAGTCGTCCTCTCTCTCTGAGTCGCCCTCTCTCTAAGTCGTCCTCTCTCTCTCTGAGTCGTCCTCTCTCTGAGTCGTCCTCTCTCTCTGAGTCGTCCTCTCTCTGAGTCGTCCTTTCTCTTTGAGTCGTCCTTTCTCTCTGAGTCGTCCTCTCTCTCTGAGTCGTCCTCTCTCCCTCTGAGTCGTCCTCTCTCTCTGAGTCGTCCTCTCTCTCTGAGTCGTCCTCTCTCTCTCTGAGTCGTTATTTCTCTCTCTCTGAGTCGCCCTCTCTCTCTGAGTCGTCCTCTCTCTCTGAGTTGTCCTCTCTCTCTCTCTGAGTCGTCCTCTCTTTCTAAGAGAGCGAGGAGTGGATCCCGTGTGGCGATGGCAACGACGCAGCGTTACGAGTTAACATCGTTGTTGTTATCATCATCATCATCACGACCGTCACATGTTTACGAGTTGACTCTGAGCTGCGGTTAAACCTCACAATATTGACTACATCCCATCATCATCAAGACAACAATAATAATAATTGTACTATTAGACGATACACGCATTTCACTTTGGCGCGGCGATCGGATGTCTCAGCGCAACTCGGCCAGGAGACACCAGTGGCAGCCAAAGTGTTGACATATTTACGAGTTTTTAAAGAAACTATATATATGAATTACAACAATACTATCGTTACGATGTAAACATTCCCACAGTGCATTTGGTATTCGAGCTGTCTTCACGAAGAAAGGCGCTGCGGCTGTGTTTCACGGCTGGGTAAAGTGGCCACCTGGTCACTCAACCACCCACCCACTCACTCAACCAACCACTCACTCAATCACCCATCCACTCACTCAGTAAACCACCACTCACTCAACCACCCATCCACTCACTCAACCACCCATCCACTCACTCAACCACCCATCCACTCACTCAGTAAACCACCCACTCACTCAACCACCCATCCACTCACTCAACCACCCATCCACTCACTCAACACCCATCCACTCACTCAGTAAACCACCCACCCACTCACTCAACCACCCATCCACTCACTCAACCACCCATCCACTCACTCAACACCCATCCACTCACTCAGTAAACCACCCACCACTCACTCAACCACCCATCCACTCAGTCAACCACCCATCCACTCACTCAATCACCCATCCACTCACTCAGTAAACCACCCACCACTCACTCAACCACCCATCCACTCACTCACTCAACCACCCATCCACTCACTCAGTCAACCATCCACTCACTCAGTCACCCACCCATCCAATCACTCACTCAACCACCCACTCACTCACTCACTCAACCATCCACTCACTCACTCAACCACCCATGCATTCACTCAATCATCCATCCACTCACTCAACCACCCATCCATTCACTCAGTCAACCACCTACCCACTCACTCATTCAACCACCCATCCACTCACTCAACCACCCATCCACTCACTCAATCACCCATCCGCTCACTCACTCAACCACCCATCCACTCAGTCACCCACCCATCCAATCACTCACTCAACCACCCATCCATTCACTCAATCATCCATCCACTCACTCAACCAACCACCCACCCACTCACTCATTCAACCACCATCCACTCACTCAATCACCCATCCACTCATTCACTCAACCACCCATCCACTCACTCAACCACCATCCACTCACTCAACCACCCATTCACTCACTCAACCACCATCCACTCACTCACCCACCCATCCACTCACTCAATCAACCACCCATCCACTCACTCAACCACCCATCCATTCATTCACTCAACCACCCATTCACTCAGTCACGCACCCATCCACTCACTCAAGCACCCATCCACTCACTCAACCATCCATCGGCTCACTCATTCAACCGAAACACGAACGGCGCGTTGGTATTTTATGGTGAATGTGCACACAGCGGCAGTATTATCCGGGCGGCCCGTCGGCAGAGTCGAACCGCTGTTCTGATTGGGTTATCTCTCTACATTGTGACTTTACCAAAAGAACCAAGAATATTGGGAAAGTATTGATTGGTGCTGGTCGGTGTTGCTGTTTGTGTTCTGTGATGCCGGTCTCCCTTGAGAGCGGGGAGAGAGAGACAATATCGGCAATATAGCCTCTCGCCTGGTTATCAATAGCAGCACGCGATCAATGTGGCTGAAAATATGCACTCCCAGAGGGCCGTGGGTCTGATGGGATGTAAAAAAAAAAACAACGTCAAGGAGCCACTCAAAATACAACCACCCATCCACTCACTCACTCAACCACCATCCACTCACTCACTCAACCACCATCCACTCACTCAACCACCATCCACCCACTCAACCACCCACTCACTCAACCAGCAATCATATCACTCACTCACTCAACCACCCATCCACCCATTCACTCAACCACCATCCACCCACTCACTTAACCACCCATCCATTCACTCACTCACTCAACCACCCATCCACCCACTCACTCAACCAACCATCCACTCACTCACTCCCTCAACCACCATCACCCATCCACTCACTCAACCACCCATCCACTCACTCACTCAACCACCCATCCACTCAATCACTCGCCTCACTCACCATCCACCCACTCACTCAACCAACCATCCACTCACTCACTGACTCAACCACCCATCCACCCATCCACTCACTCAACCACCCATCCACTCAGTCACTCACTCAACCACTTATCCACTCACTCATTCAACAACCCATCCACCACTCACTCAACCAGCAATCATATCACTCACTCAACCACCCATCCACCACTCACTCAACCATCCATCCACCCACTCACTTAACCACCATCCATTCACTCACTCACTCAACCACCCATCCACTCACTCACTCAACCACCATCCACCCACTCACTCAACCACCCATCCACCCACTCACTCAACCACGCATCCACCACTCACTCAACCACGCATCCACTCACTCACTCAACCACCCATCCACCCACTCACTCAACCACCCACTCACTCAACCACCCATCCACCCACTCACTCAACCACCCACTCACTCACTCAACCACCCATCCACTCAACCACCATCCACTCACTCACTTAACCACCCACTCACTCAACCAACCATCCACTCACTCACTCAACCACCCATCCTATCACTCACTCGCTCACCCACCCATCCACTCACTCGCTCACTCACCCACTCACTCACTCACTCGCTCGCTCACTCACTCACTCACCCACCCATCGACTCAATCACCCAACCACCCATCCACTCACTCGGGACTTATTCATTGTGTTTATCTACAAGACTCACCTATGATGTTATTGATATTCTCTACAACGACGGTCACGATGAGTGTGCGTTACGTATTGCCGTGCAGTGCATCATTCTGTGTCGAGCGATGACCCATATCGTAAAGAGGGGATCCTTGACTAAACATCGATTGGCAGTTCGCCAGCGAGTCTGACTGCTGCTGATGATGCACGGAGTGTCAAAACCGGTCCTTGACTATCAAAATCGCGCAGTTCGTCAACATTGGTCCGAGCGAGCCTGACTCGCGCTGCTGATGAGACAATGAATGGCGAAGCCGGTCTCGAGTGTTGCCTGTGCTGCATCAATGCTGCTGATGGGACATGTGTGGTCGGGACCTGTGCATCGTTCGTGTGGAGGGACCGCGTGTGTGCATGGCACTCTGTCCGTGTGTCCACAGCGATGTCGTGGCTTGTTCATCTATGGGCGGATTGAGTGATTGTGTTCGGAGCGTGCCGACATAGTGGCCACCACAACGAACTACCCACCGATATCACCACGACCACCTCCACCACGATTATTCATCTCTCTCTTCACCTCCCTCCGTCCCCCCCTCTCACCATCACACTCCCACTCCCACTCTCCCTCCATCCACCTCCATCCCCTCCTCCTCCCTCTCTTCATCTCCCTCCTTCCTCCTCTGTCCATGTCGCTCCGTCCGCCTCTCTCTCTCTCTCACCATCTCCCCCCTCTCTCTCTCTCTGCCCTCCCCCACCGACTCCCTCCCCTCTCTCCCCACCATCTCCCCTTTCTCCCTCTCTCCCCACCTCTCTCTCTGCCCTCCCCCACCATCCCCCCCCCCTCTCTCACCATCTCCCCCCCCTCTCTCACCATCTCCCCCCCCCTCTCTNACCATCTCCCCCCCCNTCTCTCACCATCTCCCCCCTCTCTCACCATCTCCCCCCCCCTCTCACCACCCCCCCTCTCTCTCTCNCCCCCCCCATCTTTCTCTGCCCCTCCCCCACCACCTCCCTCCCGGTGATGGGCACCCCGCTGGAGACAGCGCCCCACGCTCCAGCAATCAAAGCGCGCGGGCCGCATTCCCCGCCGGCGCTGTTGACACGGGGGCGCGCTCATGCGAGAGGGGGGCCCGAAGCGATGTGTTGAGGGGGGGGGGCAACGCCTCGGTGGGGGATTACAAAGTCAAAGATCCACCCCACCTTGTATAGCCTGCAACAGACTGTTGGGGCAAGTGCTGTTAGCGAGCAGCGCCTATGAAGGCCGGCACGGCACACGAGGGGGTGGGGTGGCAAGCACCACGCCCGGCCGCCTTTGTCTCCCAGTGGCGATGTTTACTACACCGCTGCACCAGGTCCTCATTTGAGGCTGAGTCGACCTAGGGGAGACCCAGAACCCCGTCACCGGTGTTGGCCGTGAGTGGGAGTCGAACTCGGGTCGCCGGGTTCGTAGCGCAGTGCGCTAACCGCTACACCACCGCTCCCTACAACATACACACGAGCACACAGCGGGACACACATACACACAAAGACAAAGGTCCCCGTATCGCCTTCACGTACTTTTGGGCAAGAGTGGAGAAGTTTCCATGACCTAGGCAGTCTGCTTACGACCAGCTCCGACCGAGCGGCGTTGTCTTCCCACCTGGTTGCGTAACGCTGCGTGAAAAGCTACCTGGTCTGTCTCTCCCACGATGCTGCCGGCTTCGTCTCGGCTACAGTTAGTCCCTCCATTCTCGGCTGCTTGCAACACGCCGAGGCCTTTCAAGGAACGTCTGCGCCGGTTTGAAACATTCAGGCTGGCCCGCCTGTGATCCATCCTGGGTTTAACCAGACCGGATTCCAGTGGTGAGGATCTCACATAATCCTTGACAGATTCTGGACAAAGTCCCATCGAGTGAGCGCCTCCGGCAGGCGAGGCTGCGTTGGCTGGGTCATGCAAGCCCGCAATGGCCAGCCACCGCATTGCCCAAACAGCATCTGTTTAGCGAGATAGAGGGGGCTAAACGTTGCTAGAGAAGAGATTGAGCTGATGTGATGCGGGGGGATGTGGGAGGCTGTGTATTTGCCGATGACTGGTAACGGAGGTGTCAAGATCGCCTCTGTGGAGGGGGAGGCTCGCGAATGACGCTGCTGCTGGGCAATTGGAGGCAGTCGCCTTCCAACAACAACCACAACAACGACGGAGGGCGGATGAGCGACGCTCACGACAGCGAGTTGGCACCGTAGGGCGCACACAGGTGGTGAATCGATCTGCCGGTCATCTCATTCTCAGTCAGTCAACGCAAAGCACCTGGGTCTGTCCCGTGACCTCCTGTCAGCGAGCCTTGGACACTTCACGTGGCCTCAAGGTGCACCTAGCCTGGCACAAGTAGTTGTGTGCGTGGCGTGTGTCTTTGGGGAGCGCTCGTGTGGTTGTTAGCGCTGCACTGCGCTACGAACCCGCTAACATATCCGAGTTCGATTCTCGCTCACGGCCAACGACTTTGACGATATCAGAACTCGATCTTGGGCCGTCCCCTAGGTAGGCTTAGTTTCGGTGTGTAGTTAGCATCGCCACCGGGGAGACAAAGGCGGCCGGGCGTGGTGCTGGCCGCCCTCCCCTGTCGCGTGCCGTGCCGGCCTTCGTAGGTGCTGCTCGCTAACAGCACTTGCCCCAGCAGCACGTTGAGGCTATACGGGGGACCTTTGTGGTGTGCTGTGTGTTTCCGCAGCGCTGGTCCCGAGGGATGCCGGGCTGAAGAGCAAGTACCTGAGACACCACACAGGTGTGTTCACGTACGTGTGTGTTCACCTGTGTGTGTTCACCTACGTGTGTGTTCACTACGTGTGTGTTCACCTGTGTGTGTGTTCACGTTGNGTGTGTGTTCACCTGTGTGTGTTCACGTGTGTGTTCACCTACGTGTGTGTTCACCTGTGTGTTACCTACTGTGTTCACGTTCACGTGTTCACCTGTGTGTGTGTTCACGTGTGTGTGTGTGTTCGCCTATGTTTGATGACGTGTGTGTGTTCGCCTGTGCGTGTTCATCTGTGTGTGTTCATCTGTGTGTTCACGTGTGTGTGTTCGCCTGTGTGTGTGTTTATATGTGTGTGTTCACCTGTGTGTGTTCATATGTGTGTGTGTGTGTGTTCACGTGTGTGTGTTCGCCTGTGTGTGTGTTCATATGTGTGTGTTCACCNGTGTGTGTTCACGTGTGTGTGAGTTTACCTGTGTGTGTGTTNACCTGTGTGTTCACGTGTGTGTTCACGTGTGTGTTCCCCTGTGTGTGTTCATCTGTGTGTTCACGTGTGTGTGTTCACCTGTGTGTGATAACGTGTGTGTCACCTGTGTGTGTGTGTTCACCTATGTGTACGTGTGTTCACGTGTGTGTGTTCACNGTGTGTGTGTTCACCTATGTGTGATGGCGTGTGTGTNGATGTATTCACCTGTGTGTGTGNTCATCTGTGCGTGTTCACGTGCGTGTTCACCTGTGTGTGTTCACCTCTGTGTGTGTTCANGTGTGTGTGTTCACGTACGTGTGTGTTAGCCTACGCTGCGCTCAAATCTGACGGCTCACGGCCAACACCCNGTGAGATTATCTGTGGGCTCCCCTAGGTCGACTCACCTAAATGAGTACCTGGTGCGGTGTGTAAACACGTCTGGGGAGCACCGGTGGGCGTGGTGCTGGCCACTCACCACCGCCTGTGGCGTACCGGCCTTCATAGGTGTACTCGCCAGCACTTGCCCCAACAGTCTGTCAGCTATACGGGGACCTTTGTCTTTTGACGTGTGTGTGTGTGCACCTGTTCTTCCCCAGTGCGCGCTCACCTACGCCTGTACCCACCTGTGTGCACACCTGTGAGTGAACACACACACGCCAACACACGAGACAAAGATCCCCCGTATAGGCACGCCTGNTGGGGCANGTGNTGTCAGCTGTGCGTGCCACTGTGTGTCTTGTCCAGTTCTGNTGTTTGCGTCCTAAACCCATGCAGGTACACATTTGAGTGAGTCGACCTGAGGAGGCCCAGCAGGTTCAGTATTCATCACTGAATTATTGTGGTGATGTGTGTGGTGATGATTGTGGCNGTGTTCACGTGTGTGGTTATGATTGCATTTGTGTTGATTTGTGTGTGATGGCATTTGTGTGTTGGTGCTAGTGTATTGATTACGNTGGTGACGGCATTTGTGGCATTGTGGGGTTGATGGTTTTAGTATCAATGTGTTGATGTGATCGTGAGTTGATGGTGNTGTGACCTGTTGNTGGTGTGGTGTCTGTGTGATTATGTGTGTTGATGATGTGTGTAATCATGGTGACGATCATGTGTGTGATTGTGTTTATTATGTGTGCGTGATGTGGTGGTGTTGATGTGTGTGATGGTGGTGATGTGANTGTGTTGATGGTGGTGTGTTGATGGTGGTGATGTGGTAATGTGTTAATGTTGGTGTGTGTGGTGATGACTTTGTGTGATGTTGATGGTGTGATGTTGATGGTGNTGTTGATGGTGGTGATGCTGGTGGTGATTGATGTGATGTTGCTGGGGTAATGTTGATGGTGNTAATGTTGATGGTGGTGATGTTGATGTGATATGTTCCTGTTGTGGTGATGTTGATGGTGATGTTGATGTGAGTTGATGGTGGTGTGTTGATGGTGGTGATGTTGATGATGATGTTGGTTGCTGGTGGTGATGTTAATTGGTGATGTTGATGTGATGTTGCGGTGGTGATGTTGATGGTGGTAATATTGATGTGTGTTGCTGGTGGTGATGTTGATGGTGGTAATATNGATGGTGTGTTGCTGGTGGTGATGTTGATGGTGGTAATATTGANGGTGATGTTGCTGGTGGTGATGTTGATGGTGATGTTGCTGTTGCTGGTGGTGATGTTGATGGTGGTGATGTTGATGGTGGTGATGTTGATGGTGAGTGATGTTGATGGTGGTGCATGTTGCTGAGTGATGTTGGTGATGGTGATGTTGATGGTGGTGATGTTGGTGATGTTGATGGTGTTGATGGTGGTGATTTGATGGTGATGATGATGTTGATGGTGGTNATGATGGTGNTGTTNATGGTGGTGCATGATGTTGATGGTGATGTTGATGGTGATGTTGATGGTGATGTTGATGTTGATGTGTGTTGATGGTGGTTGTGATGTTGATGGTGTGTGATGTTGATGTTGATGGTGATTATGTTTGTGATTGATGGGGTTGCTGGTGGTAGTATGGATGGTGGTGATGCTGATGTGAGTTGAGGGTGGTGATGTTGTTGATGTTGATGGGGTGTTGGTGATGATGGTGGTGATGATGTTGATGGTGGTGATGATGTTGATGGTGATGGTGATGTTGATGGTGATGGGTGGTGATGCTGATGNTGGTGGTGATGTTGATGGTGATGATGATGTTGATGGTGGTGATGTTGATGGTGATGTTGATGATGTTGATGGTGGTNATGTTGATGGTGATGTTGATGGTGGTGATGTTGATGTTGCTGGTGATGATGATGGTGGTGATGCTGATGGTGGTGATGTTGCTGGTGGTGATGTTGCTGGTGATGTTGTTGGGTAATGTTGATGGTGTTGATGTTGATTATGTTGATGGTGGTGATGTTGCTGGTGATGTGATGTTGATGTTGATGGTGGTGATGTTGATGTTGCTGGTGATGATGTTGATGGTGATGCTGATGGTGATGTTGCTGGTGGTGATGTTGCTGTTGATGTTGTTGATGTGATGGTGGTGATGTTGATGTTGCTGGTGGTGATGTTGCTGGTGGTGATGTTGCTGGTGATGTTGATGTTGATGGTGTTGTTGATGATGTTGATGTTGTTGATGTTGTTGATGTTGATGATGTTGTTGATGTTCCCGTGTGCAGATTACAGGCGTTGTGCCCGACTGCTGTCTCGCCTGGCGGCGAGTCCAGTGTGCCGCGCCTAACAACACACACTTACACACACACACACACTTACACACTTACACACTTACACTTACACANTTACACACACTTACACACACACACTTACACACTTACACACACTTACCACACTTACACACACATACACACACACTTACACACACTCANACACACTTACACACACTTACACTTACACACACANTTACACACTTACACACACACACTTACACACACACTTACACACACACTTACACACACACTTACACACACACTTACACACTTACACACANACCTACTTACACACACANTTACACACACACACGCACANTTACACACACACTCACAACACACANTCACACTCACACTCACACACACACACTTNCACACANACACTCACACACACACACACACTACACACTTACACACTTACACACTTACACACACACTCTACACACACTTACACACACTTACACACGTACTAACACACTTACACACTTACACACACACANTTACACACACAGACTTACACACACACTTACACACACANTTACACACACTTACACACACTTACACACGTGACACACTTACACACACTTACACACACATACACTCATACACTTACACACACTTACACACACTTACACACTTACACACTTACACACACACACTTACACACACTTACACACACTTACCACACACACTTACATGCACACTTACACACACTTACACACACTACACACTTACACACACACATACTTACACACACTTACAGACTTACACACAGACTTACATACACACACACANTTACATACAGACACACACACACTTACACACACACACTTACATACACACACTTAACAGACACACTTACATATACACTAAAACACACACTTGCATACATATACTTACACGCATACATACACACATACACTACAAGAAAGACAACGATCCCCCTTATAGCCTTAACAGACTGTAGGGGCAAGTGCGGTTAGCGAGCACCTATGAAGGCCGGCACGGCACACGAGGGGGTGAGTGGCCAGTACCACGGCCTTTGTCTCCCTAATGCACCAGGTACTCATATGAGGCTGAGTCGACCAAGGGAGGCCCAGGACCGTTTCAGATAATCGTCACCGGTGTTGGCCGTGAGCGGGAATCGAACTGGGTCGCCGGGTTCGTAGCGCAGCGTAGCGCTAACCGCTACACTACAGCTCACATACACACTCACCTTCATACACACCTTAACATACACACACACATACTTACATAGATACTTATATACATACACACACACTCGCGTAGATACATACACACGTACATACATACACACGTACAAATTTACACGTACTTACACGCACACGTACACACTTATATACCAAAGACACATACATAACTACACGCACACACCTACACACAAACACACTTATATAACATACACAACTACTCGCGCACACAAACAAGCATGCACATACACAAAGACAAATACACACACGTATACACACCACGCCTCACCGCTAATGCTTCCCTAGTCCTGAAGTTTACACACCGCAAGAGGTACTCATTTATGGCTGAGTCGACCTAGGGGAAGCCCAGGACCGGTTCGGATATAATCATCGCTGATGCTGGGCCGTGAGCGGGAATCGAACCCGGGTCGCGTTACACCGCAAGGACAAAGATCCCCGTATAGCCTCCACAGACCGTTCGGGGCAAGTGCAGGTTCTGAAAGTCAGCGAGCGCCTGACTCAAATCGGTCACCGGTTTAACGGTTACCGGTTTCACCTGCCGCGGTGCACACGTGACGCCGCGTACATTATGCTCAGACATACGGCCACGCGGTACCATTGCGCTGTTAGCGAGCACCTATTAAGGCCGGCAGCGCTCACGCCCGGCCGACCTTTGCCTCATCGGCACTGATGTCCATAACCAAGGCACCACGATTTAACGCTTTCGTGACTGCAGGGATTCATATTCTTGGTTCTTTCGGTAAAGTCACGTAGAAGGGAAATAATAAAATAATAAAAATTAGACATAATAAATAAAACTCTCACGACGTTTGGCCACAACACAAGCAGCCGTCCTCTGTTGATATGTAAACTCCTTTGTCAAGGCGCTCTGCTCTCCCACCCAGCTTATAATACGCTGCCAAGCTTAGCAGTGTTCATTAAGACGCTGTCTTTCCGACAGCTCTGTTTCTTCACCTGAGGACGGCTGCTTGCGTTGTGGCCGAAACGTCGTGCTAATTTTATGTTATTATGTTAAATTCTTATTATTTCCCTTCTACGTGACTTTACCGAAAGAACCAAGAACACAAGCCACCACGCTTCACGTGACAACTTGTGTTAGCAAGGCTGCTGTGTAGGGTGGAGAAGAAGTCTACGACACGCGCACACACGCACACATCTTACTCGAACATTCCACCTGACAACGGCCCACGCCAGCATCAAATATTCGAACTCGCGGCAGCAATGAAACCCGCGTGACCCCTTGCGTCACAATGGCTCAGCCGTGAGCCATTGTGACGTCAACCGTGATGCGAGCGAGCACGTGGGTTGGTGTGGCGGCCAATCCCCCCCTTGTTCGTTTTCTCCCAGCGCCTCGTCGCTCATTTGATGCCGAGTCGACCTAGGGAGGCCCGCGGGCTCGTGCCGGTCGGGCACAAACGTAACGCCAACTCACTCCGCGACAAACGCTTGACAGCGCTAGCGACAATGCAACAACGAGGTTGGGAAGGACCTGCAGGGTGTGGTAGCGTCTCGCAGCGATCAGGAGCCTGGGTTCAATTCTCGACTAGTGCACCTCTCTGTGTGCAAGTTCGTATGTTCTACCCTGTTCTGTAGAGTGAGTGAGTTGTGTGTTCTCCCCTGTTCTGTAGTGAGTGGAGTTTGTGTGATCTCCCCTGTTCTAGAGTGAGTGGAGTTTGTGTGTTCTCCCCTGTTCTAGTGAGTGGAGTTTGTGTGATCTCTCCCTGTTCTGTAGAGTGAGTAGAGTTTGTGTGTTCTCCCCTGTTCTGTAGAGTGAGTGGAGTTTGTATGATCTCCCCTGTTCTGTAGAGTGAGTGAGTGGAGTTTGTGTGATCTCCCCTGTTCTGCAGAGTGAGTGTTTGTGATCTCCCCCTGTTCTACAGAGTGAGTGGAGTTGTATGATCTCCCCTGTTCTACAGAGTGAGTGGAGTTGTATGATCTCCCCCGTTCTGTAGAGTGAGTGGAGTTTGTATGATCTCCCCTGTTCTACAGAGTGAGTGGAGTTTGTATGATCTCCCCTGTTCTGTAGAGTGAGTGGAGTTTGTATGATCTCCCCCTGTTCTGCAGAGTGAGTGGAGTTTGTATGATCTCCCCCTGTTCTANAGATTGAGTGAGTGGAGTTTGTATGATCTCCCCCTGTTCTACAGAGTGAGTGGAGTTTGTATGATCTCCCCTGTTCTACAGAGTGAGAGTGAGTGTAGTTTGTATGATCTCCCCCTGTTCTACAGAGTGAGAGTGAGTGGAGTTTGTATGATCTCCCCTGTTCTACAGAGTGAGTGAGTGGAGTTTGTATGATCTCCCCTGTTCAACAGTCTGAGTGGCGTTTGTATTTTCCCTCCCCCTGTTCTGCATGGGTTTCCTCGATTTCCTCCATAGCTAACCCAAAGCGGCTAAATGACCCTGCAAATTACTCAATTTGGATCACACACACAGTAGCAACCGCAAAGTCGCATCGCCTATGACTACGATAACCTTGGCAGGGCCCTCCTGAACAACGAGTCTTGAGACTCAGTGAGGCTCTCCTGGGTTAAACTAGCATCATAATACCCTTCACAGAATACATGGGCTCCTCTACTTATGAACGAGTTCCAGAGGTCTGTTCGTAAGTCGATTCCAACGTNACATGTACGGCATGTACACTAAACACGGGAAGGCTTTAAAAGTTGTATCATCTCCTGCAGATGTAGATGCCACTGGTTCTTCACGCTCTGCAGATGTAGATGCCACTGGTTCTTCACGTTCTTCAGATGTAGATGCCACTGGTTCTTCACGTTCTGCAGAGTAGATGCGACTGGTTCTTCACGTTCTGCAGAGTGATGGGACTGGTTCTTCACGTTCTGCAGAGTGATGCCACTGGTTCTTCACGTTCTGTAGATGTAGAGCCACTGGTTCTTCACGTTCTGTAGATGAGATGCCACTGGTTCTTCACGTTCTGCAGAGTGATGCCACTGGTTTTTCACGTTCTGTAGAGCCACTGGTTCTTCACGTTCTGCAGATGTAATGCCACTGGTATGATCTTCATCTGCAGATGTAAATGCCACTGGTTCTTCACGTTCTGTGGATGTAGATGTCCACTGTTCTTCACGTTCTGTAGATGTAGATGCCACTGGTTCTTCACGTTTGAGAGTAAATGCCATGGTTCTTCACGTTCTGCAGATGTAAATGCCACTGGTTCTTCACGTTCTGTAGATGAGATGCCACTGGTTCTTCACGTTCTGTAGATGTGATGCCACTGGTTCTTCACGTTCTCCCAAAGATGTAGATGCCACTGGTTCTTCACGTTCTGCAGATGTAGATGCCACTGGTTCTTCACGTTCTGCAGATGTAAATGCCCTGGTTCTTCCCGTTCTGCAGATGTAAATGCCACTGGTTCTTCACGTTCTGTAGATGTAATGCACTGGTTTTCACTTCTGCAGATGTAGATGCCACTGGTTCTTCACGTCCTGTAGATGTAGATGCCACTGGTTCTCACGTTCGCAATGTGATGCACTGGTTCTTCACTGTAGATGTAGATGCCACTGGTTCTTCACGTTCTGTAGATGTAGATGCCACTGGTTCTTCACGTTCTGTAGATGTAAATGCCACTGGTTCTTCCCGTTCTGCAGATGTAGATGCCATGGTTCTTCACGTTCTGCAGATGTAAATGCCACTGGTTCTTCACGTTCTGCAGATGTAGATGCCACTGGTTCTTCACGTTCTGCAGATGTAGATGCCACTGGTTCTTCACGTTCTGTAGATGTAGATGCCACTGGTTCTTCACGTTCTGCAGATGTAGATGCCACTGGTTCTTCACGTTCTGTAGATGTAGATGCCACTGGTTCTTCACGTTCTGCAGATGTAAATGCCACTGGTTCTTCACGTTCTGCAGATGTAATGCCACTGGTTCTTCACGTTCTGCAGATGTAAATGCCACTGGTTCTTCCCGTTCTGCAGATGTAAATGCCACTGGTTCTTCACGTTCTGTAGATGTAGATGCCACTGGTTCTTCACGTTCTGCAGATGTAAATGCCACTGGTTCTTCCCGTTCTGCAGATGAATGCCACTGGTTCTTCACGTTCTGTAGATGTAGATGCCACTGGTTCTTCACGTTCTGCAGATGTAATGCCACTGGTTCTTCACGTTCTTGGATGTAGATGCCACTGGTTCTTCACGTTCTGTAAATGTAGATGCCACTGGTTCTTCCCGTTCTGCAGATGTAAATGCCACTGGTTCTTCACGTTCTGTAGATGTAGATGCCACTGGTTCTTCACGTTCTGCAGATGTAGATGCCACTGGTTCTTCACGTTCTGCAGATGTAGATGCCACTGGTTCTTCACGTTCTGCAGATGTAGATGCCACTGGTTCTTCACGTTCTGCAGATGTAGATGCCACTGGTTCTTCACGTTCTGCAGATGTAGATGTCACTGGTTCTTCACGTTCTGCAGATGTAGATGCCACTAGTTCTTCACGTTCTGCAGATGTAGATGCCACTGGTTCTTCACGTTCTGCAGATGTAGATGCCACTGGTTCTTCACGTTCTGCAGATGTAGATGCCACTGGTTCTTCACGTTCTGTAGATGTAGATGCCACTGGTTCTTCACGTTCTGCAGATGTAGATGCCACTGGTTCTTCACGTTCTGCAGATGTAAATGCCACTGGTTCTTCACGTTCTGCAGATGTAAATGCCACTGGTTCTTCACGTTCTGCAGATGTAAATGCCACTGGTTCTTCACGTTCTGCAAATGTAGATGCCACTGGTTCTTCACGTTCTACAGATGTAGATGCCATGTTCTTCCGTTCTGCAGATATAGATGCCACTGGTTCTTAATGTTCTGCAGATGTAGATGCCACTGGTTCTTCACGTTCTGTAGATGTAGATGCCACTGGTTCTTCACGTTCTGCAGATGTAATGCCACTGGTTCTTCACGTTCTGCAATGTAGATGCCACTGGTTCTTCACGTTCTGCAGATGTAATGCCACTGGTTCTTCACGTTCTGTAGATGTAGATGCCACTGGTTCTTCACGTTCTGCAGATGTAAATGCCACTGGTTCTTCCGTTCTGCAGATGTAAATGCCACTGGTTCTTCACGTTCTGCAGATGTAAATGCCACTGGTTCTTCACGTTCTGCGGATGTAAATGCCACTGGTTCTTCACGTTCTGCAGATGTAAATGCCACTGGTTCTTCACGTTCTGCAGATGTAAATGCCACTGGTTCTTCACGTTCTGCAGATGTAAATGCCACTGGTTCTTCACGTTCTGCAGATGTAAATGCCACTGGTTCTTCACGTTCTGCAGATGTAGATGCCACTGGTTCTTAACGTTCTGCAGATGCCACTGGTTCTTCCCGTTCTGCAGATGTAAATGCCACTGGTTCTTCACGTTCTGCAGATGTAAATGCCACTGGTTCTTCACGTTCTGCAGATGTAAATGCCACTGGTTCTTCACGTTCTGCAGATGTAAATGCCACTGGTTCTTCACGTTCTGCAGATGTAAATGCCACTGGTTCTTCACGTTCTGCAGATGTAAATGCCACTGGTTCTTCACGTTCTGCAGATGTAAATGCCACTGGTTCTTCACGTTCTGCAGATGTAGATGCCACTGGTTCTTCACGTTCTGCAATGTAGATGCCACCACCGCCGTCTATTGCGCGGCAGTTGAACTTACGACTCTCGGTCCGAACAGGCCTCTTGACATACGAACCGGTTTGTTCTTATCTCTGAAAGTTCGTAAGTCGAATGTTCGTAAGTAGAGGCGTCCCTGTATATTCATGTAATTTCATTCAATACACGATCGTACACACATCAGAGCCAACACCTTCGGCGATTAGCGCTGCTGGCTACTCCGTACGGTGCGAAAGAAGTTCCACGTACAGTACACGCATACAGCACACATTACATATGCAGTATACATTGCATTACGCGTACAGGACACATTACAGTACACATGCAGTACCGTACACATCACGCTGAGCAGCACACGAACATAGATAAAGACCTACAATTGGGGTGAGTATGATGATGATCATCATCAGAAGCAGCAGTAATCGTCGTTATGTATATCTGCCATATGAATCATGATTCGTATGATGATCATCAACCATCATTGACGTTGATCTGAGTCACAAATCGTATCGCGTTATGTGGCGATGCTGCTGTTGCGTTGATATTGTGGCACAAACAACAACACACTCAACACATTCATCAATAAAAATAATAACAATAATCCTGTGTGTGGCGAGATGTTAACTACCTCGCCAGGTATACAGGAGGTCGTGTCTGTTCGATCCCGACCCTGACGCCTGCTGCTGCTGTATATTTAGAGTTCGCATGTTTCTCTCTCTCTTTCCCCGTGTTTTTTTCCCCGGGTCCACCGGGTTTTCCCTCCACATTTACAATCAAGATTCGTTAAAGAGTTTCGATTTAAAGCTTTCGTGACTGCAGGGATTCATCTTCTTGGTTCTGTCGGTAAAGTCACGTAGAAGGGAAGTAATAAAATAATAAAAATAAAACATAAAATAATTCTCACGACGTTTCGGCCACAACGCAAGCAGCCGTCCTCAGGTGAAGAACGTGTCTGTCGATAAGACAGAGTCTGAATGACACGTCCTAGGCTTGGAGCGTCTATTTAAGCTGGGAGGGAGGAGGAAGAGCGCCTTGACAAAAGAATTTGCATATCAAGAGGAATTTAGCATATTTATGGGAAATGCAGGAATGTGACTAGTGCTACTTGTTCACTACATTTAAGAGTATTCGGCAAAATACATTTCCACGTGATAAGCCACTTCGTTCAGCTATCATTTGTGGCCAGGTCGCTTCTGAAAAAGAGCCATACAGCTCAGTGGGCCTTACTTGGTAAAATAAAACGTTGTTTTACGTTGCCTCTTTTATATAAAACTCGCCTTTTGCCCGTCCAAGGATCGGGTGTATTGCAGTAAATCTGAAACTTGCAAGCGAACAGCAGACCGCGACGTGATATACATTGCATTCGTGTGCAGTTTGTAAGGGCGCGGTGACACAGACCTATTTCATTAGAAGGTTATAATCCCTTGTTCATCATGACGTCCTTTTACTTCGATGTCTCAAAGCGTGACGGAGATCACGTGACGTGAGGGTTCTGCCTTTGTAGTGAGGGTTGTCAGTTGACGCCCAGGAGGGGAGGAGGCGCCTCGCCCCCCATGTGGAGTGACGTCACCCGCTAATGAATATTAATGGCGGGGGTTCCATTTGGAAGACGTCACCTGTTCATGATTATTAATTTGGGCGGCTGTTCGATGTGGAGTGACGTCACCTGCTCATGATTATTAATGAGGGGGGGGGGGTTCCATGTGAGTGACGTCACTTGTTCATGATTATTAATGAGGGGGCTGGCCGACGTGGAGGGACGTCACGCGCGGGACACACAGACATTCTTGGCTCATTATAGTAGTAAATAGCAGTGGTATGATCACGGCTCATTGTTGCCTCATTTATATAAAATATATATGAGGCAACGTTTCGGATTATGGCACTTCTTCATAGCTCGCACAATACGTGCTATTAAACAGGGATCGTAAACCAAGTGGTGGATATTGTTATTGCAGAGAAGCTGCTTGGAATTTGTATCCTCTAGGGAGTGTCTTTATCCAGCAGTGGATTGATCACGGCTGACTGTTGTCTGTAATCGTTTGCAGATGACAACTGCACGTGTTGGGACTTCTCCAGACTGCCAAGTGCCTTTTCACAACACGAGAGAAGAGAGGGAGATGGAGAGAGAGCACGGAGAGGAAGAAATGACGCCGTGACTTACGATGTCATTTGAGGGGTGACTTACGTGACTTACGATGACGGTTGAGGGGCGTCACTTACGATGACGGTTGAGGGGCGTCACTTACGATGACGGTTGAGGGGCGTGACTCACGAAGACGGTTGAGGGACGTGACTCACGGTGTCGGTTGAGGGATGTGACTTACGATGACGGTTGAGGGCGTGACTTACAATGACGGTTGAGGGACGTGACTCACGATGACGGTTGAGAAACGTGACTCACGATGACGGTTGAGGGCGTGACTTACAATGACGGTTGAGGGACGTGACTCACGATGGCGGTTGAGGGACGTGACTTACGATGGCGGTTGAGGGGCGTGACTTACAATGACGGTTGAGGGGCGTGACTTATGATGACGGTTGAGGGGCGTGACTTGCGATGACGGTTGAGGGACGTGACTTACGATGGCGGTTGAGGGACGTGACTTACAATGACGGTTGAGGGGCGTGACTTGCGATGACGGTTGAGGGACGTGACTTACGATGGCGGTTGAGGGACGTGACTTACGATGGCGGTTGAGGGACGTGACTTACAATGACGGTTGAGGGGCGTGACTTACAATGACGGTTGAGGGGCGTGACTTGCGATGACGGTTGAGGGACGTGACTTACGATGGCGGTTGAGGGACGTGACTTACGATGACGGTTGAGGGGCGTGACTTACGATGACGGTGGAGGGACGTGACTTATGATGACGGTTGAGGGGCGTGACTTGCGGTGGCGGTTGAGGGACGTGACTTGCGGTGGCGGTTGAGGGACGTGACTTGCGATGACGGTTGAGGGACGTGACTTACGATGGCGGTTGAGGGCGTGACTTACGATGACGGTTGAGGGGCGTGACTTACGATGACGGTGGAGGGACGTGACTTATGATGACGGTTGAGGGCGTGACTTGCGGTGGCGGTTGAGGGACGTGACTTGCGGTGGCGGTTGAGGGACGTGACTTGCGATGACGGTTGAGGGACGTGACTTACGATGGCGGTTGAGGGGCGTGACTTACGATGACGGTTGAGGGCGTGACTTACGATGACGGTTGAGAGGCGTGACTTGCGATGACGGTTGAGGACGTGACTTGCGATGACGGTTGAGGGACGTGACTTACGATAACGGTTGAGGGCGTGACTTACGATGACGGTTGAGGGACGTGACTTACGATGACGGTTGAGGGACGTGACTTACGATGACGGTTGAGAGCGTGACTTGCGATGACGGTTGAGGGGCGTGACTCACGATGGCGGTTGAGGGACGTGACTTACGATGACGGTTGAGGGACGTGACTTACGATGACGGTTGAGGGCGTGACTTACGATGATGGTTGAGGGACGTGACTTACAATGACGGTTGAGGGACGTGACTTACGATGACGGTTGAGAGGCGTGACTCACGATGGCGGTTGAGGGGCGTGACTCACGATGGCGGTTGAGGGCGTGACTCACGATGACGGTTGAGGGGGCGTGACTTGCGATGGCGGTTGAGGACGTGACTTACGATGACGGTTGAGGACGTGACTTACGATGACGGTTGAGGGACGTGACTCACGATGACGGTTGAGGGCGTGACTTACGATGGCGGTTGAGGGCGTGACTTACGATGACGGTTGAGGGGCGTGACTTACGATGACGGTTGAGGGGCGTGACTTACGATGACGGTTGAGGGACGTGACTTACGATGACGGTTGAGGGGCGTGACTTACGATGACGGTTGAGGGGCGTGACTCACGATGACGGTTGAGGGCGTGACTTAGGATGGCGGTTGAGGGGCGTGACTCACGATGACGGTTGAGGGGCGTGACTTACGATGACGGTTGAGGGCGTGACTTACGGTGGCGGTTGAGGGGCGTGACTTACGATGACGGTTGAGGGGCGTGACTTACGATGACGGTTGAGGGACGTGACTTACGATGACGGTTGAGGGATGTGACTCACGATGACGGTTGAGGGGCGTGACTTACGATGGCGGTTGAGGGCGTGACTTACGGTGGCGGTTGAGGGCGTGACTTACGATGACGGTTGAGGACGTGACTTACGATGACGGTTGAGGGCGTGACTTACGATGACGGTTGAGGGGTGTGACTTACGATGACGGTTGAGGGCGTGACTTACGATGGCGGTTGAGGGCGTGACTTACGATGACGGTTGAGGGCGTGACTTACGATGACGGTTGAGGGACGTGACTCACGATGACGGTTGAGGGACGTGACTTACGATGACGGTTGAGGGCGTCACCTACGATGACGGTTGAGGGCGTGACTTACAATGACGGTTGAGGGACGTCTCCTACGATGACGGTTGAGGGACGTGACTTACGATGATGGTTGAGGGCGTGACTTGCGATGGCGGTTGAGGGACGTGACTCACGATGGCGGTTGAGGGACGTGACTTACGATGGCGGTTGAGGGCGTGACTTACGATGGCGGTTGAGGGCGTGACTTGCGGTGGCGGTTGAGGGACGTCACTACGATGGCGGTTGAGGACGTGACTTACGATGACGGTTGAGGGACGTGACTTACGATGACGGTTGAGAGACGTGACTTACAATGACGGTTGAGGACGTGACTTATGATGACGGTTGAGGGACGTGACTTATGATGACGGTTGAGAGACGTGACTTACGATGACGGTTGAGGGACGTGACTTACGATGACGGTTGAGGGACGTGACTTATGATGACGGTTGAGAGACGTGACTTACGATGACGGTTGAGGGGCGTGACTTACGATGACGGTTGAGGGCGTGACTTACGATGACGGTTGAGGGACGTGACTTACGATGATGGTTGAGGGACGTGACTTACGATGACGGTTGAGGGCGTGACTCACGATGACGGTTGAGGGACGTGACTTACGATGGCGGTTGAGGGCGTGACTCACAATGACGGTTGAGGGCGTGACTTACGATGGCGGTTGAGGGACGTGACTTACGATGGCGGTTGAGGGACGTGACTCACGATGACGGTTGAGGGACGTGACTTACGATGGCGGTTGAGGGCGTGACTCGCGATGACGGTTGAGGGGCGTGACTCACGATGACGGTTGAGGACGTGACTTACGATGGCGGTTGAGGGACGTGACTCACGATGACAGTTGAGGGACGTGACTTACGATGACGGTTGAGGGCGTGACTCACGATGTCGGTTGAGGGACGTGACTCACGATGACGGTTGAGGGCGTGACTTACGATGGCGGTTGAGGGCGTGACTCGCGATGACGGTTGAGGGATGTGACTTACGATGTCGGTTGAGGGCGTGACTCACGATGACGGTTGAGGGCGTGACTTGCCATGACGGTTGAGGGCGTGACTCGCGATGACGGTTGAGGGATGTGACTCACGATGACGGTTGAGGGATGTGACTTACGATGACGGTTGAGGGACGTGACTCACGATGGCGGTTGAGGGCGTGACTCGCGATGACGGTTGAGGGCGTGACTCGCGATGACGGTTGAGGGATGACTCACGATGACGGTTGAGGGATGTGACTTACGATGACAGTTGAGGGATGTGACTTACGATGACGGTTGAGGGCGTGACTTGCGATGGCGGTTGAGGGGCGTGACTCGCGATGACTGTTGAGGGGCATGACTTACGATGTCGGTTGAGGGCATGACTCACGATGACGGTTGAGGGCGTGACTTACGATGACGGTTGAGGGACGTGACTCACAATGGCGGTTGAGGGACGTGACTTGCGATGGCGGTTGAGGGCGTGACTCGCGATGACGGTTGAGGGACGTGACTCACGATGACGGTTGAGGGGCATGACTCATGATGACGGTTGAGGGGCGTGACTTACGATGATGGTTGAGGGGCGTGACTTACGATGACGGTTGAGGGGCGTGACTTACGATGTCGGTTGAGGGCGTGACTCACGATGACGGTTGAGGGGCATGACTCGCGATGACGGTTGAGGGGCGTGACTCACGATGACGGTTGAGGGACGTGACTTACGATGGCGGTTGAGGAACGTGACTCACGATGACGGTTGAGGGACGTGACTCACGATGACGGTTGAGGGACGTGACTTACGATGTCGGTTGAGGGGCGTGACTCGCGATGACGGTTGAGGGACGTGACTTACGATGACGGTTGAGAGGCGTGACTTGCAATGACGTTGAGGGACGTGACTCACGATGTCGGTTGAGGGACGTGACTCACGATGACGGTTGAGGGCATGACTCGCGATGACGGTTGAGGGATGTGACTTACGATGTCGGTTGAGGGCGTGACTCACGATGACGGTTGAGGGACGTGACTTGCGATGACGGTTGAGGGACGTGACTCGCGATGTCGGTTGAGGGACGTGACTTACGATGGCGGTTGAGGGGCGTGACTCGCGATGACGGTTGAGGGATGTGACTTACAATGTCGGTTGAGGGGCGTGACTCACGATGACGGTTGAGGGACGTGACTTGCGATGACGGTTGAGGGACGTGACTCGCGATGACGGTTGAGGGATGTGACTCACGATGACGGTTGAGGGATGTGACTTACGATGACGGTTGAGGGACGTGACTCACGATGGCGGTTGAGGGACGTGACTTGCGATGGCGGTTGAGGGCGTGACTCGCGATGACGGTTGAGGGGCGTGACTCACGATGACGGTTGAGGGGCGTGACTTACGATGTCGGTTGAGGGGCATGACTTACGATGTCGGTTGAGGGGCATGACTCACGATGACGGTTGAGGGGCGTGACTTACGATGACGGTTGAGGGGCGTGACTCACGATGTCGGTTGAAGGGCGTGACTTGCGATGACGGTTGAGGACGACTTACGATGGCGGTTGAGGGCGACTCACGATGACGGTTGAGGGNCATGACTCACGATGACGGTTGAGGGGCGTGACTTACGATGACGGTTGAGGGGCGTGACTTACGATGACGGTTGAGGGACGTGACTTACGATGTCGGTTGAGGGGCATGACTCACGATGACGGTTGAGGGCATGACTCACGATGACGGTTGAGGGCATGACTCACGATGACGGTTGAGGGGCATGACTTACGATGTCGGTTGAGGGGCGTGACTCACGATGTCGGTTGAGGGGCGTGACTTGCGATGACGGTTGAGGAACATGACTTACGATGGCGGTTGAGGGGCGTAACTTGCGACGTGGGTTCGGAAGCCGTGCGAACGTTTACACAACAGAAAATGTTTTATTTTCCTATGTAAAAAAAAAATAGAAAGGCCACTCTAGTTTGTCGATTCCGAGGCTGGAGTAGTAGCGATGTCGTCCCTCGTAATGCGTGGTAGTCGTCGTCGTGTTGTAGCGGTGATGTCGTGTACACATGGTGTAGTAGAAGTAGATTGTCAGTGATTATCTTCATCAGTCATCATCGATATACTGTGGAATTATTCTAATCGTGAATCCGTGACGTAGTCTGCAACGCAATCGCTTTTTAGTATTCAGCAGAGCATGCGTTTGCTGATGATTCCAGTACAACTGTAATAAACTTAAGTTAAACGTTTAAACATTGTATCAGAAAAGGCCCGCTGAGCTATAGATGTCCACGTGATAAGCCACTTCATTGGGCTATCATTTGTGGCGAGGCAGCTTCTGAAAAGAGGTGCATAGCTCAGCGAGCCGTACTTGGTGGAAAGAGTTGAGTAAATAATAGTTTCATGGGCCGAAGCCAGTTCAGAGTTTGCTCGCTTAAACACAATCTGTTGGCTGCTCATACTCGAATAATAAGCCAAGAATGTGTGTGTGTCCCGCGCGTGACGTCACTCCACATTAAGCCCCCCTCATGAATAATCATGAGTGGGTGACGTCACTCCACATGCCGCAGCCTCCCCAATGACCATTAGCGGGTGACGTCACTCCACATGGGGCAACCTCCCCCCCTCGTTAATAGTCATGAGCTGAACATTTTTTCTATTGAATATTTCAGATTTACTGCAATATACACCCATCCTTGGACGGGCAAACAAGCTCGTGGATAATGTTGGTCTGGAAAGCAGCAAAGAGGGTCCATGGACTCGATCACACATTTGTATTTTTACGCAGTGACGAAATTATTTCCAGCGACTCGTCGACTTGCGAACGAGTTATGTTCCAGAGGTCTATTCACAAGTCGATTCCCAACTTTACTCCCGTCGATTCAAAACGTGTTACGGCATCTACACTAAACACGGGGGAATGGCTTTAAGACGTGTATAATCTTCTGTATATGTAGATGCCACTGGTTCTTCACGTACTGCAGATGTAGATGCACTGGTTCTTCACGTTCTGCAGATGTAGATGCCACTGGTTCTTCACGTTCTGTAGATGCAGATGCCACTGGTTCTTGACGTTCTGTAGATGTAGATGCCACTGGTTCTTCACGTTCTGCAGATGTAGATGCCACTGGTNTCTTCACGTTCTGCATATGGAGATGCCACTGGTTCTTCATGTTCTGCAGATGTAGATGCCACTGGTTCTTCACGTTCTGCAGATGTAGATGCCACTGGTTCTTCACGTTCTGCAGATGTAGATGCCACTGGTTCTTCACGTTCTGCAGATGTAGATGCCACTGGTTCTTCATGTTCTGCAGATGTAGATGCCACTGGTTCTTCACGTTCTGCAGATGTAGATGCCACTGGTTCTTCACGTTCTGCAGATGTAGATGCCACTGGTTCTTCACGTTGCAGATGTAGATGCCACTGGTTCTTCACGTTCTGCAGATGTAGATGCCACTGGTTCTTCACGTTCTGCAGATATAGATGCCACTGGTTCTTCACGTTCTGCAGATGTAGATGCCACTGGTTCTTCACGTTCTGTAGATGTAGATGCCACGGGTTCTTCACGTTCTGCATATGTAGATGCCACTGGCTCTTCACGTTCTGCAGATGTAGATGCCACTGGTTCTTTACGTTCTGCAAATGTAGATGCCACCGGTTCTTCGCGTTCTGCAGATGTAGATGCCACTGCTTCTTCACGTTCTGCAGATGTAGATGCCACTGGTTCTTCACGTTCTGCAGATGTAGATGCCACTGGTTCTTCACGTTCTGCAGGTGTAGATGCCACTGGTTCTTCACGTTCTGCAGATGTAGATGCCACTGGTTCTTCACGTTCTGCACATGTAGATGACACTGGTTCTTCACGTTCTGCAGATGTATATGCCACTGGTTCTTCACGTTCTGCAGATGTAGATGCCACTGGTCTTCACGTTCTGCATATGGAGATGCCACTGGTTCTTCACGTTCTGCAGATGTAGATTCCACTGGTTCTTCACGTTCTGCATATGGAGATGCCACTGGTTCTTCATGTTCTGCAGATGTAGATGCCACTGGTTCTTCACGTTCTGCATATGGAGATGCCACTGGTTCTTCACGTTCTGCAGATGTAGATGCCACTGGTTCTTCACGTTTGTAGATGCAGATGCCACTGGTTCTTGACGTTTGTAGATGTAGATGCCACTGGTTCTTCACGTTCTGCAGATGTAGATGCCACTGGTCTTCACGTTCTGCATATGGAGATGCCACTGGTTTTTCACGTTCTGCAGATGTAGATGCCACTGGTTCTTCACGTTCTGTAGATGCAGATGCCACTGGTTCTTGACGTTCTGTAGATGTAGATGCCACTGGTTCTTCACGTTCTGCAGATGTAGATGCCACTGGTTCTTCACGTTCTGCATATGGAGATGCACTGGTTCTTCAGTTCTGCAGATGTAGATGCCACTGGTTCTTCACGTTCTGCAGATGTAGATTCCACTGGTTCTTCACGTTCTGCAGATGTAGATGCCACTGTTCTTCACGTTCTGCAGATGTAGATGCCACTGGTTCTTCATGTTCTGCAGATGTAGATGCCACTGGTTCTTCACGTTCTGCAGATGTAGATGCCACTGGTTCTTCACGTTCTGTAGATGTAGATGCCACTGGTTCTTCACGTTCTGCAGATGTAGATGCCACTGGTTCTTCACGTTCTGCAATGTAGATGCACGGTTCTTCACGTTTGCATATGTAGATGCCACTGGTTCTTCACGTTCTGCAGATGTAAATGCCACTGGTTCTTCACGTTCTGCAGATGTAGATGCCACTGGTTCTTCACGTTCTTCAGATGTAGATGCCACTGGTTCTTCACGTTCTGTAATGTAGATGCCACTGGTTCTTCACGTTCTGCAGATGTAGATGCCACTGGTTCTTCACGTTCTGTAGATGTAGATGCCACTGGTTCTTCACGTTTGCAGATGTAGATGCCACTGGTTCTTCACGTTCTGCAGATGTAGATGCCACTGGTTCTTCACGTTCTGCACATGTAGATGACACTGGTTCTTCACGTTCTGCAGATGTAGATGCCACTGGTTCTTCACGTTCTGCAGATGTAGATGCCACTGGTCTTCACGTTTGCAGATGTAGATGCCACTGGTTCTTCACGTTCTGTAGATGTAGATGCCACTGGTTCTTCACGTTCTGTAGATGTAGATGCCACTGGTTCTTCACGTTCTGCAGATGTAGATGCCACTGGTCTTCACGTTTTGCAGATGTAGATGCCACTGGTTCTTTACGTTTTGCAGATGTAGATGCCACTGGTTCTTCACGTTCTGCACATATAGATGACACTGGTCTTCACGTTTGCAGATGTAGATGCCACTGGTTCTTCACGTTCTGCAGATGTAGATGCCACTGGGTCTTCACGTTTGCAGATGTAGATGCCACTGGTTCTTCACGTTCTGTAGATGTAGATGCCACTAGTTCTTCACGTTCTGTAGATGTAGATGCCACCACCGCCATATATTGCGCGGCGGTTGAACTTACGACTCTCGCTTCGAACAGGCAACTGGACATACGAACCGGTTTGTTCGTATCTCTGAAAGTTCGTAAGTCGAATGTTCATAAGTAGAGGCGTCCCTGTATTGTTTTTCGGCCCATGCTGCTCCACACCAACGGAGAGTGCATATGTTGCGTGAATTTGAAAACAGAATTGGTCATTCATCCCAATGTCGCAGGACCCTCCTGAAAAGGAGTCTTGGCCTCAGTGGGGCTCTTCTGGGCAACATAGGACTCAGTCGCCACTGGCTAGCATCGAGACCCAATGACTTACATGTAGATACATTCATAATATAAAGCTTACGTGTTAAACGATATAAATACATATTGACGTATAGAGACCCATCAACTTTCATGGAAACCAATAGACTTACAGCCAGATCCATAGACTCGCGATGACCCATTGACTTACATAGAGACCTATAGGCATACATAGAGAAATATTGGCTCACATAGAGACCCAATGACGTACATAGATTCCTATAGACATACACAGAGACCTACTCACTCGCGGAGACTTGAGTTGTGGCTAAACTGGGTTATCAAGTCTAGCGAGTAGATGGATGGTCTCAGCCCAGCTACCAAACACTGCATTAAAACACACAAAACATACAACCACAGCTGGTTAAATTATTTGTGTAGTTTTCACAAGAATTTGGCTAAATTCCAACTCGGAGAAGTGAAATAAATTTTAATTTTGGCATGAGTGCAGGGTCAAAACAGCAATGGGCGTTTAAAAATATTCATACGTATACAGGGTGGCAGAAAATCGGGACACAGGGTTGTTACATTTACTTCAACAAATCGTTCAACCTAACTTCCATTAACATGACTGAATGCTGCATGAATTCTCTCTTGAATTTCGGACTTAAAAAAATAAAAATTACAGTTTTAACCTTTTAATACTTCTCAATCATCTTCCGTCTCAATTCCAATTCATTCAATTTTTAAGCGTCATCTGAAAATTAAGCAGAAACAAATAGATATAAATAATGACAATAGATACGATATTAACTGAAATAATAAGCAATTAAATGTTCTAATGCCAGTGCTTAAGTGAAAGCACCCTATGTGTCCTGACTTTTGGGCCAACCTGTATAAAGTCAAAGGCCATCCGTGTAGCCTTAACAGCCTGTTGGGACAAGTGCTGTTAGCGACTATCTATGAGGGCCGGCACGGCACACGAGGGGNTGGGTGGCCAGCAACACGCCCGGCCGCCTTTGTCTCCCTAGTGGCGATGTTTACACACCGCACCAGGTACTCATTTGAGGCTGAGTCGACCTAGGAGAGGCCCAGGGCCGGTTCAGATAATCGTCACTGATGTTGGCCGTGAGCGGGAATCGAACACGGGTCGCCGGGTTCGTAGCGCAGCGTAGCGCTAACCGCTACACCACCGCTCCCCATGGGCCACCCTGTATATACACACAGACGCACGAGAGAAATCGAGATGATGTCGAGATAAAGTGTAAGGACTAGCGGGCCATTTGGGCCCTGGTGGGCCTTTAGTGTGGCCCCTGACAATTCACAAATATAAAAAACACCTCCCGTGGTGCTGTCAAAACAACCCAAACGGTTGCAAATGTGTGGCGACACTCACACATCGTTGATGTCTTCTTGGCGAAATTTCCACTCCAATTCCGCCCCCCCCCCCTCTTTCTCTGAAACGAGTGAAGAACACGCTGGAGTGCTCTCGCGATTCCCAGAGATGATTCTCAGAGATGATTCTCAGAGGTGATTTTCAAGGATGATTCTCAGAGATGATTCTCAGAGATGATTCTCAGAGATAAATTCCCAGAGATTTTCCCAAAGATTATTCCCAGAGACGATTGCCAGAGATGATTCCCAGAGATGATTCTCAGAGATCTTCGTCCTCGTGATACTCAAAAATCGGAGCTCCCGTTGCAGCCGCTTCCCCGTGACGCCCCCGACCCCGCCCTCGTCCCACCACGCGGTGGTGCACTGCTCGCTGCGCCAAGCCGCGAGGCGCCGACTCGTCACCACCCCCGCCTCTTGACGACATCCGCAGCTGTGGAGCGACACAGCCAGCCGCGTGCTGCACGCAGAGACGAGGCCTCTTCGCGAACCCACGTGATGTGTCCACAAGCCGGTTGTGTTTTTCGATTTAAAGCTTCTTTCGTGACTGCAGGGATTCATCTTCTTGGTTCTTTCGGTAAAGTCACGTAGAAGGGAAAAAANTAAATAATAAAATAAAACATAATAAAATAATTTTCGGCCACAACGCAAGCAGCCGTCCTCAGGTGAAGAACAGGTCTGTCGGGGAGACAGCGTCTGAATGACGCGGTTGTGTTTGCGTCGCATCTCCGCACGCGCGCGTCGTAGGAGCGGTCGTGGGAGCGGTGGGTGTAGTGGTTAGCGCTGCGCTGCGAAACCCGGCGACCCGGGTTCGATCCACGCTCACGGCCAGCACCCAGTGACGGTTATCGGAACTGGACCTGGGCCTCCCTAGGTTGACTCGGCCTCAAATGAGAACGAGGGAGAAGTGGCAATGTCAAAGACACAGGCCACCCACCCGCACCTTCGTGTAGCCTTAACAGACCGCTAGGGCAAGCGCTGTGCGTGAGGACCTATGAAGGTCGGCACGACGGGGTGGGTGGCCAGCACCAGGCCCGGCCGCCTTTGTCTCCCAGTGGCGATGCTTTACACACCGCACCGGGTAATTATTCGCCACCGTTCTTGATCGTGAGCGGGAAGCGAACATAGTCCGACGTTTCGCGGTGGATGCAGCAAGCATCATCAGGCATTTGCCACACATGTTGCCACGAGTCAGATTTCTGGCGACTGCCTGATGTTGTAGCTACCAGCGAACGATCCACACACACACACACTCTAAACAACTGGGTAGTCCGACGTTTCGCGGGTGGATGCAGCAAGCATCGTGAGGCATTTGCCACAAATCTTGCCACAAGTCAAATTTCTCGCGACTGCCTGATGTTGTCACTACNATACTTCCAATTGGCTGCTGCTGCTACTGAACGAGTGAATAATATATCGGCCGCGTTTGTTCACCGCGTGGCAACTTCATCCATAGGCTGCTGCCGTGTCGGGTGGAGGAAGGGTGCACGACACAGACATTTAACTCGCGCGGCGATCTGACCCGCTTCCGAAGAATTGTTCCATTATGAATCGGAAATAAATCAATGTCACCACCACCATCATTATCACCATCACCACCACCATCACCACCATGGCGAGAAGTTCAGGTCCTGGAGAACGCGTGATAATTGATGTGGGCTTAAATTTCGATTTAAAGCTTTCGTGACTGCAGGGATTCATCTTCTTGGTTCTTTCGGTAAAGTCACGTAGAAGGGAAATTTAAAAAAACATAATAAAATAATTCTCACGACGTTTCGGCCGCTTGCGTTGTGGCCGAAACGTCGTGAGAATTATTGTATTATGTTTTATTTTTAATATTTTATTATTTCCCTTCTACGTGACAACTTTACCGAAAGAACCAAGAAGATGTTGTGGGCTTGACCGTGGCGGTGATGCTGATGTACCGCCTCCTGGCTCCATGTGCCGCTGCTGTACCACGTGAAGCCGCTGCTGTGCCACGTGAAGCCGCTGTTGCCACGTGAGCCGCTTGTGCCACGTGAAGCTGCTTGTGCCACGTGAAGCCGCTGTTGCCACGTGAAGCCGCTTGTGCCACGTGAAGCCGCTTGTGCCACGTGAAGCCGCTGTTGCCACGTGAAGCTGCTTGTGCCACGTGCCGACTGCTATGTCGGGCTGCTGCTGCTGCTGCCGTTGTTTCTGTGTATCGGTGTTTGCGATATCGAGACTGCTTCATATGCGTCGTCGTGTTGGTTGTTCCGTGTCTCCGCGTGCTCTCGCCTGACGCAGTGATTGTCCGGGTGTTTGATTTCCGCTCAAACCTCCCACGTGGACGGAGTAAAGCAACGCGTTGCGAGGCGAATCCTCAAGACTCTTCTCAAGTTTGTGGGGGGGGGGNCGGTGGTGATGGGGAAGTCTGGAAATGTCAAGCTATTTAAACAGTGTCCCCCCCCTCCCCCGTACATTGATGAATTTGAATCGATAATCAGATTCATTCGATGTATGATTTTTTTTGTACCCGTCGAATATCAATAAGATGTGCGCCCGAATATGAATGCATCGATTAAACCTCGTGTTTGCCAACCTCTGCGGTATAGAAATCCGGGACTCGTTGCATTGACGGATCGATTCGTTTTTGATCAATAATAATAATAATCAGCTTCATCCGATAGCTATACGTTTTAACCCGTTAAACATCATTTTAGGTGGTCTCAAGTGGAGTTTGGAGGGGTGGGGAGCGGTTGATCAAATCCCCTCCCTCACCCCAAACTCCGTGGAATCGCCACTGCACCGTGACTCGTGTTGGAGCTTTGGGCTGAGCTCCGGAAAATATTGTCCCCGGCCTCGCCCTTATTATTTGCACCCCCCCCACCATCCCGCCATCCCCCCCCCCCAAATCAAGTAAAGGTAAATAAATCCATCTTCTTGGTTCTTTCGGTAAAGTCACGTAGAATGAAAATAATAAAATAATAAAAATAAAACATAATAAAATAATTCTCACGACGTTTCGGCCACAACGCAAGCAGCCGTCCTCAGGTGAAGAATGAAACACCACCAAGCTTGGAGCGTACATTTAAGCTGGGTTGGTGGGAGAAGAGCGCCTTGACAAAGTAATTTGCATATCAAGAGGAATTTAGCATATTTATGGGAAATGCATTTCCCATAAATATGCCGAAACGTCGTGAGAATTATTTTATTATGTTGTATTTTTATCCTTTTATTATAATTCCTTCTACGTGACTTTACCGAAAGAACCAAGAAGATGAATCCCTGCAGTCACAAAAGCTTTAAATCGATAAATAAATCCACCCATCAGCAGCGGCACGACGTCAATGTCGTGGTCACTCTTGTTATAATTGAACTGTAAGACTGCTCAGTTTAACACATAGGCTTTCACGACCAATATTATTCATTATATCGGTGTTTGGGTTAGATCGCGTTATTTATAAATGTGTCGTAACCCTCCACCACCCGACACGGCCAAACAGTAAAAAAGTGTCACGTTGATAAAAGACACAATAGTTCACTGCTTTAGCCCACCGGTGTGTTGAAGAGAGAATCAACATCGTTTAAAATTTGAGTCGCACGACGTTTCGCTGGTAATTACATCCAGCTTCATCGGGCGATTTGCCAGAATGGTGAAGCCCTCACTTGCTCCCGGTCTTAAATAGAGCAGCAGCAGCAGGGTGACTTAAGACTGCTGCCGGTAGAACACCGATGAGGGTAACGAGCGGTGACAACAAACGCCATCAGTGACATCCACAGTATCGGTGCGTCACGTCAAACAGAACATGCCAATAGGTTTGTTCACGTGCCAAAACCCTTACTAATCGGCTGTGTCTGGTGGTGGCAGGTTTAACGACACAGTGATATCTAGATTTGAAGTTTTCGTGACTGCAGGGATCCATACTCTTTGGTTCTTTCGGTAAAGGTATAAAATAACATAAATAATTCACTACGTTTCGATTGCAACACAAGCAATCATCATCAGGTGGTTTTCTGGAAACGTCGTGATTTAGCTTATTTTATAGCTACGTGACTTTACCGAAAGTACCAAAGAGTATGGACACAGTGATATATTTACGCGTTCTAACCCCCCCCCAAACCCCCTCCCCTCTATATTATGGATGATATTGGCCGCGAAAGCCTCCCACGCCTGATCCTCAGTGCCACTCACGCGCGTGTGACGTCATGGTCACCGGTTCGCTCCGATCTCCGGCGCGGCACTTGACAGAATGTCGACGTTTCGAGCTCCGAAGCTACACCCGAGACCTAAACCGTCGCCCGAACACGGGCCAGGGGCTCCAGGCGGCTCTTGAAGGGACTTACTTGGTGGCGTTGTCTGCTTACACTGGTCAACACACTTTTTCTGGCACAAGGTATTCCAACGGTTTTAAGGTAATTTGTGGTGCTGATTGCAAATCTGGCATCAGTTTTTGTCTATCACATCAGGTTTTTGAGATATAAAATATTGCATTTTCAATAAAAACTGCAGAAGAAAAATATTAAATAAATGTGGATATCTACTTAAAATGATGTTATAAACACACTATCCTAAAAATACAGCGCCATATTTTAACACTAAAGCAGTCACTGACTCGCAACAACTTGGAATCGTAAGTGACAGAGTTAATTTCGGGTAAAATCAATGAAATGGGTTGCCGATAGCATAAAAATGAGATGTGATAGAGCAAATCTGAGATCAGATTTGGAATCAGCACCCTGAAATTAGTCTAAAACAGCTGCAAAAGTCCAGGCCAGAATTTTTTTTTATTGTTGACCAGTGTTATTGTTTCGCTCTTTTTGTTCTTTGGGTTTCCGCACCCTGCACGAGCCATTGCCCTTCCTGTCAACTCGAGCCCGGAATCATAACCCTGTCCCGAGTTCTAACCCTAGCCCGAGCCTGGAGCCAACCCTTGCTCTGATCAAAGCATGACAGGGGATCGAACCGAGACTGTGAGTCCATGTCAGAGTTGGCGGTTCGGTGAAATAATTCCTCCTCCTCGTCGAATCAACATCATCCTCATAGCCACATGATCATCACCATCATCATCATCGCCATCACCATCATCATCATCGTGACCATCATCATTACCAACATCATTGTCATCACCATCGCTGCGATCATCATCCCCATCATCATCGCCACCAACAGCATCACCATAATAATTGTCATATCATCGCCGCCACCATCATCGTCACCATCATCATTATCACCACAACATAACCATCACCATCATCACCCTCATCACCGTCACCATCAATGCAATGATAGATTGTACGATGTTTAAATCTCACGTGATTCTTCATCATCCAACGCCAAAGTTCGCTACAACTCTCTCTATCCACTGCTGGATGAAGGCCGTGATTGCTGTGGCAGTCATGGGGGTTTATAACCATACTTCACCATTTGAATGGGGATAGTCAAAGGGGGTGGGGGGGGGTTCAGTTAAACTCGCCACTGATGTTAGCCGTGGCGGAATCGAACGCAGGTGACCGTCTTCACAGCGAGGTGGCGCTAACCACTGCGCCACCGCTCTCCACATGATACCAACACACACGTGCGCGCGCATATGCACAAAGACAAAGATCCCCCTATAGCCTCAACAGACTCTTGGGCAAGTACTTTTGTAGGGCACTTATGAAGGCCGCGCGGCACACGAGGGGTGGGTGGCCAGCACCACGCCCGACCGCCTTTGTCTCCCCAGTGGCGATGTTTACACACCGCACCGAGTACATACCGTGAGCTCGAATAGAACCCGGAGCGCCGGGTTAGTAGCGCAGTGCGCTAACCACTGTGTCCATCCACGCGCTCAAACACATGATACACACACACACAGAGTACGCATTTACACATGTACCAAAACACACACACACAAAGACAAAGATCCCCGTTTTATCCTCAAAATGATGTTGGGCCAAAATGAGGGGTGGGTGGCCAACACCACATCCGGCCGCCTTTGTCTCCATAGTGGCGATGTCTTTTACGCACCGCACCAGGTACTCATTTGAGGCTGAGTCGACGTAGGGAGGCCCAGGACCGGTTTAGATGACCGTCAGTGGTGTGCGTGTTGGCCGTGAGCGGGATCGAGGCCGGAGTTCGCGGGCGCGCCAACCACACAACCGCTCCTTCCATTCTTCTCCCCACCAAAGACAAAGATCCCCCGTATAGCGTTAACAAACAGTAGGGGCAAGTGCTGTTAGCGAGCATCTATGAAGGCCGGCACGGCACACGAGGAGGTGGGTTGGCCTGCACCATGCTGGGCCGCCTTTGTCTCCCCAGTGGCGATGTTTACACACCGCACCAGGTACTCATCTAAGGCTGAGTCGGCCTAGGCGAGGCTCAGGACCAGATCAGATAATTTGCACTGGCGTTGGCCGTGAGCGAGAATCGAACTCGGCCACCGGGTTCGTAGCGCAGCGTTGCGCACACCGCTACACTCACCACCACCACCACTTTCACCTCCTCTTCCCACAGCCCTCCCCCCCATCCCCCTCATCACCCCCCCCCCCAAGTGAGATGCAATGCCCCCAACGTTGTGAATGATCAACACGGCAGCATCCGAACTCGCCAGCAGCTGCGTGCGACCAAATGTTCCATTGGGCCGCGTGGTGACGCCGTCACGAGGCTCACGCCTAACGCGTGAGTCTCACGTCCAATGCGTGAGTCTCACGTGCAGTGCGTGAGTCTCACGTGCGATGCGTGAGTCCCACGTGCGATGCGGGAGGGAGCGAGGCGTGCCCGCTGTGTCGATTGCTGCAGGCGCCGTGTTTGTCCTGGCGGAGGTCCCGTGGGCATGCCCAGTACCTGGAGTCTCTCGACGGGAGCTGCCTGGGCTGTGCTCCGGAACACATTCCCCACAGCTACGCGGCTTCAGCGGCAGAGCGAGGGGGCGGCTCTCAATTTGACAACAAGTGTATAACCCGTAAAAACAAAGTTTTTCACTATAAATCCTTTATATGCGTGGCGGCTAGAGTCCTCTCGTCCTCTGGCTTGAGATGGCTGCCACCTATGGTCAGATGATTGCCTGCCACTATTAAGCAATTGGTAATTAAATATAATATTTTTGCCTAAAAAGTGTAAATTTGGAAAAAAAATTCACGAAAATTAATTGTCACGCACAACGAGTCTGTGTGCAAAATGTCAGCTCGATTGGATCACGGGAAGTGGTTTAAAAAACGATCGAAAGATTTGCACGGTGCTAAGCAAGCAAGCACGCAAGCACGCAAGCAAGCGAACTTAATATAAAGGATTTAAAAAAGATCCTGAATTTAAATTCCAATCCCCGTTGCAGCGGGTTTATTCCGCCCATCATCATCATCATCATCGCTCAGGTGGTCGATAAAATCGGTAGTTCTTTGTGGGGAAGAAGAAGCCAACTGCGGTTGTCCCGCGGATCGACTCGCGCCCCGCCATACGAATGTGGAATGCCCACCACTGGCACAGAGCTGCGAGCAAGTGACGAGCCACTTGCGTCAGACAAATCACTCTGACTTGTTGGGGAGTTTGAGGGTCTGGGAGCCAGAGGTCGCAAACGGGTTTTGATTCCTTACCCGTACCCGCACCCGGCCGCACCAGGGTTGCAAACGGGTACCCGTACCCGGCCGTACCCTACCGGTACGGGTAGGGTACGGGTATCGGGTACCTGATTGCGACCTCTGGGATGAAGCCATGTTGCAGCCGCGGTGGGTTGATTCTAGGAACTTGAATTGTGAGAAGAGACAAGACGTTGGGAAATGAGTGACAAACGGTGACTCACCAGTGACTCACGGTCTACCCGTACCCGGCCGCACCAGGGCCGCAAACGGGTACTCGTACCCGGCGGGTACGGGTAGCCGGGTATCGAGTAGGGTACGGGTATCGGGTACCCGGTTGCGACCTCTGCTGGGAGCTCAGAAGTTTTCCATGGGACGCGAGGTGGGCTGCGACGCTGCTTGCCGAGTTTGAGGAGCGGTGGCGCAACGGTCGGCGCGCTGCGCTACGAACCTGGACGATCCAAGTTCGATTCCCGCTCACGGCACCGACACCGGTGACGATTTTCGGAACCAGTCCTGGGCCTCCCCTAGGTCGACTCCGCCTCAAATGAGTCCCCGGTAGCGGTGTGTCAAGTAAATAAAACATAGCCACTGGGGAGACAAAGGCGGCCGGGCGTGGTGCTGGCCACCCACCCCCTCGTGGGCCGCGCCGACCTTGTACGTACGCGTGTTGAACTTCTTTCGCACCGTACACAGCCCACCGTGCTAATAGGAGGTGCGGCGGCGGGAGGGGGATCACAAACTAGCGACACATCGGTGCTGCTGCTGCTCGCTAACAGCACTTGCCCCAACATTGTCACAGGGCTACACGGGTGATCTTTGTCTGTGCCTGTGTGCGCGTGTGTCCGTATCCGTGCCGCTCTCTGGTTCAGCTCACGAACTTCAACCGAGGGGGCGAGGAGATGCCGACGAGCAGCCATCCCGTGTTCGTTCGACGTGGCACGAATCAAGTCAAATAAAAAAACGTTGTGTCTCACCCCTCGTCTCCTGGCGTCTCCCTCACTACTTCATCGTGGGTTAAACATTTCTTCGCCACCGTGATGATGATGAGAGAGAGAGACACGCAAACTCCAAATATACAGCAGGCGTCAGGGTCCCGGGGATAGAACCCACGACCTCCTTCATACCAGTCTAGGCAGTTAACATCCCTCCACCGTGGCTCCCCGAAAGACACTAGGACTCCTTATGTACAGGAGGCCCAGGCGGTTCAACTCACTGCTTCGTGCGTAGCGGGCGAGGTGGCCACCACCACCAGCCACCGTGGTCTTCATTATTTAGAGGGGGAGGGGGAGGGCACTTTCCCGATAGACATCATCGGGTGTGAGGGCCCCACAGATTGAAACCATGAGGTCCAGCATATGGGTGGGGGGTGTTTTCGTCTTTGTGTTGTGGGGCCGCACAAACCACACCAGGGACTTACTTGTAGAGGAGTAAAATGGGGAGGACCAGGTGTGGTTCAGTGCATCGTCACGTCTCTAGGTGGCCGTGAGCGGGGATGGAACTCGAGTGAGAAGGGTGAAGAGCAGCCAGTGGCAGAGAGAGGGTCAGTGGTGAGGGGGAGAGCCGGTTAGCCGAGAGGTCTTCTTCGCTCGGTGGAGGGCCACGACCGCACGAGAGAGACCGGAGCGAGCCGGCAGGGACGATGAGTAGGGGGAGTTGTGTCCCTGTGTGTATTCTTGATAGCTTAATAAAGGGCCACTAACCTCCGTCAGTACCCGTCGGAACTTACAATGAAGAACGCCGCTCACCACCACTACCACCACCATCATCCAATACCAACACCGCCATTCGCCACTAAGTGACGGTGATGTCACCACGACGCCTGTGCCAGGCCAGGTGCACTTTGAGGCCACGTGAAGTGTCGAAGGCTCGCTGACAGGAGGCCACGGGACAGACCCAGGTGCGATGGGTTGACTAAGATGACTGGCAGAGGCACCTACTGTGCCAACTCGCTGAATTTTAGCCGGCCGGCACTCCACTCGTTGTTGTGAGCGTCACTCCTTGCCCTCAGTTCTTGTCGGAGGGCGACTGCCTCCAACTGCCCAGTAGCAGCGTCCTTCACGAGCTTTCTCCATCGAGGCCGATCTTGACACCGCTGGTACCAGTCGTTGGCAAATCCACTCAGCTCCACATCCTCTTGTACTACATCACTCCATCTCTTCTCTAGCCCGTGTCGTGCCCATTTAGCCCTTTTATCCGGCCAAAAAGAAGCTGCTTGGGCATGCGGTGGCTGGGCATGCGGTGGCTGGGCATGCGGTGATTGGGCATGCGGTGATTGGGCATGCGGTGGCTGGGCATGCGGTGGCTGGGCATGCGGTGATTGGGCATGCGGTGATTGGGCATGCGGTGGCTGGGCAAGCGGTGACTGGGCATGCGGTGATTGGGCATGCTGTGGCTGGGTATGCGGTGGCTGGGCATGCGGTGATTGGNCATGCGGTGACTGGGCATGCGGTGGCTGGGCATGCGGTGGCTGGGCATGCGGTGGCTGGGCATGCGGTGGCTGGGCATGCGGTGGCTGGACATGCGGTGGCTGGGCATGCGGTGGCTGGGCATGCGGTGGCTGGGCATGCGGTGGCTGGGCATGCGGTGGCTGGGCATGCGGTGATTGGGCATGCGGTGACTGGGCATGCGGTGGCTGGGCATGCGGTGATTGGGCATGCGGTGACTGGGCATGCGGTGGCTGGGCATGCGGTGGCTGGGCATGCGGTGGCTGGGCATGCGGTGGCTGGGCATGCGGTGGCTGGGCATGCGGTGGCTGGGCATGCGGTGGCTGGACATGCGGTGGCTGGGCATGCGGTGGCTGGGCATGCGGTGGCTGGGCATGCGGTGATTGGGCATGCGGTGACTGGGCATGCGGTGGCTGGGCATGCGGTGGCTGGGCATGCGGTGATTGGGCATGCGGTGACTGGGCATGCGGTGGCTGGGCATGCGGTGGCTGGGCATGCGGTGGCTGGGCATGCGGTGGCTGGGCATGCGGTGGCTGGGCATGCGGTGGCTGGGCATGCGGTGGCTGGGCATGCGGTGGCTGGGCATGCGGTGGCTGGACATGTGGTGGCTGGGCATGCGGTGGCTGGGCATGCGGTGGCTGGGCATGCGGTGGCTGGGCATGCGGTGGCTGGGCATGCGGTGGCTGGGCATGCGGTGGCTGGACATGTGGTGGCTGGGCATGCGGTGGCTGGGCATGCGGTGGCTGGGCATGCGGTGGCTGGGCATGCGGTGATTGGGCATGCGGTGACTGGGCATGCGGTGGCTGGGCATGCGGTGGCTGGGCATGCGGTGGCTGGGCATGCGGTGGCTGGGCATGCGGTGGCTGGGCATGCGGTGGCTGGGCATGCGGTGGCTGGACATGCGGGCTACGTGACCCAGCCAACACAGCATCACCGCCACCACCGCAACCGACTGCCAAACCCGCCCGGTGGATCGACGATGGAGGGACCGGACTGAGCATTGAGAAAGTTGGTGCCTGATGTCCGTGGCGCTCACCTGTTTAAATAAAGGGCCTCTCTGGAGGATTGATTGGGGTTGCCTGCCCAGGAATAGCATTTAATTAAAAGCGGAGCGGCTGGCCGAGAGTGTTGCGGGAAAGAGCTGTCGGGTTTTTATCCGGGCCATTGACGTCACTCGGGTATCCATCCCCTGTATAATTCATGAGCACGTGGGCGGCTTGAAGGAGGGAGGGATGAAGGAGCGGTGAGTGTGTGAGTGAGTGTGTGAGTAGATGCGTGAGTGTGTGAGTGAGTGTGTGAGTGGATGCGTGAGTGTGTGAGTGAGTGTGTGAGTAGATGCGTGAGTGTGTGAGTGAGTGTGTGAGTGGATGCGTGAGTGTGTGAGTGAGTGTGTGAGTAGATGCGTGAGTGTGTGAGTGAGTGTGTGAGTGGATGCGTGAGTGTGTGAGTGGACGTGTGAGTGAGTGGGGTATGAGTGAGTAAGTGTGTGAGAGGGGNAGTGTGCGAGTGAGTGAGTGAGGGAATGTGTGAGTGTTTGGAGGAATGTGTGAGTGGATTTGTGAGTTTGTGAGTGGGTGGGAGGATTTGGGGAGTGTTGAGGCAGTGAATAGCGAACTGCGCTATGAAACTGGCGACCCAAGTTCGATTCCCGCTCACGACCAACACCAGTGACGATTATCTCAACCAATCCTGGGCCTCCTCGAGGTCGACTTAGCCTCAATGAAGATCTGGTGTGGTGTGTAAACATCGCCACAAGGGAGACAAAGGTGGCCGAGCGTGGTACTGACCACCACCCCTCGTGTGCCGTGCCGGCACTTGCCCCAACAGTCTGTTAAGGCTATACGGGGATCGTTGTCTGTGTGTGTGTGGGAGGGGGCGTGTATTAGTGTGTCTGTGTGTGTGTGAATGAACGTGTACACCGGGGATCTTGTTTGTAGTGCTGATAGTAGTGGTGCTGAAGATGGTGGTGCTGATGCTGGTGCTGATGTTGGTGGTGGTGCTGATGCTGGTGCTGATGATAGTGGTATTGATAATGGTCGTGGTGCTGATGGTGCTGGTGCTGATGGTGCTGGTGCTGATGATGGCAGTGGGCTGATAATATTCTTATTGATGATGGCAGTCGCCTGATGATGGTGGTGGTGGTGCTGCTGGCTGATGATGCTGATGGTGCTGATGCTGATAGTAGTAGTGGGTTGATGGTGGTGGTGGAGATGTTGGTGGTTTGTGGTGTGGAGTTGGGGAGCGGTGGTGTAGCGGTTAGCGCGCTGCGCTACGAACCTGGCGACCCGGGTTCGATTCCCGCTCACGGCCAACACCGGTGACGATTATCTGAACCGGTCCTGTGCCTCTCCTAGTCGACTCAACCTCAAACAAGTACCTGGTGTGGTGCGTAAACATCGCCGCTGGGGAGACAAAGGCGGCCGGGCGTGGTGTTGGCCACCCACCCCTCGTTGCCGTGCGGGCCTTCATCGGTGCTCGCTAACAGCACTTGCCCCAACAGTCTGTTAAGGCTATACGGGGGATCTTTGTTTTTGGTGTTGATGGTGGTGCTAATGATTGTCGTGGGCTGATGGTGGTGCTGATCGTGGTGGTGCTGATGGTGGTGGTTCGAAAGGCGATAGTTTCTGAATGCATTATTCATGATACCGACGAAAGAGCCGAGTGCTCTTTAAAGACAGAGAGGTCTCTGTGGAGATCAGGGATACCGGGGCGATCGTGAGAGTGTGCGTGTGTGTGAGAGTGTGTGAGTGTGCGTGTGTGTGAGAGTGTGAGAGTGTGCGTGTGTGTGAGAGTGTGTGAGTGTGCGTGTATGTGAGAGTGTGTGAGTGTGCGTGTGTGTAGAGTGTGAGAGTGTGCGTGTGTGCGAGAGTGTGTGAGTGTGCGTGTGTGTGAGAGTGTGAGAGTGTGTGAGTGTGTGAGTGTGCGTGTGTGTGAGAGTGTGCGTGTGTGAGAGAGTGTGCGTGTGTGTGAGAGTGTGTGTGTGTGAGAGTGTGCGTGTGTGTGAGAGTGTGCGTGTGTGTGAGAGTGTGAGAGTGTGCGTGTGTGAGAGTGTGTGAGTGTGCGTGTGTGTGAGAGTGTGCGTGTGTGTGAGAGTGTGTGAGTGTGCGTGTGTGAGAGTGTGTGAGTGTGCGTGTGTATGAGAGTGCGTGTGTGTGAGAGTGTGCGTGTGTGTGAGAGTGTGAGTGTGTGTGAGAGTGTGCGTGTGTGTGCGTGTGTGTGAGTGTGCGTGAGTGTGAGAGTGTGTGTGTGTGAGAGTGTGTGAGTGTGCGTGTGTGTGAGAGTGTGTGAGTGTGCGTGTGTGTGAGAGTGTGTGAGTGTCTGTGTGTGTGAGAGTTGCGTGTGTGTGAAGTGTGTGAGTGTGCGAGAGTGTGAGAGTGTGCGAGAGTGTGAGAGTGTGCGTGAGAGTGTGCGTGTGTGTGAGAGTGTGCGTGTGTGAGAGTGTGTGAGTGTGCGTGTGTGTGAGTGTGCGTGTGTGTGAGAGTGTGTGAGTGTGCGTGTGTGTGAGAGTGTGCGTGTGTGTGAGTGTGTGAGTGTCTGTGTGTGTGTGAGTGTGAGAGTGTGCGTGTGTGAGAGTGTGTGAGTGTGCGTGTGTGAGAGTGTGTGAGTGTGCGTGAGAGTGTGTGAGTGTCTGTGTGTGTGAGAGTGTGTGCAGTGGGGAGCGGTAGTGTAGCGGTTAGCGCGCTGCGCTATGAACCTGGCGTCCGAGTTCGATTCCTGCTCACGGCCAACACCAGTTGAAGATTATCTGAAACGGCCCTGGACCTCCCTAGGTCGACTCAGAATCAAATGAGTACCTGGTGTGGTATGTAAACATCGCCACTAGGGAGACAAAGGTGGCCGAGGGTGGTTGCTGGCCACCCACCCCTCGTGTGCTGTTCCGGCCTTCATAGGTGCTCGCTAACAGCACTTGCCCCAACAGTCTGTTAAGGCTATACGGGGGGTTTTGTCTTTTGCTCGGGGAGCGGTGGGCAGTGGTTAGCGTGCTGCGCTACAAACCCGGCGACCCGGGTTCGATTCCACTTAGGGTCAACAGCAGTGGCAATTATCTGAACCGATCCTGGGCCTCCCCTAGGTTGATTCAGCGTAGAACTGGTGTGATATAGACATAAACACTCTAGAGGCAAAGGCGGTCGGGCTTGGTGCTGGCCACTCACCCTTCTTTGCCGTGCCGTCCTTCATAGGTCCTCGCTAACAGCACTTGCCCAAAGTCGGTTAAGGCTATACGGGGGATATTTTTCTTTGTGTGCACGTGTGTGTCTCTGGTACATAGTGTACGTATTTGCGTCGAACTTCTTTCGCGCCGTACGTAGCCAACCGTGCTAATCGGAGGCGCGAGGAAGGGCAGCAAACTAAACTCGAAAATAAGTTCTAAAGAAATGAGTTTTCAGTGTAGATTGAAAAGTGCATCGCTGCAGTGGCTTCTTAATATCGGAAGGAGGAGCGTTCCAGACGGCCGCAAAAGCCCATCCTGAAAGCGCGCCATTCAGTGCCCGTCTTTATTCGATGATTCGCCAAAAGCCGCCACCGCCGCCGCTGCTGCTGCTGCGCGAGGGTGACCCTGGAGTTGGCGTGATGGTTTACCCTCCTTGACGAGGTCAGCGAGGTGTCGTGGTGCAATTGATGCAGCACATGCGTGTCCTCAAAGAGCCGTCGCCCATTAGTTTCACTCTGGTCGAAAATATATCGTACGATATATTTGAGATCCGCGATTATCGTATCGTCCGTTTATTTTCATCCCGTAGTTTATGTTTAGGTAGANGGCCGCGTAATTATCTGATCTCACTTGTGTCGTTAAGACCTCCTGGTGTGAAAAAACATATTTATAGCTCATCGGATTCTTTCAGTTTAAGCCAATATTCGGATTCCTGATTAGCAATGCGCCAATTTTTATTTGGGGAAAAAAGCAAACAAAATTCAACACATTCCGTGTCAATAACACCGCGCATGGGACCTTAAAATACAACGAATATAATAGCAGACGACGTTTCGGGCAATGCCCTTATATTGTCATTAGTTCAGCTCACGTGTATATCGAAGGGCAATTCCCGGAAGCGGATTTAGAAATAGTTATTTACAGCGGCTCATTTGATTAGTCTTAAATATGTAATTGTAGTTCGTGACATTCGCTGCAACAAATAACTCAAAGGGAGAGGACTCTCTATTTGCTGTGAAGAAGGGTCATTGCCCCGAAACGTCGGGCATTATATATTTCCCTGTATGCCCAAATGCGTCGAGTTTGTCCATAGGGTGGCCACAAAAGTCAGGACACACATCGGGTTATTTATCGTTATTTTGGTCCCGTGGCAAGGTTTGTGATGAGTCAACTCCAGTTGAAGTCCACCAAGGCACATTCAAACAAACCAAGACAAGCGCTTAATATAATTCAATTAACAATGCTTTCGGGGGGGCTGATATTATCGCGATAATCGTCAATATCCTTAGATCTTTCATCGTATTGGAGAATCGCGGAGGGAGCGTGCCCCAGAACAGCAACGCTGCCCTCTTGTGGGAACGGTGCGTAGCTGAATTCTGTAAATCGTAGCAACCACCAAAGACAAAGATGCCACGTATAGCCTTAAACAGACTGTTGGGGCAAGTGCTGTTAGGGAATAGCAGCTATGAAGGCCGGTACGGTGGCACACGAGGGAATGGGTGGCTAGCACCCGCGCCTGGCCTCCTTTGTCTCCACGTGGCGATGTTTACGATTTTTCGATTTAAAGCTTTCGTGACTGCAGGGATTCATCTTCTTGGTTCTTTCGGTAAAGTCACGTAGAAGGAAAATAATAAAATGATAAAAATACAACATAATAAAATAATTCTCACGACGTTTCGGCCACAACGCACGTCAGACGCTGTCTTTCCAACAGACCTGTTCTTCACCTGAGGACGGCTGCTTGCGTTGTGGCCGAAACGTCGTGAGAATTATTTTATTTTTTATTTTATTATTTTTATTCCCTTCTACGTGACTTTACCGAAAGAATCAAGAAGATGAATCCGCAGTCACGAAAGCTTTAAATATTATGTTTTATTTTATTATTTNATTATTTCCCTTCTACGTGACTTTACCGAAAGAACCAAGAAGATGAATCCCTGCAGTCACGAAAGCTTTAAATATTATGTTTTATTTTATTCTTATTATTTTATTATTTCCCTTCTACGTGACTTTACCCAAAGAACCAAGAAGATGTTTACGATGTCTACGATATCCCACGTGGCGGTGTTTACCTGGCGATGTCTCCTTTTGTCTCCCACGTGGCGATGTTTACACTTTCCAACTAAACTATAATTTCAATTTAAAGCTTTCGTGACTGCAGGGATTCATCTTCTTGGTTCTTTCGGTAAAGTCACGTAGAAGGGAAGTAATACAATAATAAAANTAAAACATAATAAAATAATATAATAATATTATGTTTTATTTTTATTATTTTATTACTTCCCTTCTGCGTGACTTTACCGAAAGAACCAAGAAGATGAAACTATATTTTTGTGACCACGTAAGGCCCACTGAGTTGTGTGTAGCTCTTTTTTTNCAGAAGCGACTTGGCCACAAATGACAGCTCAACCAGGTGGCTTACCGCGTGGCAATGTATAGCAGCCGAATACCATCAAGGCATACTTCTAAACGTGGAGGGGAAACCGGAGGACCCGGAGAAAAATCCACGCGACCACGGGAGGAAATGCAAACTCCAAATATACAGGCATCAGGGTCAGGATTGAACCCATGACCTCCTGTATACCAGTCTATATATTAATATATTTACGCGATCTAACCCAAAAACCTCTATTATAGTACTGTGTATGTTTTCACGTTTAAAAATATATTTTGGCTAAAGTGTATGGAAAAATGACGTCATAAGTATTCGATAGGACCGCGTTTCATGACGTCAGTACAACCACCGCGTGCTCGATGGAACGTGACGTCGCAACCTCTCCGGTAATCCGTGCCGTAACGAGTGCGTGACGTCACGCGCAGAACACGTTACGGGTTACATGATGTCACGCACGCCTGCCTCCCCCCACTACATATAAAGAGTGACGTCACATCCGCTTTCTCTCTCTCCGTGCCCGGCAGCCGAGGAAGCCATTAGTGAGTATTCCTCTCCGTTCCATCGCGCGCCATCCGCCTCCATCCGACACCATCCGCGCGTTTCGTCGCCATGTCGCGCGCCTCGGTGTCGCGGCGAGTAGCCCGACTCATCACGTCGCTTTTGTTTTCGCAGGTAAACGAACGAAATGGCGGAGGCGGAGGCGTAAGTGTTTCACCGCTTTACACACCCGAGTTGATAACGCGCCGGACCTATAAGGTTGACCCGAGCATTGTAATGGACGAGTTTGCGTTCCCCTCAACCACCACCCAGCTATTAATTGTAGCCGGAATCTGGGAACTTGTTAACAAAGTTTAGAAATAAACGTGTTGTTGTGTACGATTCTTAGGTTTCCTGGTGGCACGTGAGGCGTCGTGTAAGCTGAGTTTTCGAGTCTGCGCTTGAGACTTAAGGACATATTTGTGGTTTCAATTCAACGTTAATGTTTCAGATTCGTAGTTCGACTCGGGCTGCTTTAGTAGTCCCAAAGTGCTGTGCCCCATGACTCGCAGTGCCAGAGTTAAGGGCTCTTGGATTCCAATCGTTGCGTTATAATTATTGAGGCCCGTAGAGCAAGCAGACTAAGTAGCCCTCGTAAGATTTTACATTTTGCGTTGTGAATTATTGAGGGCCCAGACTGAGGTTAACTTGTGACCTATTAAAGTTCTGTGTTCATGTGCGAGGCGTGTAGTCCCAAAGTCTTTGTTCTTTTCAAATATCAGCAGAATTGTATTCCTCACATGTATATATACTTTAATAATATATTGACATATTTGGCTCTGTAGACCAATATTATCCAGCAGCATTTGTTTAAACACGCAAACTTGTTTCAACATTTATATTGTTTTATCATTGTTTAGGCTTTAATTATGCCATGTTGAGTATTAATGTGATTGCGCTTTGAGTGGCATATTTGTTTTTATTCTAGATGCAAACAAAAATACAATCGGTCTGACAACCAGATGTAATTGGCAAGAGCACGTCGTGGATGGGGGCAAAGTTTTAAATCCCCAGGTAGTGCCACACACGAGAGGGCTATCTAGGCGTTGGTTCACAATGCACAGTTTCTCGCTTAAGCAAAATGCTGCTGGATAACATCGGTGTCGGAAGCCAACATAATACAAATATAAAACTAAATGTTATTGTTTTATATTTGTATTATTTCCCTTCTACGTGACTTTACCGAAAGAACCAAGAATATGAATCCCTGCAGTCACGAAAGCTTTAAATCGAAACGTACATTTAAGTTTGTGGAGTAGCACTCGATGAGTTGTGCTCAGGGTAGTTTTTCGGAGGCAGATTAAAACACACGGTCGCGATAGTTTAAGGGTATTTCTCTAGGGTTTCGGAGCCAAACTCGGGCAACTCCTATGACTAATTGGGAATGGGACGCAAGCGTAGGATTGATCACCCTGTCGCTGGCCGCCTTTGGGGAGCGTGTATAGTGTGAAAGGCCGAAACACCCTAGGAACCAAAGGTTCACTACTGACGATGCGCTCCCCAAATTTCACCAGGCTCACTGTTCATGAACTCTTGGAAGTGCTTGCACAAAGGATAGTAACATCTCATCCTGTGTTCTTGGAATCTACGATGATGTAGGCTTTGTTGTTAATGCACCAGGTTCTTTGAGCCAGGCTGAAGCCTCATTTTATTGACGAGGGCTCGTGGTGCCACACCAGGGCTCTCTAGGCCCAGTACCCGCGTAGCTGTGTTGATGAACTTGACGTCGGATTCCCAATCACTCATCGATGAGTGAGAACGTCTTCTGAGCAGCAGCGGGGTAGATCCACTGGATGTGTTAGAATTGTCTCTACCAGGGTTGCGATTTCCGCATGGAAAATGCGGAAGGAGGGTTCAAATTTTCCCGCATTTTTGCTAAAGTCAACCGCAAACGGTGGAAAGACTACTCCTATGACCGCGCGCTTTTAACAACACGTTAATGCGTTCTATTGGAAAGGATACATGTACATGTGCTCGTAATCACGGCTCCGCATTTGAATAAAGTATGTGGTTCTTGTGCGGAAATGCGGAAATCATATATTCATTCCAATCAGTAACTCAAAGCCTACGTGATGCTGGGCCTTGCATGTATCCTTTCCAATAGAACGCATTAACGTGTTGTTAAAAGCGCGCGGTCATAGGAGTAGTCTTTCCACCGTTTGCGGTTGACTTTAGCAAAAATGCGGGAAAATTTGAACCCTCCTTCCGCATTTTCCATGCGGAAATCGCAACCCTGGTCTACTCACGTGTGCCACTGCATCTGCACGAATGTCCCCACTAGGTTCGAGTAATTGGCTGCTCTTAATATCCACGTGATCAGCCACTAAGCTGAGCTATCGTTTGTGGCCAGGTCGCTTCTGAACAAATTAACCCGTAAAAACAAAGTTTTTCACTATAAATCCTTTATATGCGTGGCATCGGTTTTATTATTCATTTCTGTTTTTCTTGAGTAAGAGTTTATTTTATCACATGGTTTTTAAATTAAATATGAAAATTTTTTTCATAAAAGTGGAAAATTTAGGAAATTTTTCACGAAAAAATTGTCACGCACATCGAGTCTGTGTGCAAAATGTCAGCTCGATTGGATCACGGGAAGTGGGTTAAAAAACGACCGAAAGATTTGCACGGTCGTAAGCAAGCAAGTGAACTTAATTAAAGGATTTAAAAAGAGCTGTGTAGCCAGTGGGCTTGCCTGGTAATAAAAGTTTAGTATCGTACTGGTGTCACTTTCACTGGTACTTACCAGCAACACATACTCTGCTGAATACTAAAAAGTGATTGCATTGCAGACTCACGATTTAGGATGAGTTAATTCCACAGTATATCATTGGGGATAATTATGATGAAGATAATCATTGACGATATACTCCTACACCACGTGTACACGCCATCACCGCCCGAAGCTCAGCTATATTCATCTTGGTTCGGTAAAGCCACGCTGTCTTTCGACAGACCTGTTCTTCACCTGAGGACGGCTGCTTGCGTTGTGGCGAAACGTCGTGAGAATTATTATGTTTTATTTTTATTATTTCCCTTCTACGTGACTTTACCGAAAGAACCAAGAAGATGAATCCCTGCAGTCACCAAAGCTTTAATCGAAATTTAACTCAGCTATATTGTTTGCAATAGTTTAGTATCACTCTCACGTGTGCGTGTGTCACTGCGCGTGCGTCCTCAGTGTCAGCGGCGGACCCATGGACGTGAACACGGCCTTGCAGGAGGTTCTAAAGACGGCGCTGATCCACGACGGACTCGCCCGCGGTCTCCGCGAGGCGGCAAAGGCCCTCGACAAGTGAGGAGCGAGCGGCAGTGTGCAGATGCCACCGCGGCCACGCTTACAAAATAATAGCCGCAGCCACACCCCTTCAATATCTAAAGGCCTCGCCACCAGATAACAACCTCAACAGCTCACGTCTCGTGCGTGTGCTCATTGGCCTTTGTGCGCGTGCTTGTGAGGATGTGCTCAAGTGGTGCAGTGTGATGTGTAAACGGCGCCACTCGGGAGATGAACGTCGGGCGTGGTGTTGGCCACCACACGCTCGTGTACCGTGCCGGCCTTCAGAGGTGTTCCCTAACAGCACTTGCACAAAAGTTTAAGGCTACGTGGGGGGGGGGGGGCGGGATCTTTGTTTTCGCTCTGGTGGTGATAATAATGGAAGTGATGCTACCCTTTGCTGATATATTTTGCGTGATATTGCGTGTACGTGCATTATTCCGTGTTGCGTGCATACGCATGCTTTTGCGTGTGTGATTGTTTAATGTGTACAATACTTTGGTTGTGTTGCGAGCATGCCGTATCTGTGCTCTTGCTTCAGAGCGCACATTGCCTGGCTCTAGCGCTGTTGTGACGTCCTACTCTTGACCCAACTATCCAGCTCGCCCACCTCATGTAAAATCGCAGTTCCGGCTCTTACGACAACATCGGCCAATACGAAGAAGTGGCAAATGGTTATTGTGTTTTAACTTTGCCGCGGTGTCGTGTTTGCGTGTGCAGGCGGCACGCCCATCTGTGCGTCCTCGCCAGCAACTGCGATGAGCCCATGTACGTGAAGCTGGTGGAGGCCCTGTGCAACGAGCACCAGATCAACCTCATCAAGGTCCGTCGGTTGGATTGCGCGTTCTTTATCCCGGGAGATTCGGTAGCGCCCGTTATTTGGCGACGCTGCTGCTGTGTTGGTAGTGGTGCGTGAGCGCGATGAACGAACTCGACACGTGCATCAATAACATTGGTTTTACAAGGAAAAGTAATGTAACATGTTGTGAAGGGCCATTAACTCGGAACGTAACCCATTCTAGGCGTTACCTTTTTATAGCCACAATGTTATTGTTGTAATTTGTGGTGTTTGCAATGAACCCAGTGAGAGCCGTGAAACAACATTGCCTCTTGCCAGGGTGATTTGGGTGCATCTAGAGCAATTAAGTATGCATTTTCATGCGGACAACTTGTAATGCAGCAGCATTTGTTTAACAAACCTGACTTGATGCGACCTAGATTGTCGAAAACTGGTCGACTGTTTGCTCGCTTAAGCAAATGCTGCTGGATAACATTGGTCTAGAAAGCTAAGAGAGGCTGATGGCTAAAACGTACATTTATGTTTGTGGAGTAACACTGATGTTTTTGGAGGCAGATTAAAACGCAAGCCCCAATAGTTTTAAGGTTAATGCTTGAGGTTCTTAGAGCCAAACTCGGATACCCTTAGTATGGTGAAGGCTTTGTTGTTAATGCACCTGGTTCTTTGAGCCTGCTTTTATTTTTGAGGGCTCATAGTGCCACACCAGGGCTCTCTAGGCCCAGTACCGCGTAGCTGTGTTGATGAACTTGACGTCGGATTCCCAATCACTCCTCGATGAGTGAGAACGTCTTCTGAGCAGCAACGTGGTTTTTACCTGCCCACTCCCTAGGTCCACTCTGTACCTGGCTACCCGAGTTTGATTCCCGTTAAGGACCAACACCCGTGACATATCTAAACCATTCCTGGGTCTCCCCTATGGCGAATCGGCCTTAAAGAGATTACCTGGTGCGGTGTCTATCACGAGGGAGACAAAGGTGGCCAGACATGGTGCTGGCCAACCACAACTTCATAGCTTCGTTGGGCTTAATGGATGCTCGCTAACAGCACTTGCCCCAAAAATATTTTAAATGTCGGGGGATCTTTGTTTTGATGGTAGTTTATAGTGACGTTAATGATGGTGGTAGTGATGATGGTTATAGTGGTAGCAGTGTAACTGACGTTAACGATGACGACGACGATGGTGTTGATGCACAACACAGGTGGACGATAACAAGAAGCTTGGCGAGTGGTCGGGGCTCTGCAAGATCGACCGCGAGGGGAAACCGCGCAAGGTGGTCGGATGCAGCTGCGTGGTCGTGAAGGTACGTAAGATAAGTGGGCCTCTGCGGTCCAGCGTGTCATCACGAGCGTTGTGTTCTTGTGTGTGTGTGCGTGTGTGTTCGTTTGTGCGTGTTCGTGCATGCTCATTTGTGAGTCCTGTAATGTATCGTGCTGGTGCATCCCAGCATGTCATCACGAGGATTTTTGCATGTTTGTATTTTTTCGTACTGGGAGTGTTAGTGTAATGCGTTGCCAACGTAACGAGCTGAGTTAGTCGCAGCCCAGACTAACAGTGATGAATGTCCTACCAGGCTGGCCTCCGTAGGTCGACTGCCTTATTAAATGAGTACTACCTGGTGTTGCGTTTGTTAACATCGGTACTGCGAGGCGACACCACTCACCCCCTCAAACCTGCGCCGTGCCGGCCTTCATAGGCGCTTGCTTCACAGCACTTGCCCCAAACGGCCTGTGTAGGCTACATGGGTGATCTTTGTTTCTCGCGTGCGTTCCCCGTCCCCTCAAACCTGCGCCGTGCCGGCCTTCATAGGCGCTTGCTTTCACAGCACTTGCCCCAAACGGCCCTGTGTAGGCTGCATGGGTGATGTTTGTATTTGTGTTTTCGCGTGCGCTTCCTGCAGGACTACGGCAAGGAGACGCAAGCCAAGGACGTGCTGGAGGAGTATTCAAGGGCAAGTGAAGCTCTTCCTGCTCCTCCTGCATCGTCCCGACGATCGCGATGGAACAATAAAAGTGTCACTCAACCTGCCGCCGTCTCCCTCCTGTTGTGTTTGTTTAGCTCCTCGAGCGCGTAGCACAACCTCATGAACGCCAATTACACTGGTCAAACTTTTTCTGGCATAAGGTATTCCAACGGTTTAAGGTAATTTTGGGGTGCTGATTTTTGAGATATCAAATATTGCATTTTCAATAACTGCAGAAGAAAAAATAAATAAATGTAGATATACATAAAATGATATAAACATCCTAAAAATACAGCACCATATTTTAACACTAAAGCAGTCACTGGCTCGCAACAACTTGCAATCATAAGTGACAGAGTTAATTTTGGGTAAAATCATGAAAATGGGGTATGCCGATAGCATAAAAATAGATGTGATAGAGCAAATCTGAGATCAGATTTGGAATCGCACCCTGAAATTAGTCTAAACAGCTGCAAAAGTCCAGGCAAAAAAAATGTTTTTTTTGTTGACGCTGCGTTGGCAGTTGGGGTGCGTAAGCACAACGACAAGAAGAAACTCTACACGTTCGTCAAAAAACATCGTGGCCTTACAAGGAAATATACGTAATAGGCCGCGTTTCAGGAAACGGTACTTCTCCATAGAACAAATGTGAGAATGACCATTGCCTAGAAACCTCAACGATTATATGATTTTCAAGGGCATGGTGTTATGAGTTTATCATTAGAAATAATGGATGGTCACATCAACTCCCTTTGATAATGGTGGCCTAAATGATAATACAGTTCTTTTGAGCTGGTGGTCTAGACAAGGCTGAGAGCATTGTAAGTGCAATTTGGTTGCACAAAATGCACGTGGATGTGAGTTGCTGTGCAGCACACCTTTGCATGCGTCTGGTAAAAAATGTAGAGCGGCCAAATACTTAACATGTTTGTAAATGTGGAGGGAAAACAGGAGGACCCGGCGAAAAATCAGCACAACCGTGGTGAAAGCATGCAAACTCCAAATATTCAAGACTTGTGGCTGAATCGACGACCACTGCATACCAGGCAAGCAGTGGCGGCTCGTGACATTTCCACTAGGAGGCGCTGTTGTGATCTGAATGTGTTGTAAGAGAAACCATGTTATTGGCCTTATGGTGAAAGTGATACAACTTATCTACCAACGGTAGGCATTTATAAACAAAGCATTCAAATGTCACCATGACCATCCAGGCAACACCATATAACTCCTTGGAAACTGCGAAAGCGTCGAGCGTGTAGACCGTGACCTATGCACAGTGCAACCTAGCGTTGTGACATCGTCATAGCAGCCATGGGCGCCTTTTTCATCGCCCTAAATGGGTCGCAAACGTGGTGGTTAATTGCGAAGCTCATCGCAATGAAGGAATATCTTTCACTCGGATGCCTTCACAGCCGCTCCGAGACCTCGCCCGAGGCACAGATCAGACTTGCAGCGGTTTCTCATTAACTTAAAATGTTATCTTCTTGGTTTTTTCGGTAAAGATGAATCCCTGCAGTCACGAAAGCTTTAAATCGAAATTAAAAATGTTATCTTCATTAGAAAATTCTCCGCCAGCTCGCGGCGAGCGTGGAGAGAGAGAGAGAGACGCGACGGTGCAAGAGTCACGGCAGTAGAGAGGGAAGACATCCAGAGAGAGCAGAGCTGTGCAGTCGTTAATACTGGTAAGAACCCACTGGTTCCACCAGCCCACAGAAGATTATTGTGTCCGTCCGTCGTGCATACAAAATGGGAGGGGTGGGGCTGGGTGGGGAGGGTGGGGTTGGGTGGGAGGGAGGGGCTGGGTGGGGAGGGTGGGGCTGGGTGTGGCTGGGTGGGGAGGGTGGGGCTGGGTGGGGAGGGTGGGGATGTGGGTCAGGGGAGGCAGAGCTCGGCTGTCAAACTCCAATCAAAATAGCTGTTACTAAAAGTAAAAATTATAAATCAAATGAAAATGAAGATTTTTTTTCCCACTGCTCTGTGTTATAAATGTAATTTCTGTATGATTCCCAATTATACTCAAAATCGCAAATTTGCGGAGCTCCGCTGCAAATGCAGGGAGAGACGGGAGGCGATTGCGCCACCCTGAGACACTGGATGTAGCGCGGGCAACAAAGCGCGTGCCTGTTACCAATGATGACATTGCACCAACATTGGTGACATTTTTTACTATAAAAATTATAGGAATCATACAGAAATGACATTTATAACACAGATCGTGGAAACATCTTAATATTTATTTTTCGTAAAAGCTATTTTCATTGGAGTATGTCAGGTGAGGATCTGCCCTCCCCTGGCCGCACTGCCACGCACCGAGGCTCACCTGGGCGAGCCCCAAAGCTCTACCGTAATTGCAGGGGCGGTGCGCAGGTGGGCGCCTTACCACGATGACCAGGTGATGCTCATTGCAGGCCGGCTTGTCCGCATTGTGCGGCTCTGTGATTCTTCGGCCCGGATAACTTTGAGCAGAACCGCGAGAGACCCTAACCGAGCTGTAGCGCTAAGATACGAACGTGACACGTCAATGCGCCGTCCGTGTTCTTGAGTCACGCTTAGCTCCGGCTTGCTCCTCCCTCACCCTCTCGGTTGCTTTCGACGGCAGAGGAGTAAGCGGCTCATCCTTGGCTCTGGCTCAACTCATGTGAATATTGAGCATACCGTTAGGTTTTTTCGGTAAAGTCACGTAAGTAAAAAATAAAATTAAAAGTTAATAAAAGTAATGGAAATAAAATAAAAAATCACGTTTCGGAGGCAACACAAGTCTCCGTCATCAGGTGGGACCGTCACAGCTAAAATTACTGCATCAATTTACGCAAAATTATGCATCATTTTAGCTGTGACGGTCCCACCTGATGACGGAGACTTGTGTTGCCTCCAAAACGTCGTGATTTATTATTTGATTTCCATTATTACTTTTATAACTTTTAATTTTATTTTTTACCTACGTGACTTTACCGAAAAAACCTAACAGTATGAATCCTTGCAGTCACGAAAGCTTCAAATCTAGAAATATTGAGCATGCTTTGACCCTACAGAGCTGGCTCCAGCATGGCTCCGAGCCAAGCCCGAGACGGGTTTCACAGTTCCAAATAAAGCATGTCATCTGACTCAAGTGTTTCAAGTGTTTTACCCTTAACATAGCCTTATTCTGGCTTTATGAATATGGCGTTACCGTCGTCTTTCTTGATGTTATAGTTTGGCTCCGTTGATAGCAGTGAAGTCTAGAAGTAACCTCAATATTCCACCACGAGGCGAGCATGGTGGCTCAGCGGTAGAGACAGTGGGCCACAATCGGCAGGTTGAGCGTTCACATCGTGGTTGGAGGTTGACTCGTCCCTCGGACCTTTTGAGGTTTTCACACAAGAGTATGTCGTAACTTGCCGACCCACTCATACCGGACATCCGTGAAAGTTTAATAGCTTATTGGATTCTTCCAGTCGAAATATTCTGAGGACTGCACACGCCGAGATTGAGGCATGTGCATAGCAGCTGGACAGCCAACAGAGCATAGCAGTCCACCAGGGGACATGAGCATTTATTAGTTTAATTGGTATACAAGTCATCCATTAAGTTAGTCTGATAATTTGTTTTTTACCCTTTTATCTGGCAACAAAACCGACACCTTTTTTACAAGGAGTCATGTTTGCATTGACCACAATACCTGCAGTCGGAATGCAAGCAAAAAACATAACTCTGATAATGTATGCACTATCCTTGAAATTGAGACTAGGCTCTAAAGGAAAGCTGTCTCGGTGTGGACCAATCAACTTCAAGGACAGTGCCTACATTAGAGTTGTTTTTTGTTTGCATTCCGACTGCAGGTATTGTGGTCAATGCAAACATGACTCCTTGTAAAAAAAGGTGTCAGTTTTGTTGCCAGATAAAGAGTAAAAAACCAATTATCATATTTTGCTACTGGCAAATGAGGTTCCAATGGTGTAAGTTAAAGTCCTAACTTATTTCAAGAAAAAACAATAAAACAGTTTTCACGTCAGCAAGAGGCGTTTCAGCTAACTGGCTTTTTCACAAATGTATGCTTTACAAGATCAGGATGAAGAAAAACACACCAAACACCATCAGCCAACAAGCAAACAAGGACTTCTAAATTTTTCATTTTTATTTTTCAAATTCTTTAACAAATGCACGTGGCATCGGTTCTCCACTGCTCGATGGCACTCGGTTTCGCTGCACTCACTGCCCGACGCAACACCATCCCGCGTTAGCATACAACGTGTACACTGTTGTGTGCACGCGCGCGCTATGCTCACTCAGTGTGGTACGGTGTACACAACGTGCGAGTACGTGGTCACGCAGGCCCACCTGAGTGTTCCTTTACGTAATCAAACGCACAAGCACGCGCTTACACGAGCGAGCAATCAAACGGGTGGGTGAGCGATCGGGCGAGTGAGCGAGTCATCGGGCGAGAGCCTAAGCGTCGGCGATGGTGACCTCCACCTCGACGCCTGGCTCGATGCTGATGGAGGTGATCTGCTTGACGATCTCGGAGGGGCTGTGCAGGTCGATGAGCCGCTTGTGGATGCGCATCTGGAAGCGATCCCACGTCTTGGAGCCCTCACCGCACGGGGTCTTGCGCGTTGTGATGCGCAGCACCTGCACAAAGCAGCGAGATCATCACCACCGTCGCCTGTCGTCATTGTCACCAGCCATGAAACTATCCCAGCGCCGAATGAGACCTCCCCAAAACCATCGCCGTCTTTCACGGGAGGGATGTGTTCCCGATTGTCAGATCAATCTGATCCAAAGTTTTTTTTGCATAGTTTCTGCACAGTGAAACGAAATCTTGCACTTGTCCTAGATACCCAGACATGTCTTAGAGAGCAGACGCAGAGAAGTTGTGCAACCAAAACTGCAAAGATCGACTATCTTGCCTGGGAAAAAAAAANCATGGAACGATGATAAATAAAGTAGTAATAGTTTTTACCCTTTCAACTGGTACAAAAACTGACACCTTAATACAAGGCATCATGTTTGCAATACACACAACACAAGCAGTCAAAATGCAAACAAAAAGAAACAACTCTGATGATGATAATGATACGCACTGTCCTGTTATCATCATCAGAGTTGTTTCTTTTTGTTTGCATTTTGACTGCTTGTGTTGTGGTTATTGCAAACATGATGCCTTGTATAAAGGTGTCAGTTTTTGTACCAGTTGAAAGGGTAAAAACATATTACTATAGTTTGCCACTGGTAAAGGAGGTAAAAAAGATCTCATAGTGTAAACGCTTACCCGAGCTCTCAATACTCTGATATTGCACTGTGTTTGAGTTGTACGCCTTCTGGTGTAATCTGGTCCAACACCAATAGGACTAGGCTCTAAAGAAAGCCGTCTCGGGTGTGGACCATTCAACTTCAAGGACAGTGCATATTATTATCATTATCAGAGTTGCTTCTTTTTGTTTGCTTTTTTGACTACTTGTGTTGTGGTTATTGCAAACATGATGCCTTGAACAAAGGTGTCAGTTTGTACCAGTTTAAAAGGGTAAAAACCTACTACTGAGGTCTCAGTGATGATAAATAAAGCAAGAAGAAAGCAGCGAGCAACTGGTGCAGGAGGCCCCACCTTGGTGGGCATGCGGACCGGCCCCTTCACGCGAAGATTCTTGTCCTTGGCGCCACGGATGAGGTCGGCGCAGACTGCCCAACGGAGAGACGCCCGGGGAGGGAAATGATTAAGACAGCAAACGCAGTTATTGCCAATCAAGTGACCGCACACACCTCCTCGCACCTGCGCAAGTTAACATTGTACATGTACAGCCCTTTGTCACTCCACCACTGGAACAGAGACTCCCCCACACCTGGCAGACCGTGCGAGTTATTTTCCATTTAGATGAAGCTTTCGTGACTGCAAGGAATCACTCTTAGTTTTTTCGTAACACGTAGGTAAAAAATGAAATTAAAATTAATTTTAATTTCATTTTTTACCCGAGCCTCAATACTCTATATTGCACTGAGTTGTACGCCTTCTTGTCACTGGGCACACCAATAGTGCTCTAAAGAAAGCCTTCAAGACGGCATATTATGTCACGTAGGAAAAAATGAAATTAAAATTATTTTAATTTCATTTTTTACCCATGTGACTTTACCGAAAAAACTAAGAGTATTTTACCGTACTTCAACTTCAGCACGTTACTGTCAGTGTGGTTTGCTGAATGCTGGTGGGGGGGGGGGGGTTACCGGTTCAACCATCACTCGTCACTATGTTAGCCGTGGCAGGAAATCAACCACAGGTCACTGGGTTCATAGTGCGGCATGCCAACCACTGTGGCACCACGGAACATGTTTTGGCAAATAATTATCACGAGTCGAGCGCCTATCGGTGAATGCAAGCACCTACTGTAATAGATTAATAAAAAGAAAACATAATAAAATAATTCTCACGACGTTTCGGCCAAAACGCAAGCAGCCGTCCTCAGGTGAAGAACAGGTCTGTCGGAAAGACAACTTGCGCTGTGGCCGAAACGTCGTGAAATTATTTTTTTTTTTTTTTTTTTTTCCCTTCTACGTGACTTTACCGAAAGAACCAAGACAATGAATCCCTGCAGTCACGAAAGCTTTAAATCGAAATGTAATAGATTAATCAACATTTCGTTGATTGGCTTCCCACAAAGCGGTAACCCTTTTATCGGCCACGGAGGGATGATAAGTCGGCAAACACGAGCGGTGGGAGGTGTTTGGCTCAGAATAGCGTATAGGTGAATCACTGTGAATCATAGCTGTGGTTTGTCCTCATCGCCAAACGCCGCTCGCTATTACCGCGTCAACTCCCCTAACCGTGTTAACAACACCATGCGATATTAACGATCCCCTGTTCAAATGTTACCATTGTTAGAAATACCTGTAATAAAGATATCATTTTTATAGATACCTGTCAAAACTACCCGTTCTAAAGACACTTGCTTGAGCACTGTAGATTCTGGCTTGATGCTACCTTTAATGTTACGTTTACTAAAGTTACCAGCGCTCTGATGTTGTGTCAATTGGAAGCAACAAAACATTGCGTTAACTGGTGAGTGGCTTTAGGTGAGTCGTGAGTATAGAGTATCATGTCACACGATTTATAGGACAGGCTAGCCACCAGCAAAAAAAAAGAGGGTCACACTACATGGGATGTTTGGCCATGAATTCCATTAGCGGGCGTTTGGCTTCATATCCACACTCAACGCTCCGCACAGATAGATTCAAGAATCAGCGGCCACTCACCCTTCTCCAGAGACTTGACATTGCGGCTGGTGAGGGTGATGCGGATGCGATGGATGGACACCTCCGAGTCCACGGGAGCCTTGCCTGCGTCTTTGTATGCCTGGCGGAGTCACACACACACAGTTACACACTACTGTATATCCAACACGTAACATACATGTACAGCAAGACGGCCCTTGCCTATGAACATCTGGCAGTACTCCAGAATTGGTTCAAGTAAGCCTAACTGCTGATGCGATGGCGAACGTCAAAACAGGCCCAGTTTGCTCGCATTAATCCGAAGCGCTTAAATTATGCATTCCCGGATGCCTGTGTTGCTGATGAGATGTATAAATTATTTATATTTTTCATGTCGAGGGGCAAATTTGGGGCGATTAGTCGGTTAAGTAAACTAAAAATACAATCCAGTAAACCACTCGCTTCTGTGCATGACGTCAATCATATGTAATTGCATTTGAATAATTTAATATTTTAATTCATGTTAATTGCATCCCACAACGCTTTACAATAATTCAGTGGTTCTTAACCTTGACTGCTACAGCCTTGCACACCTTTGATTCTAAATCGTAAAAAATGTATGTTAACAAACACATAGGTTTGATGAAACAAAGTTGTAACTTAACGTGCCCATAATTATATTCTTAGGTTTTTTCGGTAAAGTCACGTAGGTAAAACATTAAAATTAATAAAAGTAAATCTGGCTGTGACGGTCCACCTGATGACGGAGACTTGTGTTGCCTCCGAAACGTCGTGATTTTTATCTTATTTTACTTTTATTAATTCTAATGTTTAACCTACGTGACTTTACCGAAAAAAACCTAAGAATATGAATCCTTGCAGTCACGAAAGCTTCAAATCTAGAATTAGTGCCCATACTTAATTTGCGTTTCGACGATTTACCTTCGAAAACAAAATGCGGGAATTTCTCGCACCCCATAAAGGGCATCTCGCACACCACAGGTTAAGAACCACTACAATAATTGTACACAGGGACCAAATACATATAGCGATGACAAAGAAGATGAAAACTTCCGGAACGTAAAAGTAAAAAAAAGCACAAAAATATAGGAACACAAAGTTGTCACGCGAAAAGTATTTCAAGCCACATCCTAGACCCAAAACTTAGGTCTCCCTGTTGATCCCACACCTACTTTATCGACCGCGCAAGAGGCTGATGGATATTGCAATCGCTGCACACACACGTGCGCTGTAGCTGGGTGCGTTTGGCTCAGAATAGCGTATAGGTGAATCACCGTAAAAAAGTCATATCTACGATTTATCCTCATAGCCAAACGCAGCTCGCAACCACCACGGGCCAACGTATCCTTTATATATTGTTTTTATTTAAAAACGCGGGAGAAAGTGCGTCTCTTACAATGCCTGCTGCCCAAAGGGGCTCGCATCGCACAGGCCGCAATGGCGGACCCAGTCGTTAAAATCCACCACCACGTCAACTTGCACCGCATGATACACCAAACAATTCGCGAGCGAGTGCCGGTCACGAGGCGAGAGACGCTCACCATCGTGACCGCCGGCCGACGTATTCGTCCACAGACAATGAGTTGAACTCTCTGAAGCGACGAACAGCGGTGAGCGGGCACGCGTCTCCTCGTGCTGCTGCTGCGCGCGGGGTGCTTGGGAAAGGGACGGCGTCACGTGACGCGGCGGCTTTTATAGCGAAGGGGGTGGGGGGGAGGGTGGGGAGGAGGCGGGGCAGTCGAGGGGTCCGTGACATCATCGCGTAACGTAGACAGGCGGCGGCCATCTTACGTGAGGGTACGAGAGATGGGGTGGGGGTTAACGGTTAAGTGTGGGCGCCGCGGCCATCTTACGTGCGGGTACGAGCGATGAGGGGGGAGGTCACCGGTTGTTGGGCGCCGCGGCCATCTTACGTGAGGGTACGGGAGTTGGGGGGGGGNTCACCGGTGAAGAGTGTTGGATGCCGCGGCCATCTTACGTGAGGGTACGGGAGTTGGGGGGTCATGCCGCGGCCATCTTACGTGAGGGTACGGGAGATGGGGGANGGGTCATCGGTTAAGTGTTGGGCGCCGCGGCCATCTTACGTGAGGGTACGAGCGATGAGGGGGATCACCGGTTGTTGGGCGCCGCGGCCATCTTACGTGAGGGTACGGGAGATGGGGGGGTTAACGGCTAAGTGTGGGTGCCGCGGCCATCTTACGTGAGGGTACAGCATGGGATACCGGTTTTGGGCGCCGCGGCCATCTTATGAGGGTAGGAGTTGGGGGGTCACCGGTGAAGTGTGGATGCCGCGGCATACGTGAGGGTACGGAGTGGGGGTACGTTGTGTTGGGCGCCGCGGCCATCTTACGTGAGGGTACGGGAGATGGGGGGGTCATCGGAAGGGTGTTGGGCGCCGGGCCATCTTACGTAAGGACTCAGAATGGGGAATTTATTTAGACTGCAGGAGGAAATCAGATGAGATTTGAAGTTCTTTGTCACAGATGTCAAGTGCGCTGTGGTGAAAGAAGTCGCAGCACGCAGCGAACGAACGTAGACTGATGGCCCCNACCACACAACATCTGAATATAAGAATACTCAGGAGGAAATTTTTTCCACAGAACGTAGGGGGCAGGTCAAAACTTTGCTCCAACAAATGATACAAACTACACAATGGTGATTATTGGTTCTTTACCCTTCTCTCTGCCAAAACTGACACCTTTTTACAAGGAGTCATGTTTGCATAGACCGCAATACATGACTCCTTGTAAAAAGGTGTCAGTTTTGTTGCCAGATAGAAGGGTAAAGAACCAATTATCATATTTTTACTGGCAATTGAGGTCCCCATAGTACACAATAGGTGTGCGTACAGGAAATGTAAACAAATCAATTAAATATAATACAAATAAAACTAAACTTTTTTATTACGAGGTGAAGCCCATGCTATTAGCTTATTTTTCAGAAGCGACCTGTCAACAAATGATAGCTCACTTAGCGACTTATCATGTGGACATTTATAGCAGCACCTCAAAATACATGTTATAATAATATCTTGATTCTTTCGCCCGTACGTACCGGCCGTGCATCTCAGTGACATAAACACAAGCACACAGAAAAAAGACAGTGAAAAACATGTGGGAGCATTACATTTACACTGGTTTTGGCTCGCGCGTGTTTCCTTTTGGGCCGTCAAATACCTCGTTTGGTAGTTGCCAATATTCCCTAAAGACCATTGTCTCGTTCTCTCAATATATTGTTTTTTTGGTCTTTGTTATTGTTGATGCGTGCTCACGCACCACTGGATCTCCGTGGTGTGAGTCCCTTCGCACTCACAACTGACTCCCNTGTCATTACCTCCCGTGACCACCAGTCGCTTCGCACTCACAACTGACTCCCCTGTCATTACCTCCCGTGGCCACCAGTCCCTTCGCGCTCACAACTGACTCTCCTGTCATCATCTCCCGTGGCCACCAGTCCCTTCACACTCACAACTTACTTCCCTGTTATTACCTCCCGTGGCCACCAGTCCCTTCTCACTCACAGCTGACTCCCCTGTCATTGCCTCCCGTGGCCACCAGTCGCTTCACACTCACAACTGATACCCCTGTCATTACCTCCCGTGGCCACCAGTCCCTTCACACTCACAACTGACTCCCCTGTCATTACCTCCCGTGGCCACCAGTCCCTTCACACTCACGACTGACTCCCCTGTCATTGCCTCCCGTGGCCACCAGTCGCTTCACACTCACAACTGATACCCCTGTCATTACCTCCCGTGGCCACCAGTCCCTTCACACTCACAACTGACTCCCCTGTCATGACCTCCCGTGGCCACCAGTCCCTTCGCACTCACAACTGATACCCCTGTCATTACCTCCCGTGGCCACCAGTCCCTTCACACTCACAACTGGCTCCCATGTCATTACCACCGTGGCCACCAGTCCCTTCGCACTCACAGCTGACTCCCCTGTCATTACCTCCCGTGGCCACCCGTCGCTTCACACTCACAACTGATACCCGTCATTACCTCCCATGGCCACCAGTCCCTTCGCACTCACAACTGATACCCCTGTCATTACCTCCCGTGGCCACCAGTCCCTTCACACTCACAACTGGCTCCCATGTCTTTACCACCGTGGCCACCAGTCCCTTCGCACTCACAACTGATGCCCCTGTCATTATCTCCCGTGGACACCAGTCCCTTCGCACTCACAACTGATACCCCTGTCATTACCTCCCGTGGCCACCAGTCCCTTCGCACTCACAACTGATACCCCTGTCATTACCTCCCGTGGACACCAGTCGCTTCGCACTCACAACTGATACCCCTGTCATTACCTCCGTGGACAGCAGTCGCTTCGCACTCACAACTGATACCCTGTCATTACCTCCCGTGGCCACCAGTCCCTTCACACTCACAACTGATACCCCTGTCATTACCTACCGTGGCCACCAGTCGCTTCGCACTCACAACTGACTCCCCTGTCATTACCTCCCATGGCCACCAGTCCCTCCTACCGCATGCAGGCTCTATTGTCATTACACAAGGATAATATCCTTAAATCACGAAACGTCGTGATTAAATTTGTTTATTTTATACCTACGTTACTTTACCGAAAGAAACAAAGAATATGGGTGATTTGTTTACCTTTCTTGTACTTTGCACTCCTATCATCTTTTTCTACTGTTTTTTTGTAACATTGTTACCCGCTCCTCTGGACTTCTGTGAAAAAGAGCGTTTTTGCTCATCGGAATTCGCCAGTATGAATATTCTGATTCTGACTGAGATAACTGGCAGATGTGCTCTCCACTATGTAAACTTTCTGCGTTGTATCCGCCCGGCGCTCCGCTCGTTGTAGTGAGCGTCGCTCCTCTGCCCTCAATTGTTACTGGAGGGCGACTGCCTCCAACTACTGGACATCTGTGAAAGAGAGATGTTATAGCTCCTTGGATTCCTCCAGTATAAATACATATTCTGATTCTGAACTTTCCAGAAGAGGTCTTCACGAGCCTCCTCCACAGAGGCCGATCTTGACACCGCTGGTAACACTCAGCTTCACATCCTCCTGTACCGCATCAGCTCCATCTCTTCTCTAGCCCGTGCCGCGCCCGTTTCGCCCCATTTATCAAGCCAAACATAAGCTGCTTGGGCCTCTTAAGACACATAAACTGGTGGGCTGACATACGTTATTGGCAAGAGCGCCAACTCTTCAATATTAAGGCTCTCTTCTTCTTCCACCTCCAACCAGCTTATATATAAGCTCCTAGCTTGGCAGTGTCTCATTCTTCACCTGAAGACGGCTGCTTGCGTTGTAGCCGAAACGTCGTGAGAATTATTTGATTTTATTATGTTTTATTTTTATTATTTTATTACTTCCCTTCTACGTGACTTTACCGAAAGAACCAAGAAGATGATTGCGGGGGGTGTTCATCATCATAATAACAATATTGTATATACATACATTCTCACAATTAATGGACTGCTGTGATAGACTGAGTGTCTTGTCAAGGCAATGTTCCATTATTTGGGTCGCACAATGCAGACGCGCTGACGGTGTTGGTAATCGACATTCTACTACACGAATCCGGTGACAATTTCAGTTTGGGCCAACGGCTCGGACCGCATGCTCGCGTTGTTCCAACGTGGGCCAACGTTGGCATGTTTCCTGGGTCAACGCTGCACATGATTGGAATGACACCGAGAGGAGGTGGGGACCGCGGGGATGAGCGAACACAGCGAGCCCGGTGAAGAGGAGTGAATGAGCTCGGGCAGGAACTGCTTTTTATTGTGTTTTCGTTTGTTGTCCTTACCCCGCACCTCCGATTAGCACGGTTGGCTACGTACGGCGCGAAGGAAGTTCAACGTACATACGATGCATATGGGATGATGGCCGATAAATGAGACTCACCGCTCCATCTCTGGGCAAATCACTCTGTATTGGGTCACCTAACGCCTTCAAATTGAACCGCGAGTATTACATATGACACCGTGACGTCGAAAAACCTCCCCCCGCACCAAAAGCCCGGGGCCCGGGCGATCGCCCTGCTTCGTCTCCCCAGGGACGACTCTGCTCCAGGAAAGGAGTGGCGGATGGTGAGGTGCTCAGGGAGGTATTTAACCGATTTGAAGCTGTACTCAAAGATTCATATTCTTAGGTTTTTTCGGTAAAGTCACGTAGGTAAAAAAATGAAATTAAAATTAATAAAAGTAAAATAAAAATCACGACGTTTCGGAGGCAACACAAGCTTCCGTCTTCAGGTGGAACCGTCACAGCACGATAGCTGTATCAAGTGAGAGAAATCCAAAGAAACAGTTGTATATATACTGGTTGAGGGTGGGAGGAGAAGGTAGGCCCTGAATATTATTTTTGTGAGTTTCGGTGCGTGAAGCACGCTGTATCTTTGTTGTGTAAACTAGGTGCGGATAATGTAAAGGTGCGTGTTAAAATATTTTTTGTTACGTAGAGTGATGCGGCCTACCTGGCTCCTCCCACCCTCAACCAGTATATATACAAATACTGTGTTCTTGGAATTTCTCTCACTTGATACAGCTATCGTGCTGTGACGGTTCCACCTGAAGACGGAAGCTGGTGTTGCCTCCGAAACGTCGTGATTTTTATTTTATTTTACTTTTATTAATTTTAATTTTTTACCTACGTGACTTTACGGAAAAAAACTAAGGATAGGTATTTGACCGTGAGTGATGGCACAGATGACGCGGGGGGAGGCCCACATCCAGCAGTGGATAGACAACGATTCTGCCATTACCATGATGACGAGTGATGGCGATGATTGAGATAGTATGTCAACCGATTAGGACAGGAATGGAGAGAGCAAAATTCGTTCGCCTTTCTCGATAAGGGTGACAGGTTCTAAGGTAATACCAATCGCATTTACACTAACCTCTGCTGCTGTAACTTCTTCTAATGCTAAACGAATTCTGTCTAGAACAGCGGTCGGGAACCTATGGCTCGCGAGCCATATATGGCTCTTCTGGTGACGGCATATGGCTCCCAGACAATTTTGAGTTGAAAAAAATACAAAAATCAGTTTGGAACTGATTTTAAAATACTTTGCTGAATAATACCGTGTCATTTTAAAGTAAACAGAAATTAGTTTTGAAGATAGATTTCACGGGTCACGGGGCCTCAACGCCTGCACGAAGCTCAACCTCACCACGTACGAACCAGACTACAAGGCCATCAGCAAAACCATGCAGCACCAGAAGTCGCATTAAAAGTAAACAATTTAATTTATTATACGTTAAAAATACTATATTCTCAATGCAATTATTGAAATAGGTTAGGCTCTCCCAGTCAAAAAGGTTCCCGACCCTGGGCTAGAACTAGCTTAGCTCTTATCTCAGAGAAAATCAGACTTACGCGCACCGAACTAGATCACTTAGACAAGACACTCTACAAATCACACTTATCTTTGACTGAAATTCCTCTTGATATGCAAATTCTTTTGTCAAGGCGCCCTTCAACCCTTCCAACCCAGCTTAAATAGACGCTCCAAGCGTGGTGGTGTTTCATTCAGACGCTGTCTCCCGACAGACCTGGTCTTCACCTGAGGACGGCTGCTTGCGTTGTGGCCGAAACGTCGTGAGAATGATTTTATTATGTTTTATTTTTATTATTTTATTATTTCCCTTCTACGTGACTTTACCGAAAGAACCAATAAGGAAAAAATTAACCCGTAAAAACAAAGTTTTTCACTATTAAATGTTTATATGCGTGGCGGCTAGAGTCCTCTCGTCCTCTGGCTTTAGATGGCTGCCACCTATGGGTCAGATGATTGTCTGCCAGCATTAAGCAATTGGTAATGAAATATTTATTTTTTTCCCTAAACAGTGTAAAATTTAGGAAAAATTTTTCACGAAAATTAATTGTCACGCACAACGAGTCTGTGTGCAAAATGTCAGCTCGATTGGATCACGGGAAGTGGGTTAAAACAAGACCGAAATATTTGCACGGTCGTAAGCAAGCAAGCAAGCACGCAAGCAAGCAAGCAAGTGAACTTAATATAAAGGATTTAAAAAAGGGTGACAGGCTCGCAAAATGTCACTGTGGAGCCACCTGAGCTGGGAGGGATGACGGTGATGGAGCGTTCGATGCCTGCGTGTTGCGTCCGCCAAATTAAGACATTCCACAAATAAGCCCCAGCGTGTTCCAAAAATATGCACAATCACCAATAAAATGGCACCGTTCGCGTATTATTAGAATGGTTTTGGCAATTGCTGGCTGTGAAGTTGCCTAATTTGTGGACTGCCGATCGGTGGTCGAGTGAGACATTGAGTTGCGGCAGAGAATTAGACGGAGTGTTTCTTTTTTGTTATTGTTGGAAGGCGCTAGTGGATTTAGCCCCCCCCCCACCTCTCTACCCCCCCCCNACCTTTCTACCCTCCACCTCTCTACCCCCCCCCCACCTCTCTACCCTCCCNACCACCTTTCTACCCCCCCCACCTTTTTATCCGCCAACTCTCTATCCCCCACCTCTTTGTCCCCCCCACTTTTCTACCCCCCCCCACCTCTCTACCCCCTCTACCATTCTGCCCCCNCTCCCCCCCCCCCGAGAATTAGAAAAAAACCAAAGACCCCCGTATAGCCGTAACAGACTGTTGGGGCAAGTGCTGTTAGCGAGCACCACAGAGAACCAAAGATCTCCCGTATAGCCGTACAGACTGTTGGGGCAAGTGCTGTTAGCGAGCACCACAGAGACAAAGATCTCTCGTATAGCCGTACCAGACTGTCGGGGCAAGTGCTGTTAGCGAGCACCTACGAAGGCCGGAACGGCACACGAGGGAATGGGGTGGCCAGCACCACCCCGGCCGCCTTTGTCTCTCGAAGGGCGATGTTTACACAGCGCCACCGGGGACTCATTTGAGGCCGAGTAGAGCCACTCCGCTGATACACAGAGCACACGGTTGATGATGATGATGGCAGTGATGATGCTGCTGCTGCTATGATGAGGGTGATGATACCGTGATGATGGAAGTGATGCTGCTGCTAAAATGCTATGACAGTGATGCTGCTGCTATGCTAATGGTGTAAGTGTTGGCAATTGTAGTGATGCTGCAATGATTGTGATGGAGCCGTGTTAAGACGATGGTAGTGATGATGTTGCCATGGGAATGTGGAATTTCCACCACCGGCTCAGGGTTGTGAACGGGTGATTAGCACCGCGTCGATGCTAATTTGCATCGATGCGGTGCGTTAGAACTGCTTTTTGTGTTGAGTTTGTTGTCCTTAGGGACCGTCCATAAATGACGTCACGCGATTTTGGACGATTTTGCCCCCCCCCTTCGTCACACGGCGTCACAAAAAGTCAGACCCCCCTCAAATATGACGTCACAAAGCTCTGCCCCCCCCCCAAAATAAAAATGCTTCAAATCGCTTTAAACTATTGTCATTGTAGTGTGTTTTAATGTGGCGCTGCACTCTGATGTTGTAGGAGAAAACATTTATAAAAAAAAAGTCTAATTAAGTAAAACGTGTTGTCTATTTATTTAAAGTTGCGCATTTTGATGTGACGTCACATTTCTCAACCCCCCCCCCTCGCACATCGTCACAAATGTCTGACCCCCCCCCCCAAGGTGCGTGACGTCATTTATGGACGGCCCTTACCCCGCATCTACGATTAGCACGGTTGGCTACGTACAGTGCGAATAAAAGTTCAACATAAGTACCATCTTGGCAACAACAAAAACACTCCGATCTTTTTGGGCTATTGCCCGAAACGTCGCCCTTTTTTTTTTCAAGCACAGAGCTGGTGATGGGGGTGAGGAGGAAGCCACGGGTGACCGAAACGGAAGGGTTAATCAATAACACAACTTAGTAACACTGCAGTCAATCATACTTATACATTGTGATGATTCACAGAATCGATTATGCTGTAATTGGTGTGATGATGGTGGTGGTGGTAGTCGTGATGATGATAATGGTGATAATGGTGTTGATGGTGCGTTGCCGCTATGATCATAGTCATTATGACGCCTTGTTGATGATCGTGATGCTGCTGGCAACACATTCCTGCGGAGGGAGCTGGTAGGAACGTTGGGTTACTCGGTCAATGGCCAGGGTCAACGGCGGCGTGGTGTATTCCGCAAATATGCCCGACTGTGAGGGCGGGCACAAGCCGGCGTGAGTAGGTTAAACGTTGAGTTTTATAAGGGCACCACGGGGTGAGCAGCCCTCCCCACCCAGCCCCACCCTCCCACCCCCCCCACCCACCCCCACACCCACCCTCCCCACCCAGCCCTCCCACCCTCCCACCCAGCCCTCCCATCCTCCCTCCCACCCAGCCCNTCCCTCCACCCAGCCCTCCCTGCACGACGGACACAATAATCCCCTGTGGCTGGTGTAACCAGGAGGTTCCTACCAGTATATTGCAGCTATATTTAATTATTTCTGGTATGACACTGGTGTATGTGTTGATGAGGGTAGTGATAGTGCTATGTTTGTGATTATTCCGTATTGATGACTAATGGGAGTGATGCTGTAATACGAGGATCGTGATGATGCTCTGTCGATGATGATGATGGTAGTATGACAATGCTGTGTATGGTAGTGATGATGATGATAATGTTACTGTTATGATGATNGTGATGACGATACGTTATGATGGATGACTGAAGCTCTGTCGATGATGATGATGTAGTCGCAGTGCCAATGCTGCGTTGATGATAGTGATGATGATGATGATAATGTTACTGCTATGATGATTGTTATGATGAGGATGGTCTGAAGGCTGAATGATGATTTGATGCTCTGTTGATTGATGGAGTCGCAGTCCAATGCTGCGTTGATGAAGTGATGCTGCTGATAAATGATGATGATGATAGGTGATTGTTGAAGGTGTGATGTTACTGCATGTGTGCGTGTGCGTTGATGTGTGGTAGCAATACTGCTGATATGATGACAGTGATGAGATATGGTAAGAGTGATCGTGTTGAGGGCTGGACGTCACCGGCCCGGATCGCGCAGCACTGGAGCGGACAGTCGTGACCAGTGGCTCCACGGGTAGGAACGGGGGAACTGGTGTACAAAGGGGGTGTGCACGTGTGTACACAGGTGAATTCAGATTTAAGCTTTCGTACTCAAGGATTCAGATTCTNAGGTTTTTTCAAGTCACGTGTAAAAAATGTAAATGAAAATATAAAAGTAAATAAAATAAATAAAACACNACGTTTCGGAGGCAACACAAGCTTCCTGAAGACAAGCTTGGTTGCCTCCGAAACGCGTGTTTTCATTTTATTTTACATTCATTTAAATTTAAATATTCACGTGTACAAAAAAACCTGAACACAGGTGAATGTTCACGGTGTGCATGCATTACAGGGTGTGTGTGTGTGTAGGAGTGTGTACATCACCACTGGGGAGACAAAGGCGGCCGGGCGTTGCTGGCCACCCACCCCTCGTGTGCCCCGGCCGTCATAGGTGCCGCTCGCTAACAGCCTTGCCCCTACAGTCTGTTAACGCATAGGGGTGATCTTCGTGTACGTGTGCGTACGAGATGGTACACATATCTGGGTGTACACCGATCTGTGTGTACCCGCGTGTGCACACACACACANCCGCGCGTACACACACACACGTGTACACACGGTACACAGCCTCGGATGTACACACACGTGTACACATCCCCGGTGTACACACACACACGTGTATACACCTTCGGATGTACACACACACACACGTGTATACATCCCGGATATACACACACGTGTACACATCCCTGGGTGTACACACACACGTGTATACACTCACGTGTACACACGTGTACACAGCCTCGGATGTACACACACGTGTATACATTCCTGGGTGTATATACACACACGTGTACACACACACACGTGTACACACACACACGTGCACACATNCCTGGGTTATACACAAATGTGTACACACACACGTGTACACACACACGTGTACACATCCTCGGATGTACACACACGTGTACACATCCCTGGGTGTATATACACACACGTGTACACACACACACGTGTACACACACACANGTGTACACAGCCTCGGATGTACACACACGTGTACACATCCTGGTGTATACACACACGTGTACACACACACGTGTACACACACACGTGTACACAGCCTCGGATGTACACACACGTGTACACATTCCTGGTGTATACACACACACGTGTACACACACACACACACACACACACACACGTGTACACAGCCTCGGATGTACACACACGTGTACACACACGTGTACATACACACACGTGTACACACACACACGTGTACACACACACAACACACACTGGCACACACACGTACACACACACACACACACACACANGTGTACACATACACACACGTGTACACACTTACACACACACACANGTGTACACACACACGTGTACACANACACACGTGTACACACACACACACACGCACCGCGTGCTGCAGTCGTGTTATTTTCATTGCTTCGCTCTCTCTCCTCCGTCTGGCTCCGCGGGTGGTCGCCAAGGCAACCGCGCGATGAGCGTTTCCCTGGCGACGAGGCGCGCGGATGCTGGTCTGCGGGTCACGTGACCCCCCCATCCTCACCATCACCACCATCACCACCCAGCACTCCTCCTCCTCCCACCTCACCGTCTCCCTCCCCATCCATCGCCATCCCTCCCTCCCTCTCTCTGCACACACGGCACACACACACAGCGCGCTCTCTCACGACACACTCCGTGCGGATGTTCATCGGAGACGAGCGCACAACGCAGCCAACACCACCAACACCACCGCCACCACCACCGCCACCACCGCCACAGACGGTGGTTGTTGTGACGGCGTCTGCACGGTGTGTATGCTACAAACCTCGGGGGGACATTTGATGTTTGGATAATTTAACAACCAAAAAAAATAACGAATTTCATTGTCGATTAGAATTATACATCGATCTGTTTTTTTAGTTTGTCTTCATGATTTCTGTATTTTTTTAGAGGTTGCGGTTTCTGTGTTGCACGGATGCAGTTGTCAATAACCACTATAGCAATTTAAATGTATCCTGCATCATCATCATCAGCAGCGTGAGCCTTGATCTATCCACTGTTGAATGAAGTCTCCTCCCCCCCCCCTGCTGCTCCCTCTTACGATCCATCTATCGATCCATCCTGAACCCTTCACACACTCCATCTCCACGGTGGACGTCCTCCCCCCCCCTCTCGTTCGCGTGGCTCCACATCTCCTTTGGCCGCCGCCGTCAGCACATTTAAAATTGTTTTTTTTTCGTGTGTGGATTTGCTCTCCAACACACAAACCCGCCGTGTGCTCACTAGTAACTAACTGGCACGTTCCGTTTACGTGACACACCTTAACGAATTGTCGGGTGGTGGCGAGTTTGACGACACACAAAAAAAACACCTCTACTACGGACGATGACATTGCTCGCGAAAGACACCGACGCGTTACACGGACACCGACAATTCTTCACCGTTCGCGTTTTGCGCTAGGCGGAGGTGGCGATTGTATTGGGGGGAGATGCCTTCATCCAGCAGTGGATTGCACATGACTGATGGTCATTATTCATTTCTCTCCCCCCCTCTTCCTCCTCCTACCCCGTCTCAACTCCAGCCAGACGACGCCTCCATCGCCTCCCCCCCGCCACGTCTCAGGGCGACGTGTCTGAGTTCAGTACAACGGCGTGGAGAGACGCACACGAGGAGCGATACGCAGCAGACACGAGGTGAGAGAGAGAGAGAGCGAGCGCCCTTGATGGCTTCCGTTCATCTTCAAAGGACCGTAAATACTAATCATACATATGGGGGGTGAGCGAGCGGTGGCGCAGTGGTTAGCGCGCTGTGCTCTAAGAATCCCTGCCACAACATTCGTTCGATTCCCAACACGCAGCGGTTAATCTCTCCCCCGCGTCCACCCTTCACGAACCCGCACTGACCAGCGCGGTGAAGTATGGTCAAACAACACCCTCCCCCCCCGCCCCCATCCCACACCCATGAGCGACACACACGGCGTAGGGGGGGGGGGGTTAAATACCCGTGGCCCCGTGAACGAAGCATCCGGGAAGCTAAGCAGGTAAGAGCCTGGATCGCGATTGGGTGGGTGCTACGTGCAAAGGCAAAGATCCCCCGTATAGCCTCAACAGAATGTTGTGGCAAGCGCTATTAACGAGTACATATGGAGGCCGGCACGGCACACGAGGGGTGGGTGGCCAGCACCACGACCGGCCGCCTTTGTCTCCTAGTGACGATGTTTACACACCGCACAGGTACTCATTTTGAGGTTGAGTCGACCTAGGGGAGGCCCAGGACCGGTTCAGATAATCGGTTGGCCGTGTGCGGGAATAGAATTCGGTCGCCGGGTTCGTAGCGCAGCGTGCGCTAACCGCTCCACCACCGCTCCCCACACCACCGTGCACCACAGGTGTTGCAGGCGTATTCCAGGCAGTGCCGTGGCGGTCAGCAGAGGGCAGTGCGGCCCAAAGTCAATTGTTGTGTTGTACTTCTATGTTTCCGCACCTGCGATCTGTTGCCAGATAGAAGGGTAAAAAAAAATTATCATATTTTTTACTGGCAAATGAGGTTCCAATGGTGTAAATGCTTACCACGAGCTCTCATACTCTGATGGTGCATTGCCTTTGAGTTGTGCGCCTTTTGGCGTCATCTGGTCCAACCCATGTGAGACTAGGCTCTGAAGAAAGCTGTCTCGGGTGTGGACCAATCAACTTCAAGGAGAGTGCATACATTATCAGAGTTATGTTTTTTGTTTGCATTATGGCTGCAGGTATTGTGGTCTATGCAAACATGACTCCTTGTAAAAAAAANGGTGTCAGTTTTGTTGCCAGATAGAAGGGTAAAAAAACAATTATCGTCTTCACCTTGTTAACCATACGGGGTCAGGTGAGACGGTCATTTGCCGGGCACGGCGATGACATCAGTTACTCGGGGCACGCACGACACCGGCTGACGACCGGCGTGGTGAAGTATGGCTGTGAGCAAACGGCCCACGAGCGACAAGGCGAAGTGAACTGCCCCTCGGTTCAACCAGCGGTGGATTGTAGGCGGCACTGGTGCAGTACAGGGCGGGGTATGGAATATCGATTACGATAATCATAACAATACCGATGAAGTAATAGAACCTCAAAGATGCATCACACACACACATTGATGGCACTGGCCACGGCCCAGCGAGTGCTGTGCTTACGCACCTGCCTAGCCTCTAGCCCAGTGGCTCTTCACCTGGGGTGGCACGCAGCCCTCTGGGGTTGCGAGATGCCCTTTCTGTGCGTGCGAGACACGGACGGATTTTTTTTTATATTTAGAAGGTAAATTATCGACACACAAATTAATCACGAGCACGTTAAGTTACAACTTACTTTAATAATAAGGGTTTTCCCCCCTTTTTTCTGGCAACAAAACTGAAACCTTTTTTTACAAGGAATCATGTGCGCATTAACCACAATACTTGTGGTCAAAATGCAACCAAAAAACACACTCTGATAATATATGCATTGTCCTTGAAACTGATTGGTCCACACCAGAGACGGCTTTCGTTGTTAACGACTGAGTAGCAAAGGGGTCCAAGGCTGCAGTGAAAGGTGAAGAACCACTGCTCTCGATGGTGTTTTGGCCTACTCCTCCATCGTTGGCCAGGCGCGTCGGTGGGAAAGGTGTGGGGAGGTGGAGTGGCGGAGGTGGGGCATTTTTTTTTTAAGGAAATAGCCATATTCTTTGGTTCTTTAGTAAATTCTAGATTTAAAGCTTCGTGACTGCAAGGATTCATATTCTTAGGTTTTTCGGTAAAGTCACGTAGGTAAATTAATTTAAATTAATAAAATAAAATAAATAAAACCGTCACAGCACATTGCTGTAATCTTACTTGATACAGCTATCGTGCTGTGACGGTTCCACCTGAAGACGGAAGCTTGTGTTGCCTCCGAAACGTCGTGATTTTTTTTTATTTTTATTTTATTAATTGTAATGTTTTACCTACGTGACTTTACCGAAAAACCTAAGAATATCTTTCGGTAAAGTCGCGTAGATATTAAAATAAAAATAAGTGAATAAAAAATGAAATGAAAATAATTGAAAAACAAAAAACACGAATGTAGACTGTAGCCTGGTTCTTAATCGGAGTGAGGATACTGACAGTCTATAATGTAGACTGTAGCCTGGTTATTAAGCTGGGTGAGTGTACTGGCAGTCTATAATGTAGACCGTAGCTTGGTTATTAAACTGGGTGTGTGTACTGGCAGTGTATAATATAGACTATAGCCTGGTTATTGAGTTTGTGAGTGTACTGGCAGTGTATAATATAGACTGTAGCCTGGTTCTTAATCTTGTGAGCGTACTGGCAATCTATAATGTAGACCGTAGCTTGGTTATTAAGCTGGGTGAGTGTACTGGCAATCTATAACGTAGACTGTAGCCTGGTTATTAAGCTGGGTGAGTGTACTGGCAATCTATAACGTAGACTGTAGCCTGGTTATTAAGCTGGGTGAGTGTACTGGCAGTCTATAATGTCGACTGTAGCCTGGTTCTTAATCTCGGTGAGCGTACTGGCAATCTATAACGTAGACTGTAGCCTGGTTCTTAATCTCGGTGAGCGTACTGGCAATCTATAACGTAGATTGTAGCCTGGTTATTAAGCTGGGTGAGCGTACTGGCAATCTATAACGTAGACTGTAGCAATGGTTATTAATCTCGGTGAGCGTACTGGCAATCTATAACGTAGACTGTAGCAATGGTTATTAATCTCGGTGAGCGTACTGGCAATCTATAACGTAGACTGTAGCCTGGTTTTTAAGCTTAAATGCCAATTCTATAAAACTGTCAGCTGCCGCGCTCCGGGAGAACGATGGACGCAGGTCGCTAAGCGCTCTCGCAGGGTCCTCCTGCGAATGAGCGTCAAGACTCAGCGGTCAGCGGTGTTCGGAGGGTGTTGCATGATCGGGTGAGTGTTGCTTGGAATGAATGAATGTAGAACGCAAGCGAATCGGATATAGAGGAATGATTTAGTCCAGAATGACTCACGGGTGTTATCAGAACCTCTTGTGCAGTACTCGGAAAGCCACACGGTACGAGATAGACACGGGGGGGAGGGTGTGATGTACTGTACATGTCGCACACACAAAGTTCCCCCATATAGCCTTCAGGGGCAAGTGCTGTCCGCGAGAAGCACCTATGAAGGCCGGCACGACGCACGAGGGGTGGGTGGCCAGCACCACGCCCGGCCGCCTTTCTGCCAAGTGGTGATGTTTACACACCCACGCCGGGTACTCATTTTGAGGCTGAGTCGATCCAGGGAAGGACTAGGACCGGTTCAGATAATCGCCACCGGTGTTGGCCGTGAGCCAGAAGCGAGCTCGGGTCGCGGGTTCGACTGCGCAGCGCACTGATCGCTGCGCAAACGTTCCCCGCTACAAAGACAAAGATCCCCGTATAGTCTTAACAGATTTAAATTTCGATTTAAAGCTTTCGTGACTGCAGGGATTCATCTTCTTGGTTCTTTGGTAAAGTCACGTAGAAGGGAAATAATAACATAATAAAATGAAACGTAATAAAATAATTCTCACGACGTTTCGGCCACAACGCAATCAGCCGTCCTCAGGTGAAGACCAGGTCTGTCGGGGAGACAGCGTCTGAATGAAACACCACCACGCTTGGAGCGTATATTTAAGCTGGGTTGGAAGGGGGAAGGGCGCCTTGACAAAAAATGCATATCAAGAGGAATTTAGCATATTTATGGGAAATGCAGGTATGTAATTAGTACTACGCCTTAACAGACTTTTGGGCAAGTGCCATTAGCGTGGCACCTATGAAGGCCGGCACGGCACACGAGGGGTGGGTGGCCACGCACATACACATCCAGACACACAAGAGTGGGAGATAATTATTGAATCAGCTTGTGAATTAGAAGAATCTATCCGTTTATCAGTGACGCATGTGTAAAGTGAGACAGGAGAGACGCGGAGAGAGAGAGAGATGGGAGACATAGTCATGGAGACAGAGAGAGCGATATCCGTGTATAAAGTGTGTGTGTCTGTACCCTTATCGGTGGGGAGCGGTGGTGCAGTGGTTGGCACGCTGCGCTACGAACCTGGTTCGATTCTCGCTCCCGATATTCGTCGCAATAAGAGTGACGATTTTCTAAACCGGTTCTGGGTCTCCCCTTAGGTCGACTCAGCCTCAAATGAGTGCCTGGTGCAATGTGTAAACATCGCCACTGCAGAGGCGTGGTTGGCCACCCACCCACTCGTGTGCCGTCGTTGATAGGTGCTCGCTCATAACACTTGCCCCAAAAGTCTGTTAAAGCTATGCGGGGGGTCTTTGTCTTGTAATAGACGTAAAACATAAAAACTAAACATTTTAACTTTTTTTATTTTACCAAGTAAAGCCCAACTCAGAAGCGACCTGGCCACAAATGATAACTCAACGAAGTGGCTTATCACGTGGAAATACTTAAATGTGGAGGGAAAACCGGAGGACCCAGAAAAAATCCAAACGACCACGGGAGATAAACACGCAAACTCCAAATATACAACAGCGGGCGTCAGGGTCGGGATCGAACCCACGACCTCCTGTAGACCAGGCGAGGTAGTTAACATCTCTTAGCCACCGTGATGATGATGAGTGAGAGAGACACGCAAACTCCAAATATACAGCAGGCGTCAGTCAGGATCGAACCCACGACCATCCTGTATACCAGGCGAGGTTGTTAACATCTCGCCACGGTGGCGCTGTATCTCTTTCAGTGCAGAGACGGTGAAACAGATACGTAGAGATAGAGACAGAAAGACAGAGACGGGCAGATACAGGCAACCAAGAGATAACGACCCCGACAGAAATGATGACTTAGCACGGAGGCTTTCGCGACCAATAATATCCATAACAAATCTGGCTCTCGCCTGATTTTGCAAGTTGTGATTGCTGGCGAAACGTCGTACTCGAATTGTAAATGTTGTGCGTTTACTCTCCAACACACGGTGTGCTGTACTAGTAACTAATTGGCATGTTTTTTTGACGTGACAAGCCTTACTAATTGGCTGTTCGGTGGTGGCGGGTTTAACGACACATTTATATTTACGCGATTTAACCCCCAAAAAAACCCTCTATTATGGAGAGATGTTATCATTCCGCTTGTTGACCCAGCAAAGTTTCACTGAGTCTCATGACTCTTTTTCAGGAGGGTCCTGCCAGGCTCACGCAGAAGGGGGTGATGTTGATTGCTGCTGCTGCTGTGTGATTTTCTGAACCGGTCCTAGGCCCCTCCTACTGTAGGTCGACTCAGCCTCAAATGGGTACCTGGTACCGGCGTGGTTTTGGCCACACCACCTACAGTACCTCCTCGTGTGCCGTGCCGGCCTTCATAGGTGCTCCTCGCTAACAGCACTTGCCCAACAGTCTCTTCCGGCTATAGGGGGATCTTTGCCTTTGCTATCATTACACACAAAGTGCTTGACACAAATGAACCACAAACCTTGCTGATCTCGTCAAGGAGTATAAACCATCACGCGAACTCCGGTGGTCGTTCTCGTGGAGCGGCTTTTCGGCGAGCCATCGAACAAAGACGGTCACCCTTCGCGCGCTTTCAGATGCGCTTCTGCGGCCGTCTGGAACGCTCTTCTTCCGATAGAATGGAGCTATGCACTTTTAAATCATCCTAGTTGAAAACGAACTTCTTTAGAACTGCTTTTTGTGTTAGTGTGTTGTCCTTCCGATTAGCACGGTTGGCTACGTACGGTGCAAAAGAAGTCCAACATATTCTTAGGTTTTTTCGGTAAAGTCACGTAGACTTTACCGAAAAAACCTAAGAATATGAATCCTTGCAGTCACGAAAGCTTCAAATCTAGAAGTTCAACATACTTGCATACATTGAGTCATTTTAGAGATACATAGACAGAGACGGGCAGCATCAAAGAGAGCGAGACGAACACAGAGGCAGGCAGGCAGGCAGAAACAGACACGAGTAGAGACAGACACAAACAGACGGAGGTTTTGTGGGTGAGGGGGTGATGTCGTCAAACTCTGAGGGTGGGACGAGACTGGGCATAGGCAGGGAGAAATACAAAGGTTTCATCTTCTGGTTCTTTCGGTAAAGTCACGTAGAAGGGAAGTAATAAAATTATATTATATATTTATTATGTTTATTTTTATTGTTTTTTTATTTTATTACTTCCCTTCTACGTGACTTTACCGAAAGAACCAAGAAGATGAATCCCTGCAGTCACGAAAGCTTTAAATCGAAACAAAATACAAAGGTGGCGAGGAGGAGAGAGTGAAGAGAGAGGGAGAGATGGGGGGCGAGAGAGAGGTAAACTCGGTGAGCGGTAATCCTGTAATGAATAGTTAACGGAGCGTTGGCAATCGGGTTTCTAGCGCAGTGTGCTCACTGCTGCGCCACCGCTCCCACCACCTACCCCACCCACCATATCGCGGTGACCTTCACGATGATGGATCGTTTGCGGTCAGCGATGGTGTCGATGTTGATGGCAGTAACACTGGCGATGTCAACGATGATGATGATGATGAAGAATGTATGATGATGTCAACGATGGTGTTAATGATGGCAATTTCACTTTGATGATGATAATGATCAGTGCCGGATTATCCTAGTTGCACAAGTAGCTACAAATGCTACGGGCCGCGCACTTTCAAGCTATCAATTCCGGTTCAGTGATTCTGCACTTGCTCTATTACTATAGTACTATACCGCCTTCAACTTTTATGAACGACTGGGTGTTTAAGGTTAGCGATTTGTCGTATTATCTGGTGTATAGCAAATAAATACAATTGCTTTACTATGCAAGTAAAAATGTGTGTTTTAATATTACGTTTTTTTTTTTATAACATATGCTACAGGCCCCGCACTAGCTTAATCCGGCACTGATAATAATGCGGATGTTGTCGATGATGATTTTTATTATTGGCGATGATGATGATGATAGCAACGCTACTCGCGGCGACCACGTTGTTGACGATGTTGTTGTTGTTGTCGGTAATTATTCCGATGTTGACGTCGGCCATGAGTAACAGTGAGGGCCGTAAATGTTGTTGCTATTCACGGCGACGGCGTGGGTGATGTCAGTGACGGTGATGTCAACAGCGACGTTGCCGTTCGCCATGCTGCGAGCCTCCTTGATGCGCACGTGAAGATGTTGCTGTCGACCTCGATGCTCCGGTGTCGATGTGGGTGCCGTTGAGGAGGTAGCGATGATGTGGCGTTGCAAGCGGTTTCAGTTTCAGTTTATTAGGTATAGCCCTCTTTTGGTTCTTTGGTAAAGTCACGTAGGAAGGGAAATAATAAAATAATGAAAATAAAAGATAGAATTATTTTATTATGTTTTATTTTATTATTTTATTATTTCCCTTCTACGTGACTTTACCGAAAGAACCGAGAAGATGAATCCCTGCAGTCACGAAAGCTTTAAATCGAAGGTATAGCCCTGTGAGCCATTCGGCTCTTGAATCGGGTGCAACCGCAACAAACAGAAAACATGAACAAAAAACATCTTAAAGTGACTGCGCGCAACAGAAAAATCCAGGAAAAAACAGCAAAGTCTTCCAGGAAAAGCACCGTGTATCAATGCTGTGTGCAAAACAATAACAACCATAAGACAATTTAGATTAAAATTATCAGTCTAACTCTGTACTACAACAAACAAACATTGCTAAACCAAAACGTTTTCGAAATCACCCAGCGACTCGAGTTCCATTCGCGCTCACGGCCACCAACACCAGTGACGAAATCTGAACCGCTCCTGTGCCTCCTTTAGGTCGACTCAGCCTCGAATGAGTACCGGTGCGGTGTGTAGTTAACAATCGCCACTGCGGTGAGACAAATTGCGGCCGGGCGTGGTGCTGGCCACCCACCCCCTCGTGTGCCGTGTCGGCCTTTAACGAACAGCACTTGCCCCCCCCCCAACAGTCTGCGAAGGCTATACGGGGATCTTTGTCTTTGCTCATGTCAATGGTGGTGTTCCTCAGGCCCACGGCGATGGGAAAGCAACGCTGACGCTGGGACTCCGTCTCCCGCGCTCCACTCCCCGCAGGAACAGCCTCTCGTCTTCCCTGGAGGCGCTCTCCCTCTACCTGCCCTGCCTCTCGCCTCCGGCTCGCACCCGGTGCGGGTGCGTGCATGCGTCTAGGTCGACTCAGCCTCGAATGGGTACCTGGTGCGGTGTGTTGTAAACATCGCCGCTGGGGTGAGACAGAGGCGGCCGGGCGTGGTGTTGGCCACCCACCCCCCTCGTGCGCCGTGCGTGGCCTTCATAGGTGCTGCTCGTAACAGCACTTGCCCCGACACTCTGTGAAGGCTACACGGGGGATCTTTGTTTTGTTGGACACGCGCGGTGCGGGTGTAGTAGGGCTAGGTGGCGGCTAACCACGTGACCTCTAGTCCATCACTGTGGAGGCAACAGCAAGGGATTGGTGGATCACACAGACATGTTGCGAGGAGCTGTTAGCTGTACCCATGGCCTGCCAGGAGAAGGCGGCACAGCAAAGATGTGTATTCTTAGGTTTTTTCGGTAAAGTCACGTAGGTAAAAAATTTAAATTAATAAAAGTAAAATAAAATAAAAATCACGACGTTTCGGAGGCAACACAGCTTCCGTCTTCAGAGGAACCGTCACAACCNTCACAGCCACGACAGCTGTATCAAGTACGTGATACAGCTGTTGTGGCTACTTCCACCTGAAGNCGGAAGCTTCTGTTGCCTCCGAAACGNCGTGATTTTTATTTTATTTTACTTTTATTAATTTTAATTTTTACCTACGTGACTACCGAAAAAACCTAAGAATATGAATCCTTGCAGTCACGAAAGCTTCAAATCTAGAAGCAAAGATGTGGACTCCCATCTTCCGCTGCACGGGGATAGAGCGTTTCCCCTCGCGTGCGTGGGCTTTCTCTGGGCGCTCCGCTTTCCTGCCACGCGTAAACATTCATTATTGGCACCACGTGGCGAGATGTTAACTACCTTGCCTGATTTAAATTTCGATAAACCTTTCGTGACTGCGGGATTCACTTCTTGGTTCTTTCGGTAAAGTCACGTAGAATGGAAATAATAAAATAATAAAAATAAAACATAGTAAAATATTTCTCACGACGTTTCGGCCACAACGCAAGCAGCCGGGTTCGATCCTGACCCTGACGCCTGCTGTATATTCTGAGTTTGCATGTTCTCCCAATAGCACATTCATATAAACAGTGGAGCGCAGATCTTGGGCAATTGTTGGTAGCGCCGGCTTCTAATCACCGCGTGGCTGCTGCCGCTGCCTCCCNACTCGTCTGTGGTTCCTTCTCCTGGCGCCTCTGAGTCGTCCCCCCTCCTCTCTCTCTGAGTCGTCCCCTCTCTGAGTCTCCCCTCTGAGTCGTCCCTCTGAGTCGTCCCCTCTCTGAGCCGTCCCCCTCTCTCTGAGCCGTCCCCCTCACTTTCTCTGAGTCGTCCCTCTATGAGTCGTCCTCTCTCTCTCTTAGCCCTCTCTGAGTCGTCCCTTCTCTCTATGAGTCGTCCCCTCTATGTGTCATCCCCTCTCTCTCTGAGTCGTCCCCTCCTCTCTCTGAGTCGCCCCTCTCTCTATGACTCGTCCCTCTCTGAGTCGTCCTCTCTCTCTCTGAGTCGTCCCTCTCATTCTCTGAGTCGTCCTCTATCTCCCCCCTCTCTCTCTCTGAGTCGTCCTCTCACTTTCTCTGAGTTTCCCTCTATGTGTCGTCCCCTTTCTCTGAGTCGTCCCTGAGTCGCCCCTTGACTCGTCCCCTCTCTGTGTCGTCCCTGAGTCGTCCCTCTCTCTCTGAGTCGTCCCTGAGTCGTCTCTCTCTGAGTCGCCCCCTCTCTCTATGACTCGTCCCTCTCTCTGAGTCGTCCCTTCTCTCTCTCTGAGTCGTTCCCTCTCTGAGTCGTCCCCCTCTCCCTGAGTCATCCTCTCCTATCTCTACGAGAGCGAGGAGCGGATATCGTGCAGCAGCGCAGTGTTACGAGTTGAGCTCATTATGATTACAGTATTATTGCCCTAACCCAGTTTCCTTCACTAATTTTCAGGGGGCGGGGTGGTGGGACACTTTCGCCGATAAGACATAATCCGTTTTGAGGGCCTGCCACGCATTTGAATCCATTAGGTGTTATATTTTAAAAAAACGTTAAAATTAAAACACATACATGTTTTACTTGCATAGTAAAGTAATTGTATTTTTTCATTTGCTATACAACCGGATAATACGACAAATCGCTAACCTTAAACACCCAGTCGTTCACAAAAGTTGAAGGCGGTATAATACTATAGTAATAGAGCAAGTACAGAATCACTGAACCGGAATTGATAGCTTAAGCATTTAGCGCAGTGCCCTTGAAAGTGCGGGCCCGTAGCTACTACATGTAGTAGCTACTACCTATGAAGTAGCTACTATCTTCTTGGTTCTTTCGGTAAAGTCACGTGCAAGGGAAATAATAAAATAATAATACATAAAAAANTGTTATATTTTATTTTATTATTTTATTATTTCCATTCTACGTGACTTTACCGAAAGAACCAAGACGATGAATCCCTGCAGTCACGAAAGCTTTACATCGAAATTTAGTAGCTACTACTTGTGCTGCTAGGATAAACCGGCACTGACGTCATGGGGTCGCACTAAAGGCCACAAAAAGCCGCCAGTCGCTAGCGGGGAGGGCCTTGCAATGACGAAACGCTGCCAACTAAAACCGTGGCGAACCACGGCTGCAACGGCCACCTCCTCGCGACGCGCACGGGCGAGCCGTGGGGGTAGGGAGCCTCAGGACATCGGTGGGCGCACGTGTTCCACCAACCCCTCGAAGCCGCTGCATCCACTGCCGCTGTGTTGCAGGCGGCCACGTGTAGCATCGCCCCCCCCCCCAGCTGCGCGTCGTGGGCCACACGGGGAGATCTTTAAAACTCGACTAATTTTTATTATACCAGGTAAGGCCCACTGAGCTATGTAGCTTTTTAATTTTCGGACGTGACCTGGCCGCCACAAATGACAGCTCAACGTGGAAATGTTTTTGCGGGAGCCGAATACTCCGAAGAAAAGGCATGATGTTCATTCTAAATGTGGAGGGGAAAACCCGGAGGACCCGATGAAAAATTCACGCGACCACGGGAGAGAAGAGAGAGAGACACACTGCAAACTCTAAATATACAGCAGGCAGGTGTCAGGGTCGGGATCGAACCCACGACCTCCTGCATACCAGGCGAGGGAGTTAACATCTCATAGCCACCGTGATGATGATGAGAGAGAGACACGCAAACTCTAAATATACAGCAGCAGGCGTCAGGGTCGGGATCGAACCACGACCTCCTGCATACCAGGCGAGGTAGTTAACATCTCCTAGCCACTGTGACCAAGGTCAGGAGATGGCGGCACCCTTACCCAAAANTATGCAGCAGGAGCACAGGGTCGGGGTAGATCCACGACCTGCTGCATATTAGGCGTGTCTCTTCACATCTCATAGTGGCTGTGTCACCCGCCGGTCAGGAGGTGGTAGCACCCTGACCCTAAATTAAGGGTGCCACGGTGGCTAGGAGATGTTAACTACCTCGCCTGGTACACAGGAGGTCATGTGTTAGATCCCGACCATGACGCCTGCTGCTATATATTTGGAATTTGCGGTCTCTCTCTCTCTCTCACCCCGTGGTCGTGTGTTAGATCCCGACCATGACGCCTGCTGCTGTATATTTGGAATCTGCGGTATCCCTTTCTCTCTCTCCCNGTNGATTCTTCTCCGGGTCCTCCGGTGTTTTCCCCTGCACATTTAGAATCAACGTCGCGCGTTTAGAGTATTTGGGCTGCTGTACATTTCCACACACTGATGACAACTTCGCTGAGCTGTCGTTTGTGATGGCCAGGCCGCTTCTGAAGAAGAGCCACATAGCTCAGTGGGGCCTTACCTGGTAACATAGAATTTTTTTTNATTATGAATACTTTTTGTCTGTCCCCCCCATGCCCCCCAATTACCCCTCCCAATGCCCTCCCTCCAATGCCCCCATGCCCCCATACCCCTCCCCCAAATGCCCCCCCATGCCCCCCATGCCCTCCCATGCCCCCCCCCCCAGGTGTGCGTCGGCACAGCACGGTGCGGCGCAGCACGGAGACGGGTTTGGCCGCGGAGCCCCCCACGCGCTCCCGCGGGGGGGGGCCCCCCCTGCCGCCTCTCCCCCGGCCCACCCCCACCCGCACCCCGCGCCTCCGTCTCCAGCCGAGCTCACAGCCTGCCCTGCGAGTCCACTCTGTACGCGGGGCACAGCACGGGCGGGGGGGGGGGGGGGCAGCACGGGGGGGGGGGGCAGCATGTGGGGCACAGCACGTGGAGAGAAGCACACGGGCAGCACGCGGGGGGGGGGTGAGCACAGAGCAGCAGAGGAAGATCGGGGGCAGCGTGGGGGCAGTACACAGCGCAACAGCAGAGACACGGGGAAAGCAGAGGAAGCATGGGGTAGGACAGGGCAGCACGGGGCAGTACAGGGCAGCACGGGGNCAGGACAGGGCAGCATGGGGCAGTACAGGGCAGCACGGGGCAGTACAGGGCAACAGCGGAAGCACGGGGTCAGCAGAGGAAGGTCGGGCCAGCATGGGGCAGTGGGGGCAGCAGGAGCAGTTGTAAAGCGGGCATAGTGTTAGGGTGAGTTTAGTAGGGAGCACAGAGCAGGGCAGGGTTGAGTGGTTAAAGGTAAGGGTGGCTAGGCCGTAGCTCGTTGACGCAGGGCGCTGTACCCCCAATAGTAATTGTTGTGGTTGTTGTGGTTGTGGAAGGGCGCTATACCCCCAATAGTAATTGTTGTGGTTGTTGTGGTTGTGGAAGGGCGCTATACCCCATAGTAATTGTTGTGCATGTTGTGGTTGTGGTAGGGCGCTATACCCCAATAGTAATTGTTGTGGTGGTTGTGGTTGTGGTAGGGCGTTGTGCCCCCAATAGTAATTGTTGTGGTGGTTGTTGTGGTTGTTGTGGTTGTGGTAGGGACCTGTACCCCAATAGTAATTGTTGTGGTTGTGGTTGGGTTCCGTTGCCCCCAATAGTAATTGTTGTTTGTTGTTGTGGTGGCAGGGCGCTGTACCCCCAATAGTAATTGTTGTGATTGTGGTAGGGTCCCTATGCTAGTAATTGTTGTTGTTGTTGTCGTGGCAGGGCGCTGTACCCCCCCCAATATTAATTATTGTGCGTGTTGTGGTGGTTGTTGTGGTTGTGGCAGGGCGCTGTACCCCCCCAATAGTAATTGTTGTGGTGGTTGTTGTGGTGGTTGTTGTGGTTGTGGCAGGGCGCTGTACCCCAGGTGAGGCTGCACTCCCACGCTGAGCTGAGCGGCTTCCTGGACGGACTGGGGCCGGGCCAAGTGGCAGGGAGACAGAGCCTGGCCACCCTCTCCCTCGGTACGGCAACCACCACCATCAACAACAACACCACCACCAACAACACCACCAATACTAATACCAACACACCACCAACAACACCACCACCACCAACAACACACCAATACTAATACCACACCACCACCAACAACGCCACCTCCAATACTAATGTAATAAAAGGACTCGGACACTTCTTTCTGTCTTCGTGTCTTTTATTGGGTTCTCGTCTTCACCCACACGGCACTCTGTTATAACTCTGTATTTGTAGCTCCCGGCTATTCACTGCTATTATAGCTTCCTCTTCCCTCTGACTCTCTGCTTCATCCACTGTAACCTCCTCCCTGCAGACTCGCTGCTACCCTATGCAGACTCTCGCTGCTGCCCCTATGTGCAGACCCTCTGGCTGCTACTGTATGCAGACCCGCTGCCCACTCTCTCTCTGTGCAGCCCCGCTGCTGACTGCAGCCTCCTCGCTGCCTCGGGTCGGTCACCGCTGGCCAACGGTGCCGATCCTCGCTTCCCCGTGTTCGTGGCGATCTCGCCACACCCCGCTTCGCCCTTCGTGGCCTCCCTCTGTTCCTGGTTCCCCGTCACTCCTCGTCCTCTTCCGGTTCCCCCCTTCTATAGCCTAACCCCTCTCCCCCCACGTGACCTAACTCCTCCCTCATGACGGCACCTCCGGAGGGCCGTTTACACCCGCATTACACTAATACCAAAACCACCAACAACACCACTATCAATACTACCAATAGCACCACTGCCAATGCCACAACCACCATCACCACCAACAATTACACCACTGCCACCAACACCACTATCACCATCAACAACAACACCACCACCAACAACAACACTACTAATACCACCAACACGACCACAACCAACACCACTATCAATACCACCAAGAGCACCACTGCCAATGCCACAACCACCATCACCACCGACAATAACACCACCAACACCACTATCACCACTATCACCACCACCAATACCACCACCAACAACACCCCAATACCACCAACACCACCATCACCACCATCACCACCACCAAAATTAGCACAACACCAACAACAACTACAATAATATCACCACTAACGCAACACTACACCGTGCGCAATGAATGGGGTGTGTACGTGTTGGTATGTGAATGTGCTGTGTGTGCTGTGTTGGTGTGTGCTGTGTCTTGGTGTGTGCTGTCTTGGTGTGTGTTGTGTGTGGTGGTGGTGTGTGCTGTGTGTGGTGGTGGTTTGTGTGGTGGTGGTGGGTGCTGTGTGTGGTGGTGCTGTGTGTGGTGGTGGTATGTGTGGTGGTGGTGTGTGCTGTGTATTGGTCAGTCCCTCCAGAAAAACGCGATTATGCGATCGCAAGATTCCACGCAAAATCAGCCAAAGTTCGCATATTTATGCGGGGGGCGCGTTTTTTCAAATACGCCGCACTTTCGCCGCATAAATTGCAGATTTCCGCGCGCAAAATATGCGGGCTTGCATGATTTCATAATCCCCGCATTTTCATTGCAAAAAGTCACATATATCTTAGCAGAAAGTTGAAAAATGTTGCGTTTACTTCACACAAGCGCAGCCATTTCCCCTGTTGCCATGGGAACGTTATGAAGTGTTAGAGGCTACGTAGTTAGTTTTATTTAGGAGTTTATGCAACTTTACAGTTGTAAGATTGCACTTTTTTGTTAGTAGTATGTAAATTTACATTACTGTAAGACTGTACTGTTACTGTATTGCTTACGTTACTGTGCACTGAAACACTTATTTTAACAGAAGATGTCTGTTTTGTATAGCTACCTCTGTAAAACAGGAAGCACACATTTTATTTTTTAATATTTTATTTATTCATTTTTACAGAAGTTGTAGCATATTCATTTTGTAAAGCTACAGAACTTGTTCGACTCAATGTTTTGTAAGTTTGAGCCATCTGTTGTTAAGGTCTGAAATAAAACAAGATGAGAACTTAAATATTCCCAGCACTTTCTGTGATGTAGTATGCTTGCTTATCATAGGAAGTAATAAGAAATGACTCTTTACATTAAAATAGTAGCCTAGTGAATAGGGTGTTGGGGAATCACTTTTTTTCTCTTTTTCATCAAACCGCAGTTTTTGCAAGTTCCCGCAATTTAATCGCATAAAATTGAATAAATATCCCGCATATTCCATCGCATTTTTTAAGAAAACGTGCCACATAATCAACGATTTTTGCCCGCAACAATCACCAAAAAACTCCGCGTTTTTCTGGAGGGACTGATTGGTGTGTGCTGTGTGTGGTGATGACCCGAGTGTGTGTATGTGGTGTGTGTTGGTGTGTGCTGTGTGTGGTGGTGCTGTGTGTGTGTGTGCTGTGTGTGTGGTGGTNTGTGCCGTGTGTGGTGATGACCAGAGCGTGTGTATGTGGTGGTGGTGTATGTACTGTGTGTGGTGGTGGTGTGTGTTTGTGGTGTGTGCTGCGTGTTGTTGTGTGTGGTGGTGTGTGGTGTGTGTNCTGCGTGTTGGTGTGTGTGGTGGTGGTGCTGTGTGTGGTGGTGACCGGAGTGTGTGTATGTGGTGGTGGTGTATGTACTGTGTGTGGTGGTGGTGTGTGTTGGTGGTGTGTGCTGAGTGTTGTTGTGTGTGTGGTGGTGTGTGTGTGCTGCGTGTTGGTGTGTGTGGTGGTGTGTGTTGGTGGTGACGGAGTGTGTGTATGTGGTGGTGGTGTGTGTGCTGTGTGTGGTGGTGGTGTGTGCTGTGTGTGGTGGTGGTGTGTGTGGTGTGTGTGTGATGGTGTGTGGTGTATGTGGTGGTGGTGTGTGGTGTGCGTAGGGGACGTGGAGCTGGGCGTCTCTCTGAAGGACGAGGGCCTCACTGTGGATCTGCTGCGAGCCCGCAACCTCGTTCCGAAACCCGGAGCCAAGACACTGCCACGTGAGAGCCACAACCACGACCACAACCATGCCACAATCACGCCACAACCACAACCACACCACAACCACGACCACGCCACAACCATGCCACAACCACGCCACAACCACAACCACACCACAACCACGACCACACCACAACCATGCCACAACCACGCCACAACCACAACCACGCTACAACCACAACCATGCCACAACCACACCACAACCATGCCACAACCACGCCACAACCATGCCACAACCATGCCACAACCACACCACAACCATGCCACAACCACGCCACAACTACAACCACCCCACAACCATGCCACAACCACGCCACAACCAATGCCACAATCACCCGACAAGCATGCCATGCCACACCACACCACAACCACACCACAACCATGCCACAACCATGCCACAACCACAACCACACCACAACCGCCACAACCACTCCACAACCAATGCCACAATCACCCGACAAGCATGCCATGCCACACCAACAACCATGCCACAACCATGCCACAACCACACCACAACCATGCCACACCACTCCACAACCAATGCCACAATCACCCAACAAGCATGTCATGCCACACCACACCACAACCACCTCGCNACCAAAGCACAACCACGTTATGGCACACCACGCCACAACCACGCCACAAACACGCCACATCCATAGCAGAGCACAACAACCCCACAACAAACCCACACACCAGCACAACCACATCACAACCACAGCACGCCACAACCAAACCACAACCAAACCCACACCACACTACAACCACGCCATAACCACACCACAACCACCCCACACAACAGCACAACCACACCACAACCATAGCACGCCACAACCAAACCACAACCAAACCCACACCACACTACCACGCCACAACCACCCACAAACCAACCACACAACAGCACAACCACACCACAACCACAGCATGCCACAACCAAACACAACCAAACCCACACCACGCCACAACCACCCACAACCAAGCCACAACCACGCCACAACAGATGAAGCGATGAAACGGAGACTGTGTGTGTGGAACTGTGTGTGTGTGTTTGATTGTTCAGCGCTTACAGCGCTGTGCTATGAACCCAGCAACCCGAGTTCGATTCCCACTCACGGCCAATATCAGTGTGAACATCACACGAGGTACTCATTGGTGATACAGTAAAGTCAGCCGGGCGTAGTGCTGGCCACCCACCCCCTTGTGTGCCATGGCGGCCTTCATCAACGCTGCTCGCTCACACCCCATCGGTGCGTAGAGGCTACGCGGGGATCTTTGTCTGTACCTGTGTCCTCACTTGCCCCGGTCGGTGTGTGGAGGCTACGCTGGGATCTTTGCCTGTTCATAATCAACGTACTGATTGGCCGTGTCGGGTGGTGGAGGGTTACGACACATTTATAAATAAACGCGATCTAAACCCAAAAACGTTGATTATGAATAACATTGGTCGCGAAAGCCTACGTGTTAAACTGATCTTTGCCTGTGTCTGTGTGTGGCAGTGCTCACGGTGAAGGTGTACCTGCTGTGCGGGGGGCGTGCGTGGACAAGCGCAAGGTGCGTGCCGCGCAGCGCTCGCTCGAGCCGGACTTCCACCACAAGCTGACCTTCGACGAGACCCGCGCGGAAGTCCTCCAGGTGAGGTCGCACTCACCACCAGCGGCCACGCTCACCACACTCACCACACTCGCCACGCTCAACACACTCACCACGCTCACCACACTCACCACACTCACACGCTCACTCACCACACTCACCACGNTCACACANTCACCACACTCACCACGCTCACCACANTCACCACACTCACCACGCTCACCACACTCACCACACTCGCCACGCTCAACACACTCACCACGCTCACCACANTCACACACTCACCACGCTCACCACTCACCACACTCACCACGCTCACCACACCACCACACTCACCACGCTCACCACGCTCACCACACTCGCCACGCTCAACACACTCACCACGCTCACCACACTCGGCTCACCACACTCGCCACACTCACCACGCTCACCACGCTCACCACACTCGCCACGCTCACCACCTCAACACACTCACCACACTCAACACACTCACCACGCTCACCACGCTCGCCACGCTCACCACACTCATCACGCTAACCACAGTCCCCGGCTCGCCACACTCGCCACGCTCAACACACTCACCACGCTCACCACGCTCAACACACTCACCACGCTCACCACACTCGCCACGCTCAACACACTCACCACACTCACCACACTCACCACGCTCAACACACTCACCATGCTCACCACGCTCAACACACTCGCCACGCTCAACACACTCGCCACGCTCGCCGCACTCACCACGTTCGCCGCACTCGCCACTCGCCAACTCACCACACTCGCGACACTCCCCGACTCACCACGCTCGCCAGACTGGCCAGGGCGAGCTCACAACAACGGCGGCAGCAACAAGAAAAGCCGCAGTTCGCCACCAAGTGCAGATGGCGTACCCACCACGGCGCCTGCGCCAGGCTAGGTGCACTTTGAGGCCACGTGACGTGTGGGCTCTTTGCTGGCAGGAGGTCATGGTGCAGACCCAGGTGCTGTGAGTTGACCGACCGAGACGACCGTTTTATCCGCCCGGCGCTCCGCTCATTGTTGTGAGCATGGCTCCGTTGTTGCCATAGGGGGTAGGGGTGGCTGCTGCCTCCAACTGCCCAGTGGCTCCCTCCAGTGGCTCCCTCCCAGTGGCTCCCTCCCTCCCAGGTGGTGCTGTGGGGCGACTACAGCCGGCGCGACAGCAAGTCCTTCATGGGGCTGGCTCAGATCGCTCTGGACGAGCTGGGCCTGCACCCTGCCTCCTGACCGGCGACGAAGACGAAGAGGAGGGCGGCGGCGGCGGTGGCGGCGCCAACAACAACAACAACAGCAGCGGTGCCAACGCCGGCGACGCCGGCGACTCCGGGGCACGGACGCCGCGGCCGCCGGTGCTACCGGTGCCGCGGCGCCCCCCCGTCTCGACCGTCGCTGCCGCCGAGTGCCACGCCCGGCGTGGTACCGGCTGTTCCGCGCGGCGCCGGCGCCCTGCTGGCGGGGCGGCCCACGGCGCGCGCCATCTCCGAGTCGTCGCTGGAGAGCGCGTCGGCGCTCGACCCCAGCTCGCCGGGCTACGAGTCGCTCTCGCCGGGCGTGGAGTCGCTCTCGCCGAGCCCTTCGGCTCGCGCTCGCTCATCACGCCGAGCCCAGCTTCGAGGGCCACGCGGCCGGAGGGCCGCGGCGGCGGCGGCGCCGATGGCCGGCGCGAGTTCGCTGGAGCGGCCGCTGAGTTACGGCGAGGTGAGAGGAGAAGCGTCGTGAAGGGGCCGAGAGGCCCGAGGGAGGCGACGATGCTGCTGCTGCTGCGTCGCGCCGTGAGGGAGACGCTGCCACGGGAGACGGAGGGAGCAGGGGGGGCAGGGGGGAGGTGCGTGGGAGAGCGAGTCTCTGATACTGATGTTCCACAGTTTTATTAATTTTATTACGATCGTAGGGGAGATTTTTTTGTCCCGAGGTTGTTGCGTTTCCGCCCATTCGCTGTCCTATTCACTATTTTGCGTCGGTAGCCCCCAGCTCATGGAATACGGAGCGGGAAGCCCTTGGTTGGTGTTTGTGGAGTGTTCGGGATAAAGCTTAGCGCTAGCTGTTGTTACTCTGGAGGGTTAGCGTTAGGGTTTTGAGTTAAGGCTGATGGGTATAGGGGTTAGGCTGCAGCGTTAGGGTTTCTAATGAATTAGAGTTTAGCGGTTAGGGTTAAGGATTAGTGTTCGGAACCACCCCACGCAAGACTTCCCCAACACGATTTTCTAAGATGATCATTACCGTCAAAATGACCCCCTCCGCCCCCTCGCCCAATTCGCCGAACGTCGTTGCGTTGTCGGGGGCGGACGTTGAGCGAGCGAGAAGCGAGGTCAGAACGGACGCGAGAGGCAGCGTGGGGGGGGGGGGTGGAGGATGAGACGTGGTGGTGGCGGTGGTGGCGGTGTTGGCGGCGGCGGCGGTGGTGTGGTTAAAATCTGCGACGTGCGCCTCCCGTCATCGTCGTCGTGGTCAGCTGCTGCTGCGGTTCCGCTATCCTGATCAGGGCCGCCCAGACAGGTTGGGGTGAGGGGGGGGGCAGTGGCGGTAAGCAAAGAGCTGCTTGGCACCGGGTCTCACATGAAAGAGGGGACCCCCCCCGCGGCACTGATGCCGATTGATCTTTACAAAAGAATAATAATAATTAACAATCTTACCGAAGCATTCATTATTTATTAATATCCACCCAACAAAAAAGGGCTGTCCCGTCGCGGTCTTCGCGCCCCGGCCAGCCGGCCAGCGAGCCATTGGAACTTTGCGCAACACGGACAACGCCACGGGTGACAACGCCGCGGGTGACAACGCCGCGGGTGACAACGCCGACCGCCTGTGGCGGCTCCGCATTTAAAGAACGCGTGAACGTCGGGGATCCGGTGCGTCGGGCGTACAGCAGAGGTCGCAAACGGGTTTTGATTCCTTACCCGTACCCGGCCGCACCAGGGTCGCAAATTACCCGTACTCGTACCCTACCCGAAATGAGTGACAAACGGTTACTCACCAGTGACTCACGGCCTACCCGTACCCGGCCGCACCAGGGTCGCAAACGGGTACCTGTACCCGGCCGGGTACGGGTAGCCGGGTATCGGGGTAGGGTACGGGTATCGGGTACCCGGTTGTGACCTCTGGCGCATGGCCGGAAGCGTCGCGACGCGCAGCAGCTGTCATGCGCCAAAGCCTCTGGCCAAGCGTGGCGCGCAAGTCGGACGCTTCTCGTTTTTAAAGTTTCCCGTCACGGTTCTTGGGTGGGCTCGGTGGGAGGTGGGAGGGGGGTCGTAGGTTCCGAGCCGGCGCCGCCGAACTCCTGGGTTCGAATCTGGGGTCCAGTCGCAGTGATGGAACCGAGGACTCGAGTCGTACCGACGTCGACGATCTCAGCCCGGTCACCCGACGACCGCCGAAACAAAAAAACACTCGCTCGCATTCGATTTAACGAAAAGTTTGAACTTCCTTTGGCTAAATTAGAAATCCGAGAATTGAAAAAATATCTTTCGATGTAAAGCTTTCGTGACTGCAGGGATTCATCGTCTTGGTTCTTTCGGTAAAGTCACGTAGAAGGGAAATAATAAAATAAAATAAAAAAGTTTTATTATGTATTTATTTATTTTATTTATTCCCTTCTACGTGACTTTACCGAAAGAACCAAGAAGATGAAAAAAGATCGATCGGTTCAACTGCCGTGCGACGAGCATTTCCATCCGCGGCAGAACGAGCGCCGCCCCATCGTGCACACGCGTGCGTGCGGATGAAAACAGGCACACCATTGGAACCTCATTTGCCAGTAAAAAATATGATTATTGTTTTTTTACCCTCTTATCTGGCAACAAAACTGACACCTTTTTTACGAGGAGTCATGTTTGCATAGACCACAATACCTGCAGTCATAATGCAAACAAAAAACATAACTCTGATAATGCATGCACTGTCCTTGAAGTTGATTGGTCCACACCCGAGACAGCTTTCCTTAGAGCCTAGTCTCACATGGTGTTGGACCAGATGACGCCAAAAGGCGCACAACTCAAAGACGATGCACCATCAGAGTATGAGAGCTCGGGGTAAGCATTTACACCATTGGCACATTTGAAGGGATCTCAGAAGTAGCTCTGCCATGTCCGCTTCGGCGGGGTCGTTCCCTAACACGTGGGGTGACGCAACTCCGCTCTGCGAGAGTTCCGAATTGGTTCCCTCCCGGTTCATAGCACAATGGTGAGAGCACAATCAGAAAGTGTCAAATGCAGCTGAATCCCTCTCAACGACGGTGATTGGTTCCACGGAACCGGTCGTCAAGTGATTTGGTCGTTAAGCGAGTACAGGAAATGCACGTTAAAGGCTTCATGAGTTCCGATAGCATCGAAAATTGCCATCTTTGACCCGATAAAACGTACTTTATCATATTTAAATACTGGCTATTCATACATAAAGATACCAACAACAGTATAAACACACAATAATATTAAAATAAACAGTTAATTAATCCATTAATTATTATTTACTGTAGCTACAACAGCTTGTCGTTAACAGGGGAATGGTCGGTAAGCGAACACATTGGGCTCTATGGAGGCACTACACTACTTTACACTACACTATACACTACACTACTATAAACTACACTATACACTACACATTGGGCTCTATGGAGGCACTACACTACTTTACACTACACTATACACTACACTACTTTACACTACACTATACACTACTATACACTTCACTACTATACACTACCATTCACTATACAACTATACACTACACTACTATACACTACAAATTGGACTCTATGGAGGCCCAAGAACCAAGAATATGAATCCCTGCAGTCACGAAAGCTTTAAATAAAAAATACACAATTATATTTACGCGATCTAACCCCCAAAACATCTTTACGAATCGGAACTAACTTGGGGTGGTGGGGGGAAAGGCCACGACACTTAAGAAAAAGCGAACACGACGACAGGTCGATTACTCGATGGCGCGGGGTGTGTGACGTCACAGTGCGTAGCGTTTCCGTGGCGACCCCTCCATTGATGTCGCCAACGGTATCGGGGTCGCGACTTCACGGAAAACCTTTAGGAACGCCCGAGTTAACGGTGGAGGTGGTGATCAATCAGCCGGACTTGCTTCAACTCCTGCGTGTATATATGTCGGCTAGAAAGCTGGCGAAAAAAAATGTATGCTTACAAAGTCGGGCCATGAGCGCAGCCTGGCTGTCGCCTGGGTACATTTCTCCACGTGGACTCGAGACATCGAACTCCCTTTCCTCTCTGCTCCATCCCTGGCTCCGTCTCTCCCCGTCTCTCCCTCTCCGCGCGCTCTCCCACCCCGACTCCTCTACGTGTGTACGCGTGCGTTTTTGTATGGAGTCCTGTTTTGCACATTTTCTTACGTTTTTTTCTAGTATTTTGTAACCGTGAGCCGCAGAACTGCGTGTGTGTACGTTTGTGTCTTTGTGCTACGGTGTGTACATGCGCTTGTGTGGGTGGGAGCGGTGGCATAGCGGTGAGCGCGCTGCGCTACGAACCCGGCGACCCGAGTTAGATTCCCCTTCGCGGCCACCAACACCGGTGACGATTATCTGAACTGGTCCTGGGCCCCTCTAGGTCGACTCAGCCTCAAACGAGTACCTGGTGCGATGTGTAAACATCGCCACGGGGGAGACCAAGGCGACCGGGCATGCTGCTGGCCACACCACCCGCTCGTGTGCCATGTCGGACTTCATCGGTGCTACTCGCCAACAGCACTGGCCCCCAAAAGTCTACGAAGCCTATACGGGAGGTGGATGTGGTGCGTATGTTCGCGAACATCACTTACTTAGGCCACCAGGCGACTGCGATCATCACGCGGGTGGCTCTCAATGGGCTCCACCGCGATGCACCGCCAGAAAGCTGTGGTCAACAATCGCCCCGGGTGGATAGATGTTTTGTTAAGAGACAGAAAACGTAATCATATCTGAAATTTACTAATAGGGGTTTTCCCCTTTTTTCTGGTAACAAAACTGACACCTTTTTGCAAGGAATCAAAAGGTGTCGGTTTTGTTGCCAGAAAAAAAGGGGAAAAACCCTATTAGTATATTTTGTACTGGCTTAGGAGGTCCCATGATAATATCTGAAATTTGTTTAAGCTTAAAATCCACGGTCTGCTACCGTGATATTTAAAACAACCGCCTCATGACGGAGTGGCAGCTGAGGTAGGGAGCCAGACGGGGTGTTGGGGGGATGACTATGGCGGACAATCACCGCTGCGGTATTGTTGAGAGGTGGTGGTGATGTGGGGGGAGGGGGGGGGGCGCCTTCGTCCAGCAGTGGATTGACCATGGCCGACGATAAAAAAACGATTAACTGATGAGTATCGATCCGAGAGGCGGTGATTCGGCCGCATCGTTCCTGTCCGTGCGCGTCGAGGGCTCGTGGGTTGGCACGTGGCACCTGCGGCCACTAGAGGCGGCCATATTGGCCGCATACACAAAATGATGGATTTCTTCAATGGAACTGCGATGATTCGGGGCGGTCAGGGTCACATTACAAATTCAGTATTATTTTTCACTCCGTTTACTGTAATGAGATTACAGTTTCTTAGCATCTGCCGGTGAATTACTGTCTTGGATTATTTTCACTTGTTGTTGTTGTTAATGATGAATCTATTAGAAGAACAGACAAAATCTGAGTTTGCAGCCTGGGTAAATGAGGGTACCAGGTGCAAATACAAGCGTTGGCATGTTTACCGAATCAGAAACTTTACGTAGACTGGTAGAGAAATCTGATGAGCTATGAAGCTTTTTTGTTTTGTTACACACAGATGTCCAGTATGGGTGGGTCAGCAAGTTGAGCAGTGGTGGTCAGAGCAGTCGATGTTGATACGAAGCAAAAGTAATCATAAAATAGTCATCCGATTACCTTGCTTTTTAAATCCTTTATATTAAGTTCACTTGCTTGCTTGCTTGCGCGCTTACGACCGTGCAAAGCTTTCGGTCGTTTTTAACCCACTTCCCGTGATCCAATCGAGCTGATATTTTGCACACAGACTCGTTGTGCGTGACAATTAATTTTCGTGAAATTTTTTTCTCCAAATTTGTACACTTTTTAGGAAAAATAAAATTATATTTAATTACCAATTTCTTAATGGTGGCAGGCAATCATCTGACCCATAGGTGGCAGCCATCTCAAGCCAGAGGACGAGAGGACTCTAGCCGCCACGCATATAAAGGATTTATAGTGAAAAACTTTGTTTTTAAAGTCCCGATCCGCAGGATTACAATGCGCTATTGGCTACACGGCCTGCAGTCACAGCACAGCGCAGCGCCGCTTGTCAACGCAATGTGAGGTCGTACAGCCGCACTAAGCACTCTTGGGTGACCTTTGTATGTTGGTATGCACGTGTCTGTTTGTATGGTGGTGGTGGTGATGATGATGATATCAGCCACGATGAGCCGGCTGATGTCGTGTGATAGACGGGTGGGATCTGTAAAAACGGCAATAGCTCAGTGGGATTTACCTGGTTAAGTAAGATAGTTGAGTTAAATATCAATCATAACTGGTGGTGGTTTAACGCGTATTAAACAAGGGTCAGTGTGATGGAATCGGTCCACCGGCCTCCAAAGACAAAGCTCCCCCGTGTAGCCTTAACAGACCGTCGGGGGCAAGTGCTGTTCGCGAGTAGCAACCGGATGAAGTCCCGGAATGGAACAACGTTGGGGTGGGTGGCCAGGACCACACCCGACCGCCTTTGTATCCCCGGTGTTCAATGTTTTTTTACCACACCGCACCGGCTACTCATTTGAGGCCTGACTCGACCTAGGGGCAGGCCCAGGGCCGGGTCAGATAATCGTCGACGGTGTTGGCCTTGAGCGGGAATCGAACTCGGGTCCGCCGGGTTCGTAGCGCTGCTCAGCGGCCCCACCACAGAGAGCCCCCCCCCCCGACCCCCACGGCACCGGCCTATCCGCTGTAGAATTTAGAAACGCGCCTCTGCATCGCGTCTCCGGGCTACTGTAGATGGTAGAGCGGATGGGTAGCATCATCGTCCGTCAGGTCCGACAAGACGAATTCTAGTCAAGTTCGTTCATTGCGTTTCTTTGAGCCAACTGGACGGGATCGCGCAAAACTTCGCCCCGCTTTTCACCCAGGCAACTGGAGAGCGCGCAGCGGCGGCGGTGGCGGTACCACCAACAACGGACTAAGGCAACAAAACCCTCGGCTCAAAGCGTCCACGTTGCTCACCGCATGCGCGCACGGCACCACGAGCTTTCGAACGACTCGGGATGTTTGTCGGTATCGCCTGGACCAGCGGAGCTTTCTTCTTACTCAGGGGTTGCTCGCACCGCAGGGGTTGCTCGCTGCACCCTGGGGTGCGAGATGACCTTTCTGGGGGATGTGCGAGACATGGCCATATTTTTAAAATAGATATATAATTCTAGATTTGAAGCTTTCGTGACTGCAAGGATTAGTGCTCTTAGTTTTTTCGGTAAAGTCACGTGGTAAAAAATGAAATTAAAATTAATACAAATAAAATAATAAAANTCACGACGTTTCGGAGGCAACTCAAGTCTCCGTCATCAGGTGGGACCGTCACAGCCAGATTTGCTGTATCAAGTGAGGCAGAGATTCCAAGATGCAAGTTCTTAAATATATATAAGAAGGAAAATTATGGAAAACACAAATTAAGCACGGGGCACGCTAAGTAACAACTCACTTTGTTTCGATTTAAAGCTTTCGTGACTGCAGGGATTCATATTCTTGGTTCTTTCGGTAAAGTCACGTAGAAGGGAAATAACAAAATAATACAAATATAAAACGTCGTGAGAATTTTATTGTTTTATTTTTATTATCTTGTTATTTCCCTTCCACGTGACTTTACCGAAAGAACCAAGAATATGAATTTTACTTTGTTTCATCAAACCTTTATTAACATTGTACTTTTTTGACCATTGAGAACCAAAAGGGATGCAAGGCTGCAGGAAGGGTGAAGAGCCAACGATCTGGACAAATGAACAAACACACGTACCCAGTGCCAGTATTAAGCGAGTGCTGGGCCTGTAGCATATGTTATAAAGGGGTCCTAAATTTGAAAAAAAACAAATATTAAAACACAACTTTTACTTGCATAGTAAAGTAATTGTATGACATAATTTGCTATACAGCCAGATGATACGACAAATCGCTAACCTTAAACACTCAGTCGTTCATAAAAGTTGAAGGCGGTATAGTACTATAGTAATAGAGCTAGTGCAGAATCTCTGAACCGGAATTGATTGCTTGAAAGCATTTAGCGCGGGCCCTTGAAAGTGCGGGGCCTGTAGCTATGTAGCAGCTACACAGGTGTAGTAGCTACCACATATGTAGCTACTACATATGTAGTACTATGTATGTAGTACACATGTGCTACTACAGATGTACTACAGATGTCTACACATGTGTAGCTACTACATATGTAGCTACTACATATGTAGTAGTACACATGTAGCTACTACAGATGTACTACAGATGTGTAGCTACTACACGTGTAGTAGCTACACATGTAGTAGCTACTACAGATGTACTACAGATGTAGTAGCTACTACATATGTAGCTACATATACACAGATGTACTACAGATGTAGTAGCTACTACATCTGTAGCTACATATACACATGTAGTAGCTAATACAGATCTAGCTACATATACACATGTAGTAGCTACTACATCTGTAGTAGCTATACCATGTAGTAGCTACTACATCTGTAGTAGCTACTACATATGTAGCTACTACACATGTAGTAGCTATATAGTAGCTACTACTAGTAGCTACATATACACATGTAGTAGCTACTACATATGTAGCTACTTGTGCTACTGGGACAATCCGGCCCTGCACGTACCCGAGACGCCATGCATACAGGCACCTTACATGCGGACTCATCGCTCGTTATTGTTTCAGTTCAGTCCGCAGCTACTGCCGAACACCCGACAGAGCCACAGTGATGGCATCACCTTTAACCCCCGCGCCAACCCCATCTATTGAAGACCGAAACAAGAGCAGGAATTCTCCACAATTCTGACGAATCGCCTAATGCGGCTGTTATAGTCACCGGAGAAACCTCACGGTGCTGGGAGTCTCTCAATGTTGCGTGGAGTTGAACTCTCCAACGCGCAACCGGCGAGTGCTGCAGCAGTCACTAAATTGGCACGTTTTTGTTTCCGCGACGAACCTTCACTAATTGGCTGTGTGTCGGGTGGTGGCGGCTCAAACGACACAGTTACATATCTTCGTTATGTTTAACACTGGTTTTTGCCCTCATTGGAATTGTCACATTTATATTGACGCGATCTAACTCCCCAAAAATTACTTTATTATTATGCTGAACATTGGTTTGACCCCTCATTGGGAATTGCCTGTGCTCCACTGCCACAGGTTATGCTCTGGGCATTGTTGCATGGAACGAGCCCGGCCTTTCGTGCCTAAATGACACCCCCTTACACTCGGGCGAGCGGCTTCTCGCCTGTGAGCAATAATGACAAGCCGTGCGACGCGTCTATGGTGGCTCCTAGGGTGTTTGCCAACTTTCCACGTTCCCACCGGGTGTTTCTGATTTTGAACTGCGCGAGTCCGTTCCATGCCTCTGAGATCCGACGCCGGAGGTTGTTTTTGATGCACGTGCGCCACAACACGGCGTGGATCGTGTTTGGTGGAACGTGGAGTGGAGCACGTTTGTGTAGAGATGGTACCCACAACACGGCGTGGATCGTGTTTGGTGGAACGTGGAGTGGAGCACGTTTGTGTTGTGTAGAGATGGTACCCACAACACGGAGTGGATCGTGTTTGGTGGAACATGGAGTGGAGCACGTTTGTGTTGTGTAGAGATGAACCCACAACACGGAGTGGATCGTCTTTGGTGGAACGTGGAGTGGAGCACGTTTGTGTTGTGTAGAGTTGGTACCCACAACACGGAGTGGATCGTGTTTGGTGGAACATGGAGTGGAGCACGTTTGTGTTGTGTAGAGATGATACCCACAACACGGAGTGGATGTCTTTGGTGGAACGTGGAGTGGAGCACGTCTGTGTAGAGATGGTACCCACAACACGGCGTGGATCATGTTTGGTGGAACGTGGAGTGGAGCACGTTTGTGTTGTGTAGAGATGATACCCACAACACGGCATGGATCGTGTTTGGTGGAACGTGGAGTGGAGCACGTTTGTGTTATGTAGAGTTGGACCACAACACGGCGTGGATCGTGTTTGGTGGAACATGGAGTGGAGCACGTTTGTGTTGTGTTGAGTTGGTACCACAACACGGCGTGGATCGTGTTTGGTGGAACATGGAGTGGAGTACGTGTGCATTGTGCATAGTCGAAACCCACAACACGGCGTGGGAAATGATTCGTAGGGAGTGCAACGTACTTGCACCGTGTATAGGCTTTAACCAAAACGTGTCATGGAGCATGCGTCGTGGAACATGGAGCGGAGGACATTACGTAATGTGAAGTCGATAGAAATAAAAAAAACGTGTCTCAACATTGATTTATTTTTCAACCCATAAGCCTAATTGATTGAGATGTTCCACCATGCAGTCTGCCACCCCACCCACACCACCACTCTGCCATCACCACTCGAGTTTGTCAGTTTTTAAAATAGAAATTAGAAACTTGGCAAACCTAGCAACCGTCTTTCTTTTATGCATATCAAAAATTCGTAATTTTCTCTCGTATATTTTTGTTTAAAGTTGGCAATAACAAGGTGGCATTCGCTTGCGACCTTCACTTGTAAGACGATGGGTGCCAACGCCTCTTTTTTTCCATTGTACAACCGGTGCCATGCCAAGCCAGCCCGGCGCCAGGTTGCTTTTCCACTGCAGAAGGCGAGCCGTGCCACAGACATCGTCCGGGACGTCCGGGACGATGTCTGTTGAGTTGGACTGACTGACGTTGGATGCAATGGATGAGTCATTAGCTGTGCCCGGGTGCTGGCCCTGTGTTGCCCCGATCCAAATCACAGCTTGTTCTGGTTCGGCACTGCAAACAGTCAGTGGAAAAATAATCGCCGTACCGTGAGGCCCCCGCGTTGATTGGCTCGGATGTGGTAGTGGAACAGGGGTATAAGAGGCCCAACGTGAGAGAGATTAGTTGCCGATCGAAAAAGGTTTGGGATTCCTGAAATGGGAGCTTTGCATTGTGGGTAGGTGGTTGTGGCAGTCGTGATGTTGGGGATTGTGCTCTGGGATGTGACTTAATGGACTCATTTATCTGTTGTGATAACTTGCTTGTGACTTGTGCCTTTTATTTTGGTGCCATTTCTTGATTCGTTTTCACATTCTTATTTTCTGAGCGTTTTCATTTGCTCGGTAGTTGCTATAAATAGGATTTGGCCCCATATAATTAATGTACAGCGTTGTGGGATAGCATGAATGACGCTAGAAAAATGTAATTAATTGTTATTTAAAAACAAAAAAAGTTGTATTTACGACGGAAAAATGTTCCAATGCAAACTGCTAAACACATCTTGGTGCCACAAAGCAAAAAATGGCCGCTTGAATGCGGCCATACTTTATTTTACCCACAATGCAAGTGAGGAAAGCCACCTTGTCCCGTGATCGACGCAGCGTTTCTTCACCGCTCCTTGGTCTCGCTCGACAGTTCAACTTGGGTGCTACCGACGCAAACGCGGAGAGAGGTTCAAGTTTATTTTCTTTATTTGCAACCGGTTCACGCGGTGGCAGTTGATCGTTAGCCCGATGGGCAGCGTCATCGCTGGCTCGCTGCACGCCGCGCGCTGGCCTCAAGGTGGCAGTACAGCAAGTGGGATTGCGAACTCGTCTGGGTAGCAGATTTTTTTGCGAGTGCTGTCCCGTTCCCTCGTACGCGTGGTGGGGTTTCCTCCGGGTACTTTGCTTTGCTCCTCCATTATGTGAACATAAAAGCCCGCACATGTATCGTAAATGAATGAACCATCCAGACGTGTCGATGTTGCAGGACCCTCCTGAAAACGAGTCTGTTCCAGACTCCGGCGGGGCTTTCCTGGATAAAAAAAATGTCATTAATATTATTACCGTGTTATTATTCATAGTTAAGGAGCATCTGGTGACGCCTTAATCAAAGATGTATAATGATTATTGACAATTATGCAATCTTTAATCAGATTTGCAGAGGCATAAAAATTACATTCAATCAACGGCAGGTGCATAGGGTTTCGGGGGGGTGGGAAGGGTTTAACGCACAATATTTCTGCTTGCGAAGCACAATTGACGATTAAAGCACTTGTCCAATTTGGAAGAAATGTGAAACACGAATATATATCTATATACAAATTGTGATATATATATCGAGCTTATATATAAAACACAGTTATAAAGGGGATGGTTTGGAATATTTTGTTTTACTTCGAATCCTCAAAGGTCAGAGTTAAAAGCAATTTGGGAAACATTTTGTGTTCGTCTGAGTTCGGTGATGACTTGTGTTGCATGAACCTTTGCACGTGGTTTTTGCACGCTCGGGACCACGTTTTTAGAACGTTTTGCGGTTGAATCTGCGGGGTGGAGGGAGGGGGGGGGNTTGGAAACGTCGAAGGAGGAATCCAACTGTGTGTTTTTTTGTAGAATTGCAAACGCTTAGATGTGGAATGAACGGGAATGAGGTGATGGTTAACAATTTAATTCCTGTTCTTGAGAATACGGTTTGCGATGAATTTTTGTTCAGAGCAGACGATCCTATACAGAATCAGAACCCTCGTCTCATCCGAGACAGAATCCTTGTCTCATCCCATACAGAACCCTGACCTCATCCCATACAGAACCCTTGACTCATCCCATACAGAACCCTGACCTCATCCGATACAGAACCCTGACCTCATCCCATACAGAACCCTTGTCTCATCCCATACAGAACCCTGACCTCATGCGATACAGAACCCTTGACTCATCCCATACAGAACCTCGTCTCATCCCATACAGAACCTTCACCTCGTCCGATACAGAACCCTCGTCCTGTCAGTGTGCCTTAGTTTGTGGCTCAATGAGTGTTGATTAATCCGTCTCGGTCGCATGACAACTCTTGACGCTGAAAGACTGTGTTGTTTAAGCACCATGAACACCACCGCTACCAACTGAACCCCGATTCAACGGCGATTGTAATGTCTGTAACGATGCAACGAGATTCATCGATTCATATGAATCCCCCCGGCCTCGCGACACATCCCATCCCATACATCGAATCGCGCGCCCAAAAGGAGGCGCATTTGGATCCGCATTTGTCATCGTTCCTCAAACTCCGGTCCCTCGCAACTGAAGGAGCCGTCCGGATTTCCTCGTTTGCCAATCGCCTCCGTTCGCATGCAAAGGGAGGGATCGCGCAACTGGGCAACGCCTGATGATTTCTAAACGGGAGCTCCACGCGATGCAGAACGCCGTTTCATAATTTAGGCAGCCATCGTTTGTGTATAGCACCCCCAGTGTGCCGTGGCGGCCTTCATAGGTGCTACTCACTAACGGCACTTGCCCCAAAAGTCTGTTAAGGCTATATGGGGGATCTTTGTCATGTAGCCTGCCCAGCCACCGCATGTCCAAAGAAGCTTCTGTCTGGCCAGTTCGAGGAGACTAAATGGGCGCGGTTCAGGCTGGAGAAGAGATGGACTGATTTGGTACTGGAGGATGTGGAGCTGAGTGGACTTGCTGATGACTGGTACCAGCGGTGTCAAGACGGCCTCTGTGGAGGACGAGGCTCGTGAAGGACGCTACTGGGCAGTTGGAGGCAGTCGCCCTCCAGCAACAGCAGAGGGCGGAGGAGCGACGCTCACAACGAGCGGAGTGCAGGGTGGCTAAAATGTAACAGGTTGGCGCAGTCGATAGCATAGGTGGTGTATCTGCGGTCATCTCAGTCAACCCATGGCACCTGGGTCTGTCCCATACTCTCCTCCTGCCAGCAGCGAGCCTGCCACACTTCACGTGGCCTCAAAGCGCACCGAGCCTGGCACAAGTGCTGGTGGTGATGTCACTACCACTTCGTGGCAGCTGTTATTATCTGCGTCCCACGTGACGTGGGCTGGCTGCTTCAAGTTAAATCACCTGGCTCTCCAATTACGAGTTTCACAATCATCAGGCGTGGGCAGCTTGTATCCGATCTATGTGCGCTGAAACGGAGGTCAATTGGTCTAATCGGAAAGTTTGGGAAATCCTGTGTTTGCGTGACTCCCGCAGCAACCAGAGGCCGCTAACATTCACCACAATGTCAAAAAACAATAATGGATTCTCGAATGGAATCGTGAAACTGAACCGCGACAATTCATCAAATCGCTGGGATGGTGAATCGTTGCGCCGCTGAGTTTCACTATCGTTACACTCGTCGCCATCCACCTGCATGCGTCGTCCGAAACTGAGAAAACCCGAGGCGGAATTTACCTCTTTTCCACTGTACAAACCGAGCCGCGCCGGGGCTGTGCCGAGCCGACCGACGCGGCCCAGGAGGTACCAGATCGTTGTTTGTTTGTTTTTTTCACTGCAACAATCGAGCCGAGACGAATGATATTCTACTGGACATCTGTGGAAACTACAGGACACCTGTGAAAAAGCTTTACAGCTCAACGGATCCCTCCAAAATAAATACATATTCTGATTCTGAATGTACTCGTGCCGACATCACGCGCAGTGAAATCGTAGCGACAACGCTGCATTGGAGGTTCCGGCTTGCAACGGCAAATATCCAGTGGCAACCCACCGGGACCCTGATCCCCGAGCAGTCTCTTGTTGGCTCGGCTCGGATGTGCCAGTGGATAAGGGGTACTAGCCTCCTCTACCCGCAGCCTCCTTTGGCCTACTCATCCTCCACGCGCGTCAACACTGCTGCCTCTGTATACGCTCCTGCATGAACTCCTCATCCTCCTCCTCCTCTTCACGAGAGGTGCCAACGTTTTATGTGCCGCGAGATAATCGCAAAAAAATGGGCGAGTTGTCGTCCTCGCGATGGGCTTTTTATCTGTGACGACGCCTGTCCTAGCTCCACACTATGCAGATCCGGCCGCGTGTATCGCCAGCTTTTTCTTACCAAACGCTCTATCGTTTTCTACCAGACGATTTATTTTTTATTGCTGCATTCGGTGAAGATGTAGAGACAAAGAGACAGAGGCGTGGGTCAGGTGGACGGTAGATCAATGCCACGTGCGCCCCCATAGGGCTCACATTCGTCGGTTATCCGAAGAACGGGTGCTGCCTATGTTCTGTCGGAAGAATGAGTTGCCATTGTTTTTTCTTCGTCCGTGTGGCCGTTTATCACTGATTATCGGTGGCAAATGATTAATTTATTTTGTATTATCACGGTTGTGAGTTATCGATCATCGATCAAGCGCAGGTGGGGGTACGAACTGGGTGCTCTACCCCATGTATGGCAAAACAAGTATTTTGCTCGTAGGCTTTCGCAACCAATGTTACGATTCACGATATATATACTTTTTTGTTTGGGTCGGATCGCGCGAGCGAGCAAAATGTGTGTTGTTACACCGTACTCTACCCGACAGCCAATGAATAAAGTTGTCACGTGATGAACAAACTATTATGGCAGCTGTCCGATGCTGCTGCTTGTAACCACCAGCGAAATGCCTGTAGCAGTTGTGAAATCTTGACTTAAAGCTTTCGTGACGGCAGGAATTCATATTCTATGGGTATTTCGGTAAAGTCACGTAGAAAGGATCAAAGAAAATAGCAAAAAATAACGAAAAAACTACGACGTTTCGATCACAACGGAAGCGGTCGACTGAAAGACCCATAGAATACAGTTGTAAAATGTTGTGCGGATCACTGTCCAACAACAACACACTGGTGGTGTTGCTGAAGCAGAACGTTCATCACGTGACAACTTTATGAATTGGCTGCGGAACGGTGCAGGGTGTAACAACACATTTAATCACCCGGCGATCTGACCTTGAAAAAGTCAATTGTGAATCCTAGAAGTATTCCAACTTGTATGTCAACAGGTGCGTCGATGATTTGTCAAAGCAGCAAACCCGAATTGCGTGACATTGCAAGACCTCTTACCCTAGGTGTACAGCATGTGGCATTGGCCTACCCCTGACCCCTCTGTTGAAGCTTCGATACGGAGAGCTCTTTGCAGACAGCGCTGTAGCAGAACCGTCAAGCGTTCTCTGTTATGCCGGTGGATGGTTCTTGCAAGACAGAAGTGTAAACTAAACAGTGGACGGGTTTCCAAAATGTACCTTTGAATGTGAAACGTGGTCCCAGAGAGATCTTCTTAAGGCCACGTACTCTCCTTCAGGAGGCCAAGTAGTCTCCGCCAGGAGACTCATGACTCTCCTCCAGGAGGAAGACAGTTATTATTCTCCTTGGAAGCCGAGTACTTCCTTCCAAAGGATGAAATACTCTCTTCCAGGAAGCTGAGTAATATTCTTAATGGGAGTGAATACTCTCCTCCAGGAGGCCAAGAACTCTCCTACAGGAGACCCAAATACAGAGAGGTATTTAATGATGCCTGTACAAGCAATGATGGAGATCATTTATAATCCCAAAGTCGTAACAACAAAACATAAAGCGATGTATAAATGTGCAATTAAAACATAACACAGAATGTATTCAAGTTTTGGAAACCCACCACATGTGTGTCGCCAGAGACCGTTATGTTCAACGTTATCAGACAAATCATAGGGCATGCTAATATGAGTGACTTTGGTTGTACGGTCTTAACTTTTGAGTAAATATACTCAATTCCTAGGGTGAACATCGAAAGTGAAGTTTTTTTTTCCTTTGCTGATGAAACGTGATTACTTTGGGAATTTTAAAATACGATCATATATATGACGTTTAGGAGAAGATGTCAAGGAGCTTTGAGAACTTTGAAAAAGCCTGCAAAGGTTGAAGGGCGCATCATATTTCACGATTTCACAACCTTCTTGGTTTTTCGGTAAAGTCACGTAGAAGGGAAGTAACAAAATAATAAAAATAAAACATAATAAAATAATTCTCACGACGTTTCGGCTACAACGCAAGCAGCCGTCTTCAGGTGAAGAATGAGACACTGCCAAGTTAGGAGCTCATTCTTCACCTGAAGACGGCTGCTTGCGTTGTAGCCGAAACGTCATGAGAATTATTTTATTATGTTTGATTTTTATTATTTTGTTACTTCCCTTCTACGTGACTTTACCGAAAAAACCAAGAAGTTGAATCCCTGCAGTCACGAAAGCTTTAAATCGAGATTTCACAACCGTTTCACATTCAGTCCTTGGCCTTGCCATCAATACACAGTTACCCCCCCTCCCCCTCCAGAGCAAAAAAGTGGAGTGCATTTGTTAGCTCATGGGTTTGTTCACGGTGGTCACGTCTTGGCCAACGCATAGACGCAGCAGAGAGCCTGGGTTCGACTCCTGGGTTTTGGCATCGAGGTTCTTGTCTGCACTCAGTTCGATTCACAATCAGAATGTGTGTTTCTACTGGAAGAATCCGATAAACTATAAAGCTATTTTTTCACAGATGTCCAGTAGTGGCGGATCAGAAACGTTACAACAACAAACAATATTTAAACGATAAGAGTGCAAAGTATCGGAAAGGTAAGCAAATCACTTTAAAAAGATATACAAATGAAACTAAACTTTTTTTTGTTTTACCAGGTAAAACCCGCTGTGCTATGAGGTTATTTTTCAGAAGCGACCTGGCCACAAATGATAGCTCAACGAAGTCGCCAATCTTGTGGAAATACACATTGCCTCGGCCTGGTCGCTAATAACGTCGTATTAATTGGATGTTTTTTTTACTTGGCGCTCGAGTCAGCTGTGAGAGGACTCATTCAGCAGATACGTGGCAAGGCTGTAAGACAGTCGTGGTCGTGGTGGTGGTGGTAAGGGAGGCCCTTAGGATTCTATTAATGACCTGTCCATGGTGCCTTTCCAGTTGCATTCCATAATGAAATGTAATTTCTCATCCTAAAATAGACTTAGAAAGAAAAATCTGGATCTTTGCACCCACACACTGACAGCGGGCGGCTGTTGTGACAAATGTGGTGAACAAAAATGCGAACGACGATAATAATTAACAGACGAAGAGTAATAATGTGCAGTAGATGATACCCTCCCAGTCTCCATGGTCATCCTCCCATGGACTCATTCAATTAGTTATCGCATCATCGTCATCATCATATCTATAACGTTCACCGCGCCCATTCCATCTGGTCCCATGCCCCACAGTGCGTTTTTGTCCCGTCGTTAATTCACTGTACAGCGCTTTGGTTAACGCGCTTATGTTTCATACTTTCATACTGGCAAAACAATTCCTATGATATAGCTGCTCACCCAGATCTATAAATGCTCTGATACGTGCATGTCTTCATGCTGTTGCCTTTTGGCATCTCTGGTCTGGCACTTTTGAGAGTAGGCCATAAAGAAGACTGTCTCTGGTGTAGGCCAATCAGTTTAAAAAAACAATGCATATATTAGCGGAGCATGTTCACCACAAGTACGTGTGGTAATGCGGACTTGATTCCTTGAAAAAGGTATCTACTTGGTGTTTGAACATCTTAACACCACCTGTTGTATTACCAGAAATGTTAAAACCTGTTCAATACGTCGGCTTTCGCGAATATAAATGTGGCGTTAAAGCAGCCAACAACAGACACAGCCAATTAGTAAGGTTTGCCACGTAAACAAAACATGTCAAATTTCGATTTAAAGCTTTCGTGACTGCAGGGATTCATCTTCTTGTTTTTTCGGTAAAGTCACGTAGAAGGGAAGTAATAAAATAATAAAATAAAACATAATAAAATAATTCTCACGACGTTTCGGCTACAACGCAAGCAGCCGTCTTCAGCTACAACGCAAGCAGCCGTCTTCAGGTTTCGGCTACAACGCAAGCAGCCGTCTTCAGGTGAAGACGGCTGCTTGCGTTGTAGCCGAAACGTCGTGAGAATTATTTTATTATGTTTTTTATTTTTATTATTTTATTACTTCCCTTCTACGTGACTTTACTGAAAAAACCAAGAAGAAAAAAACATATCAATTCGTTACTAGTATAGCACACCGGTGTGTTGGAAAGTAAACCCACAACATTTACAATTCGATTACGACGTTTTGCCAGTAATTGCAACTAGCATCATCGGCGACAGCCAGATTTGTGAGAAATCCTCTGTTTCGTTCTTAAAAGAGGGATAATATGATGTCGTCACTTGTGATCCAATCTATCTTAAACCTATTCTTATTTTTCATATGACATGGAGCATTTGGCTGCTATACATTTCTAAGTGACAATAGTTACCACTTCGTTGAGCTATCATTTGTGATGGTCTGGTCGCGTCTCAAAAATAGCTACATTGCACAGTCGGCCTTACCTGTAAAAATAAAAATGAGTTTTGAATATTACTTGTTAAAATAGTTTTAAATAGCTACATTGCACAGTCGGCCTGACCTGGCAAAAATAAAAAGTAGTTTTGAATATTACTTGGTTAAAATAGTTTTAAATATTACTTTGTAAAATAAAATAAAAATAAACCTCCAAGACGATCTGCACCAGCATGGAAGGGGGGGATGCTCTAAAGAGCTCCCGCTATAGTCGAGGCCCCTATCGCAAGGCAATGTGGTGTGAGCATTTGCAGGGCTGCGTCTTTACCTTTTTGTTGTTGTTGTTGTCCGAGACGTGGTATGCAAAAGCAGTTCACGTCACATCTGCAGCCAATCAGAAGCGCTATCGATTGACGGCAGCGTTCAAAGGGATTCTGAAAGAATCGAATCACGATCTCGAATCGATCCTTGTCACAATCAATCGATTATCTATCAGCATCACGATTATCCATAATAAAGGTGTTTTGTGGGTTCGATCGGGTAATTGCCAGATGGTGGTGGTTGTTATCGTCACAGTACTCGGGTTGCAAATGTTGTAGTGGGTTTACTCTCCAACACACAACCGGTGAGTGCTGAACTAGTAACTAAATTGCCACGTTTTGTTTACGTGACAAACCGTAAATTAATTGTCACTGTCGGGTGGTGCGGGTTTTACGACACATATTTACGCAATCTAACCCCCCTCCTCCACCAAAACAAACAACCATCTTTATTATGGCTATTACGTGTCTGGTGGTGGTACTTGTGTAGTGACTAACTCGGAGACACGAAGAGTAGGAGGCACTCTATTTATTCACAGCCTTAGCAGTTCACACTTTAGCAACTCGGTTCCCGCTCAGACAGCTGGCAGACTGCCTCACTGGCGACGCCGCCGCGACGGTGAAAGCGGCGACAGCGACGAAGACTCCAGCAGCAGCACAACGGAGATCCCACTCCAAACGACAGCCCGAGGTCCCCTCCCGGGGCCCCTCCTACACTGTGGGTGTGGCCTGCTGGCTCCGCCCCAAGGCCACGCCCCTTCTGGAACCCACGAGCGGTTTCTCGATGTGCCCCTTCCGTGACCTTTCCCCTACATCCCTCTCTCTGGTCTATCACGTGACCTGCTGTCAGTCAGGGCTGCTGTAAGCTGCAGATCCCCTTCCCTACCAGCAACCAGCGCTGTGCTGCCACGTGACCAATTCTATGTCACTACACTTGTATCAATATATCAGAAAATGTATTGATACAGGAGGAATCCAATCACTATAAAGCTATTTTTTCACACATGTCAGTGGTGGGTATCCACAGTTCTCAAAGCTCCTGACCGTATTCTCATGCATGTGTGTGTGTGGACGTGTGCATGTGTGCGTGCGCGCGCGTGTGTATATATATTTGAGGGCAGTGGTAATATTAATGCCTAAGGGTTAATCTGTTATATTTGCTTCATATTTTAAAATATGCATTTCGCTGTCGCATTAAAACACCCTTCTCGTCACGCTTTTTTCAAACATCGCTCCGCCGCGAACGGTGGCCCAACGAGTGACTACCTGCAGTGGTTGTCAAAAGACTCGCCCCCCCCCCGCATATGAACGTGGACAACCATTGGCTCAGAGCGCTATAAACATCATGATGAGCACTACCACAACACCTTTTAGCGTACGGCGCGCCGCTCTTTGTTGTGAGCGTCGCTCCTCCACCCTCCGTTTGGTGTTGGAGGGCGACTGTCTCCAACTGCCCAGTAACAGTGTCCTTCACGAGCCTCCTCCACAGAGGCCGATCTTGACACCGCTGGTACCGGTCATCGCAAGCCACTCAGCTCCACATCCTCCTCTACCGCATCAGCTCCATCTCTTCTCTAGCTTGTGTAAAGCCCGATTACCCCTCTCTATTCGGCCAAACAGAAGTTGCTTGGGCATGGAGGCTACATGGCCCATATAAAGACACATCACCAGGATAGATATTTTAGGCTGTTGGGGCAATTCTGTTAGCGAACACCGATTAAGGCCGGCACAGCACACGACCAAGACCACGCCTGATATTTACACCGATGACCAGGTATTGTTATGAGGTTTAGTCGACCTAGGGGAGGCCCAGGACTGGCTCATATACTGCCCACTGATGTTGGCCGTGGCTGGAAAGCGAACTCGGGAAATCGGATTCGCCGGGCAGTGCGCTGGTTACTGCGCCACCACTCCCACGAAAGTAATTAATAATTCATATCGTTTGGATCCCACTAGATACATGTATTTTTACATTAACAGTAAATCGCACGGGGAATTAAAATACTCGTAGATTTATCCCTATTCACAATGGTCTCTCACGCAGTTAAATAGTTAAATAAAGGAGTTGAATCCATACTCATACTGGTAGGAACCTCCTGGTTACAACAGCCCAGGGGATTATTGTGTCCGTCGTGCAGGGAGGGGCTGGGTGGGGAGGGAGGGGCTGGGTGGGGAAGGGAGGTTGGGGAGGGGCTGGGTGGGAGGGCCTGGGTGGGGAGGGTGGGGAGGGCTGGGTGGGAGGGTGGGGCTGGGTGGGAGGGGTGGGGCTGGGTAGGGAGGGGCTGGTCACCCTGTGGTGCCCTTATAAAACTACGTTTAACCTACTCACGCCGGCTTGTGCCCGCCCTCACAGTCGGCCATATTTGCGGAATACACCACGCCGCCGTTGACTCTGGCCATTGACCGAGCAACCCAACGTTCCTACCAGCTCCCTCCGCAGGAGGAATGTGTTTTAAATCTCCCACCAGGGCCTCCTCCGTCGCTGAAACCTGCGAATCTCAATGTTCACGATTGGCTCCCACGCAGCACTGGCAAGTCTCGTCTTGGCGGACGTCTGCACCTTCCGCAAGATGACGCGAGTCGCTCTCTTGGAGTGCTCCACTTGTCTTCCAGATCTTCCAGATCCATCGTCGCCATTCTAATCAGCCGTGATCTAGCAACTGCTGGATGAAGGGCCTCCTCCCCAAGCGAGATGTTAACTACCTCGCCTGGTCTACAGGAGGTCGTGGTTCGATGCCGACCTGACGCCTGCTGCTGTATATTTGGAGTTTGCGTGTTTCTCCCCGTGGTCGCGTGGATTTTCGACAGGTCCTCCGGTTTTCCGCTCCACATTTAGAATCGACACTGTGCGTTTAGAGTATTTTGGTTGCTCAAAATTTCCACTTTGTTGAGCTATCATTTGTGGCCAGGTCGCTCTTGGTAAAACATAGTGAAATAATGGGATCCGTCACGATCTCGCGATGCAACAATCCACCCAGCGCCTGCACTGCCTGCACTCGAGCCGATTCCATGGCTCCATCTCCTGCGGTGGGCCGCCCTTCGCCGTTTCGACTGCCAATCCGTTGTTAGTCTCGACCGTCGACCACCGTCGTTTCTCTTTGCCCACAGGGCCCGCCTACTCTCCTCACAACCCGCCCACCTCCAAAGTAACTCCCCTACTGCTCAGGTAACCCCGCCCACTGCTCAGGTAACCCCGCCCACAGCTCAGAACCCCGCCCACAGCTCGTGAGACCACACCCATTGCAACGGAGGTCCTCTCCGCCTGGAGTAACGGCGTTGCGGGGGCTGCGCCTGTACCCTTCGTTCACTTTGAGACGAGGCCAGCGCCTGAGAAGGCCACGTGGTCACCTCCGGTCGTCAACCAATCAAAGGAGCTCCCTGACGTTCCGCTCAATTGACAACGCAAGACGGTTTGACTTTATTAGACCTTACATTAATGATTTTATTTGCAATGACTTACATTTACCTTGACAGGCCATTTACACATCCGCACATCGCACCCGCGCACACAAAGACAGAGACACCTGCACCCGCCCCCCCCCCCCCCCGTATAACCCACACTGACTGTTGGGCAAGTGCTACGAACGAGTAGCAACTATGAAGGCCGGCACGCCTCAGAAGGGGTGGGAGGCCAACACCACGCCCGGCCGCCATTATCTCCCCAGTAGCAATGTTGACACATCGCACCACGTGCTCATGTGAGGCCAAGTCGACCGAATCGTCGGTGGCGTCGGTAGCAGCGAGCGGGAATCAAACTCTGTTTGCCGGGTTCGTAGCGCAGCGCGCTAACCGCTACACACAACACTCGCGATTCCAGGAGCGAGGTGATCTGCTTCCGGTTCAGCCGTTGAATCCGATTGGCTCAGACCCGGGCGTCTATTGTGACGTCGCGAGGCTGTTGTGACGAACACGTGGCGATGGCCACTGCCCACTGGGTCGTTGGTTCCGCATTGAGACACGGGGTCACTCCCCTTACCTTGTGGTCAGATGTGATGGCCCAAAACGAAGCACGCACGAGGCTACCTCACGACCGCGGGTGGTCGTAGACAGGTGCAATGAGGCCATATTTGGGCGCCACGGTGGCCAGATGTTAACTCCCTCGCCTGGTACGCAGAAGGTCTTGATTTCAATCCCTACTCCGACGCCTGCTGTGTATTTGTAGTTTACATGCCTCTCTCTCCCCGTGGTGGCGTGGATTTTTCTCCGGTCCTCCGATTTTTCCCTCTGCGTTTAGAAATACGCGTTTAGACTATTTGGCTGCTATAAATGTCCACGTGACAAGCCACTTCGTTGAGCTGTCATTTGTGATGGCCAGATCGCTTTTGAAAAAGAGCTGTATAGCTCAGTGGGTCTTACCTGGTAAAATAACAAATAAAGTCTTAAATATTGTTTTTAGTTAGGCCACGTGGTAGTAATTGTGTTACAATTGAATTGCTTATTTATCCCGAACAAATCGCCACTTCGTGGCGGCGACGTCACCACCGTGTTTGTGCCAGGCTAGGTGCACTTTGAGGCTACGTGCAGTGTTGAAGGCTCCGCTGGCAGGAGGTCACATGACAGACCCCAGCAGGTGCCGTGGGTTGACTTGACCGGGGTGACCGCAGACGCACCGACTGCGCTTCCCCTACCGCGCCAACTCGCTGAGTTTTATCCGCTCAGCACTCCGCTCGTTGTTGTGAGCGTCGCTACTCTCCACCCTCCGTTGTTGCTGGAGGGCGACTGCCTCCAAGCTTCCCCAGCAGCAGCAGCAGCGTCCTTCACGAACCTCCTCCGCAGAGGCCGCCGACCTTACCACCACCGCCACTGGCCATCGGCAATCCCACTCAGCTCCACACCCTCCTGCACCACACCGCCTCACCCCGCACAACTCCCCCACTCTCACCTGACCACACGGCACACCGCCACTACGAACCCTGCCCCCTTCCTCCTCCTCACCCCCACACCGCGGCCGCCGCTCAGAGGCGGTCGCCCTGCAGGTGGTGCGCGCCCTGGAACGCCGCCGCGTAGGCCGAGGCCTGTGGCCCCCCTCCGGCGGCGGGGACGGCGCCGGCGGGGAGACGCCTCCGCCGGCCGCGATCATCGCGCCCGCCCCTGGGGCATGTAGCCGTAGCCGGCCACGGCGTAGCCCGGCGACGCCACGTACGGGTAGGGCTCGTAGGCCGCGGCGGCGGCCACGGCGGCGTTGTACTGGGCGCGTAGGCCGCGGCCGCGGCGGCCGAGGAGTAGTCGAGGTACGGGGAGGAGGAGGCGGCGGCGGCGGCCGCTGCGGCCGCGGCGGCGGCGGACTGCGAGGAGGAGGAGGAGAGCGACGGGGAGCCGGCGGCGGCCGCGNCGGCCGCGGCGGCCGAGAGGCCCGGGGCGTGCGCCATCATGAGGCTGGGCTGCACGAAGGCCTGCGGGTAGACGTACTGGGCCTGCAGTCTGCGGGCGGTGGTGGTGGCAGGGTGGTGCGGGGGATGGAGAGGGGAGAGGTGGGGGGAGAGGGTGGGGGGAGGGTGGGGGATGAGGTGGGGAGGTGGGGGAGAGGTGGGGGAGAGGTGAGGTGGGAGAAGTGGGGGAGAGGAGAGGTGGGAGAGGTGGGGGAGAGGTGAGGTGGGAGAGGTGGGGGAGAGGTGAGGTGGGAGAGGTGGGGGAGAGGTGAGGTGGGAGAGGTGGGGAGAGGTGAGGTGGGAGAGGTGGGGGAGAGGAGAGTGGGGAAAGAGGTGGGAGAGTTTGGGGAGAGGTGGGGGAGAGGAGAGGTGAGGTGGGAGAGGTGGGGGAGAGGTGAGGTGGGAGAGTTGGGGGGGAGGTGGGGGAGAGGTGGGGGAGAGGTGAGGTGGGGGAGAGGTGGGGGAGAGGTGAGGGAGAGGTGGGAGTTGGGGGAGAGNTGGGGGAGAGGTGGGGTGGGGGAGAGGTGGGGTGGGAGAGTTGGGAGGAGAGTGATGGGCGAGGAAGGTGACAAGAGATGGACGGGGGAGATGCGGACGGCACGAGACGAGGGTAGAGAGAGGGCGAGGTGGGTGGGAATGTGAGGAGGAGGGGAGGGGGCGATGGACAGAGAGCGAGGGACCGATATGGACAGAGAGGGGCGGGAGGGAAGGGCAGAGAGGAGAAAGCAGAGCATCAGCTGTCCCACTCACTCCACCTTGTCACGGTGTTATATATACACATCACTCACGACACACACTGTACACTCACCACATGCCACGCTCACCACACCATACGTTACACACCCCACGTACAGCACACAGCACGTACTGCACACCCTCACCACCACACCCTCCACCACCACACCCTCACCACACCCTCATTACCACACCCTCACCACCACACCTCACCAAACCCACACTACCACACCCTCACCACACCCTCACCACCACACCCTCACCACCACCCCTTCACCACACCCTCACCACACCATCACCACCACCACACCTTCACTACACCATACGCAGGTTGTACCGCGTGGAGCTGAAGAAGGACGCAGAGCGAAACGTCGGACATTGTGCATCAATCACTTCTCACGCAGTGTACACAACAAAGACGAATACAGTACTGCACAAAGAACCCCGCGTAGCCTGTAACAGACTGTAGGGCAAGTGCTGTTAGCGAGCACCTATGAAGGCCGGCACGGCACACGAGGGGGTGGGTGGCCAGCACCACGCCCGACTGCCTTTGTCTCCCTAGTGGCGATGTTCAATACGCACCGCACCTAGGCACGCATTTCAAGCTGAGTCAACCTAGGGGAGGCCCAGGACCGGTTCACACACTCACGGCTGTTATTGGTCTTGAGTGGGAATCGAACTCGGGTCCGCCGGGTATGTAGTGCAGAGTGCTAACCGCTACACCACCACTCACCATCAACAAGGATCACACAGCACATCTCACGTAGTGTACACAACAAGGATCACACACACACACACCACGTCTCACTGAGTGTACACAACACAAGGGTCACGCACAGATCACCCGATACACGACTCACACCGAACACTCACCCAACACAAAATACCTCCACACTGCACAACACCACCACAGCATCCAACACGCAGCGGACACTAAAAACCCAAGGCACCACAAACCCAAGGCACCACGAACCAAAGCACCACAAACTCAAGGCACCAGAAGATGAAGACACCACAAATCCAGGGCACCGCATACCAAGGCACCACAAACTCAATGCACCAAAAGATGAAGACACCACAAACCCAGGCATCGCATACCAAGGCACCACAAACTCAATGCACCAAAAAATGAAGACACCACAAACCCACAGCACCACGAATCAAAGCACCACAAACTCAATGCACCAAAAGATGAAGACACCACAAACCCAAGGCATGACATACCAAGGTACCAAAAACTCGAGGCACTAGAAACCCAGGAACTACATACCACGGCATCAAACTGAAGGCACTACAAACACAAGGCACCACAAACTAAAGGCACTGCAAAATGCACCACACACTCAAGCAACACAATCCCATGGCAACACAAACTCAAGGCACCACAAATGCAAGGCACTACCAATCGGGGCACTACAAGTCCAGGCACCACAAGATCAAGGAAATACAAATGTACAGTCAATACAAAGCCAGGCACTGCAAAACATCGTAAAAGCCTTTGCCTGTGTCTGGCCTCGTGCTTCATTTTCAAAGCTGCTCATCGTGTGGGTCCCACCCTGGTCCACGCGCACACATCTCTGACCTCCACACCGAGGCGCCAACGTGACCCCAACACCTAGGAGCCAACGTGACCTCCACTCCTGGGGCCATCGTGACCTTTACACGAGGGCGCCAACGTGACCCCAACACCTAGGGAGCCAACGTGACCTCCACTCCTGGGGCCATCGTGACCTTTACACCGAGGGTGTCAACGTGACCCCAACACCTAGAGGGCCAACGTGTCCTCCACACCTAGGAATCCAACGTGACCAACCCTGGGGCCAATGGACCTCTACACGTATGGAGTCAACGTGACCTCACCTAGGGGCCAAGGTGACGTGACCTCCATACCTCGGGGCCAACGTGACCTTCACACCTGGGGTGCCAAAGTGACCACACCATGGGCCGTGACCACAGCCCATCGTGTGGATGTGGTCAGCGACAGACCACGTCGCCACACATTCTCGACGAGGGCCCACTGACTGGATTCGACGGTGGACTCGGGTGGACCACACCGTTGACGAAGTGGCTGTTGCCTGGCTCGGTAAGATGAATAGACAACATTTAAAAGTAGTTGGGTGGGGTAAGAGGCCTGCACAAGTTCGACTGAGGCTGGAGAACTGGGAGCAACATCTGCGGTGGAGCTCCGAGTTCCTACCTAACTTGGTTCGATGGATGAACTCCAACGTAAAGCTGTTAGGCTAAAATGTATGCCCCTGTGCTCACTCTCAATGTGACACCACGGTCAAGACACAACAAACACAGGCATACAAACCTGGGCCAAAAGNAAACCCAGGTTTAATCTGGACAAAAAACCAGGCCCAACAAACTGGACCTAATAAACCCAGCCAAAAACCCAGACGTAACACCCAGACTGAGCCAAAACAAACCGAGGCAGACAAACCCAGGCAAAACAAAACACAGGCTAGCAAATCCAGAATAAACAAACCCAGGCCGAATCCAGACGAAACAAGCCCTAACACACCCAGATCAAACAAGCCCAGACAAAACCCAGACAAAATAGAGGCAAAACACACCCAGATCAAGCAAGCCAGGACAAAACCAGNAACCCACACAAAACACATCTAGACAAAACAAACCCACACAAAANCCAGACAAAACCCACGCACAGCAAACCCAAGCCAAAGAAACCCATACCTGAATCGGTCAAAATGCACGCCTCAAAACCAGAAAAACCAATCCATCACCNCAAACCCAGGCAAACCTAGCCTTCACAAACCATACAGAACCCAGCCAAAACTAGCGCAGAATGAACACATCCAGACCAAAAAAATCCAGATACTGCAGACAGACAAATCCATACCACAAAGCCAGGGTATTGCAGTCAGTCACACAAACCGAGGAAACAATCCCAGACCTGCAAGGCCAGACACCACAAACTTAGCCCCTACGAATTCGACACGGCAAAGGAAGACACCACAAACAAGCCCACAAAAAACTCAAGACATCTGAAACCCAGCATGCAAATCGAGACCACAAACCCGGANATGAACAAAACCAGAAAATAAACCCAGACACAACAAACCCGTCACCACAATCCCAAGCATCGCAGGGCAACAAACCCACGCACCACAAAGTCAGGGGTTTGATCCCAGCTTTTGCCAAGAGCAAAGCTAGAAATACAAGCCGAGTCGCTGACATTGTCGCCGTTTTAGAGACGCCGTCGTCATCGCGCTAGACAGATGCATCGAGAGGGAGCTGGGGCGTTGGCGATGCGCTGTCGTGAACGTTGCGCGACCCTGTCGTATTTACTATGGGTGGAGTCATGGCGAGTCTGTGCGAATGAACGGGCCACCACCGCGGTGATTCTTCGACATCGCATTGAGGGCCCCCACGTGTGCACGGTGGCTGGCAGGTGAGAAAGTGGGCGCGCTGCTACCTCAAGTACAAGTTGTTGGGTTTGTTGGGGCCCTCGGTGCAGAAGCAAGAAAACAACGCATGTTGAACTTCTTTCGCAGCGTACGTAGCCAGCCGCGTGAGTTCTACCGAACTCTGATGATTCGATTGTAAAAAAAACCCCAGTGTTCTCGCGCTGAGGATCACGGTCAAAGGAATGGGACGCAGTGGCCACGGGGTACAACATTTGTGAATTTCGGTGGGTGCAGGTTCACCGCTGACGATGACCGTAGTCTCCTTGCTCGGGTGGGTGGAATGTCTCTCCGGTTAAACGGGATGCCACTGCCCCCCCACCGTCATCATCAGCAGCGATGCGGCTGTTGGTCCACATAAGGGCCACTCAAGTATGAAATTTACTTGTGTAGGGCACCGCGCCCCCACACCCCCTTTCAAGCTATGAACTCCGAGTGAGATGACGGAAGGGGTTTAGAGCAGTGTCGCTCGCTAATTATAATCAGGGGGGCACTTTCGCCGATAAGACATCATTGTGAGGGCCGCTACACATTGGAAACCCTTGGGTGTTCACATTTGTTGTGCACTGTCGGGGTTGTGGTACCAGGGCCCGAGGGGCCTTGATCCGAAGAACACCGACAATCGTCGATAACACGGCACGAGACGTATCGACCAGGCTATGCGTTAACTGTGTGATAACCGACTCTCTGGTGTTGCATTGCATTAGACTTCCTAATTTTACTAAATTTGATTTTCTACCGTGCTTGTTCCGTGCTTGTTTATAGGTCAATTCTCTCCTCCGGCCGCTATGGGCAGGAATTCCTCACAACTCCCCCTCTGCCCCCCCTCTCTCTCTCTATTTAAGGCCTCGACACAGAGACGTCGTTCTGTGTGCCTGTGTGTGTCTCTCTCTGTTTGTCTCTGTGTGAGTCTCTCTCTGCTTGTGTGTCTCCGTGTCTATGTTTTGTCTCTCTCTCAAATTTAGTAATCTTGGAGGAACGTACAACCAGGTTGACTGCTGTATTGGCCGACTCTCTGTGTTGTATTCATTATATTTCCAAGTTTACTATGTTTGTTTCATCATTCATTTGTACCTGATGATGCTTGCTTGTGTTGCAATCGAAACGTCGTATTCATTACTATCTAATCACTTTCTTCCTACGTGACTTTACCGAAAGAACCAAATAATAATTCCGGCAGTCACGAAAGCTTCGAATATAGTTAGTTGACATAGAGACGAGACAGACAGCTGAGGAGCCCGATTTGAATGTTCGCCATCTTGTTACGATGTTGATATCCTGCGAACACTCCACCTCGTCATGAATCCGTGGCCCCTTGGCTTCGTTCGCTCACAGCCGAGCGCCAGCCCAAGGCACTGGCGGCCCCCCTGAGCTTGGCTGCCAAGGCCGTTGACGTTCACTGGCCACAGATTTAACTGCTCGCTAGACCCGAGCTATTAATGCTTTCGACATTTGCATCGTCTGCGTTGCCGTTCACCTATTTGGTGGCGAGACAGAGCCATGCGGGGGGCTGTCTCTGCGACAGCCCCCCCCCCCCATCAGTTGCAAGGACAATGCATACGTTATAAAAGCACGTTTGTTTGCGTGTTTCACCACAAGCATGATGCGTGGTTAATGCAGACTCGATGCCTTGCGATGGGTGTCCATTTAACCTTTAACATCGTAACACCCACTGTATTAAATTTCGATTTAAAGCTTTCGTGACTGCAGGGATTCATCTTCTTGGTTCTTTCGGTAAAGTCACGTAGAAGGGAAGTGTCATTCAGACTCTGTCTTCTCGACAGACATGTTCTTCACCTGAGGACGGCTGCTTGCGTTGTGGCCGAAACGTCGTGAGAATTATTTTATTATTTTTATTTTTATTATTTTATTACTCCCCTTCTACGTGACTTTACCGAAAGAACCAAGAAGATGAACCCACTGTATTCTTGCCGGAAAGCGTGAAGTCGATTCTACCCCAACCCCCTCCCTCCCCCCCATCATACACACAGCCACCTTGCTGTGTGTGTATCCAGCCACCATGTGCGCCGTCTATAGGACGACCAATTGGTTCACTTGATACGTGGTAGGATTTCGTAACCAATACGAGTGATCCTCTATACAGTAGGAAAACANGTTCCACACTGCCCACCAGGGATTATTTGTCTGTCTGTCGTGCACGAATGCGCTGTCCAACCAAGTTCCTACCTGCCCACTCCGAAGGAATGTGTTTTAGGGGTCAGTTTAATAACCCAACCTGTAATGGATATCAATTTGTAATTGATACACTTGCGTTAATAACCCCCCCCCACCCTCTGGCCTTCGTGCTTGATTGGCTCACGTGTGATGACGTCACACCTATCCTCTCTATTTAAGGAACGAAACAGGAGAGGGTTTCTCCACAAATCTGGCTGTCGCCTGATGATGCCGGTTGTAATTACTGGCGAAACGTCGTACTCGAATTGTGGGTTTACTCTCAAACACATCGGTGTGCTGCAATAGTAACGAATTGGCACGTTCTGTTACGTGACAAATTCATGATCGGCTGTGTCGGGTGGTGGCAGGTTAACGACACATTTCTATTTACGCGATCTAACCCCCCCAAAAAACCCACATCTATTCTGGATTTTTTTTTTGGTTTAGGTCAACCCCAAACACATATCTGGATCGCAAACCAAAGCTCTTAATAACGTGGTTGGTCTCGATCTCTGTTGTATTCCCTTCCGTGTCCCCCCCTGATGTTGTCTTCCATCTCTCTCTCTTCCCGTTCTGCCCATTTCCCGCCCCGATTACCGTTCGCGTGCATTGCGTTTGCAAGTCGCGCTGAGACGCTGTGAAATCGCGGAGATCGATACAGACCCCCTTATACCCGTGGAACGCCGCCATTTTAACCCACGAGGAAATTGTGAACGTGCCTCAAAAGTCTAGATTTGAAGCTTTCGTGACTGCAGGATTCATATTCTTAGTTTTTTCGGTAAAGTCACGTAGGTGAAAAATTAAATTAATAAAAGTAAAATAAAAATAAAATAAAAATCACGACGTTTCGGAGGCAACACAAGCTTCCATCTTCAGGTGGAACCGTCACAGCACGATAGCTGTATCAAGTGATATCAAGTAAGATACAGCTATCGTGCTGTGACGGTTCCACCTGAAGACGGAAGCTTGTGTTGCCCCGAAACGTCGTAATTTTTATTTATTTTATTTTACTTTTATTAATTTAAATTTTCACCTACGTGACTTTACGAAAAACCTAAGAATATGCCTCAAAATTCCCCACGAAGTAAACCCCCCCCCCCCAACCACCCCAGGAGTAAATACAACGCCGAGGGAATTGTTCGTGATCCTCACACAGACGTGAAAGGGATCCACGTGAGTGACAATGGCTTTCCACAGCACGGCACAGCACACCCAATCATGCCACGCCACGTCACGGCACGTCACACCACGTCAAACCGCTTCTTACCCACGTGTGCCGGCGTGTTCGCTCAAGGTCAGGCTAGAGCCTTACAAAGTTGTGTGTGTGTGCTTGTGTGTGCGCGTGCATAACATGTGTGTGCGGTTGTGTGTGTGCGGTTTTGGTGTGTGTGCGTGTGTGTAATGCACTGTACGATGTGAGTAGGTGCTTTTTGACTACACTCGCCCCAACAGATGATATATGGGGGATCTGAGGCGCCCTTTCCCCCCTTCCAACCCAGCTTATATATATGCTCCAAGCACGTGTGCTGTTTCATTCAGACGCTGTCGCCTCGACAGACCTGGTTTTCGCCTGAGGACGGCTGCTTGCGTTGTGGCCGAAACGTCGTGAGAATTGTTTTATTATGTTTTATTTTTATTATTGTATTACTTCCCTTCTACGTGACTCTACCGAAAGAACCAAGAAGATCTGTGTCTTGTTGATGTCAGTGTGTGTGAGTCAACGTTAGGTCGACTCAGTCTCAAATGAGAACATGGCGCGATGTGTAAACACCGCCACTTGGGAGACAAAGGCGGCCAGGCGTGGTGCTGGCCTCCGACCCCATTAACAGTACTTGCCCGACAGTATCTTAAAGGGGCCGTCCATAAATGACGTCACGCATTTTGGACGATTTTTTACCCCCCCCCCCTTCGTCACACGACGTCACAAAAAGTCAGACCCCCCCCCCTCAAATATGACGTCACAAAGCTCTGCCCCCCCCCCNAAATCAATAAAACATTCTTCAAATCGCTTTAAACTATTGTCATTGTAGTGCGTATTTAATGTGGCGCTGCACTCTGATGTTGTAGGAGAAAACATGTATTAAAAAATCTATTTAAGTAGAACGTGTCTATATATTTATTTAAAGTTGTGCATTTTGATGTGACGTCACATTTCTCAACCCCCCCCCTCGCCACACATCGTCACAAATGTCTGACCCCCCCCCCCAGGTGCGTGACGTCATTTATGGACGGCCCCTAAAGACTTTTTTAAATCCTTTATATTAAGTTCACTTGCTTGCTTGCTTGCTTACGGCCGTGCAAATCTTTCGGTCGTTTTTTAACCCACTTCCCGTGATCCAATCGAGCTGACATTTTGCACACAGACTCGTTGTGCGTGACAATTAATGTTCGTGAAATTTTTTTTCCAATATTTTACACTTTTAGGACAAAAAATATATTTAATTACCAATTGCTTAATGGTGCCATGCAATCATCTGACCCATAGGTGGCAGCCATCTCAAGCCAGAGGACGAGATGACTCTAGCCGCCACGCATATAAAGGATTTATAGTGAAAAACTTTGTTTTTACGGGTTATACTTGTTAGTGTACTCTGGTATATGCATGCATCTATACATATTCCTGTATGTACATACGGGTACATACATAAATACCTCCGTTTATATGTATGACCATACATGTATCACATACATATTACGCGAATGTGCTCGGTGGTATGTTGGACATGTGTGTACTTGCGTGTTCTCACGCCTGCAATGTGTGTGTGTGTACATGTATGTGTGTAACGTGCGCACGTGTGTGTGTACGTGTGTAACGTGCGTGTGTGTGTGTACGTGTGTAACGTGCGTGTGTGTGTGTATGTGTGTAACGTGCGCGCGTGTGTGTATGTGTGCAACGTGTGTGTATGTGTGTACACGTGTGTGTGTGTACACGTGTGTGTGTATGTGTGTGTAACGTGCGCGTGTGTGTGTGTACACGTGTGTGTATGTGTGTATGTGTGTAACGTGCGCGTGTGTGTGTGTACGTGTGTGTGTAACGTGTGTGTATGTGTGTACACGTGTGTGTATGTGTGTGTATGTGTGTACACGTGTGTGTATGTGTGTACACGTGTGTGTATGTGTGTACACGTGTGTGTGTATGTGTGTAACGTGTGTGTATGTGTGTGTGTATGTATGTGTGTAACGTGTGTGTATGTGTGTACACGTGTGTGTACCCGGGCTGGGCAACTGCTGTCCACAGCCGGCGTCATCACCTGTTAAGTGAGAGCATCAGCTGTGAGCCCCGTGTGGAGAGGCTCACAAGATCCACACACAAAGACAAAGATCCCCCGTGTAGCCCGAACAGACTGTTGGGCAAGTGCTGTTAGCGAGCACCTATGAAGGCCGGCGCGGCGCACGAGGGGGGGTGGCCAGAACCACGCCCGGCCGCCTTTGTCTCCCCAGATGTTTACTACACACCGCACCAAGTACTCATTTGAGGCTGAGTCGACCTAGGGGAGGCCCAGGACCGGTTCAGATAATCATCACCGGTGTTGGCCGTGAGCGGGATCAACCCGGGAGGCTGGTTCGTAGCGCAGCGTAGCGCTAACCGCTACACCACCGCTCTCCACAAAGACAAAGATCCCCGAATAGCCTTCATAGACTCTTGCGGGGCGGCTAGACGTGCGGGGTGGGTGGGGGGGGTCTTTGTGCGAACTTCTCACTGCGTCAAGTCACTCACCCGTATGGCCGCTGAACAAACGTAGGGAACTGTTGAACACCAAATCCATAGCCTGCACACACACACACACANACACACACACACAGCAGTATACACACACGCACGTGCACACACACGCGTGTATACACACCACGCACGTGACACACACATGTACACACACACGTGCACACACACACACACACANACACACACACACACACACACGTGTACACACACACACGCACACACACACACGCGTATACACACACACGCACGTGTACACACACACACATGTATGCACGGTGATGGGCATGTGCACTCAAAACCAAATGCGTACGCTCATTCATCCACAGCCACGCCCTCTGAAGCACGCGTCTACACGCCAACGCGTGCACGGGGAGGCGCGTGCTGGGCCAGAAGGAGCTCAAGAGTACACACAGACTCGTTTTCATACTCACCCGCATGCCCAAGCACACCAGTTCAGACATATTGGTTTACCCCCCCCCTTATACANCTCAACGTATCCACACACCCAGAGAAACACACAGACGCACCANTACACACTCACACTGGTACACTCACTAGTATACTCACAACTAGTACACTCACACTGGTACACTCACCACTAATACACTCACCACTAGTACACTCACTAGTACACTCACACACACTCACCACTAAACACTCACCACTAGTACACTCACNACTATACTCACACACACACTAGTACATTCACACACACTCACTAGTACACTCACTACACTCACACACTCACACACTCACTAGTACACTCACCACTACACTCACACTATACACTCACCACTAGTACACTCACACACACTCACATACACTCACCACTAGTACACTCACACACTCACCACCGGTACACTCACACTACACACTGTCAACCCTTATCAGTGCCCTACCTTATTACAGACCTCATCGCTCACCCCGTGCTCCTGATAAATCTCGACGTTCATCCTACAAATATCCACACCTGTTCTTGGTTCTTCGGTAAAGTCACGTAGAAGGAAAATAATAAAATAATACAAATAAACATAATAAAATAATTCTCACGACGTTTCGGCCACAACGCAAGCAGCCGTCTTCAGGTGGTCTTCAGTGGAGAACAGGTCTGTCGAGAAGGCAGAGTCTGCCTTCTCGACAGACCTGTTCTCCACCTGAAGACGGCTGCTTGCGTTGTGGCCGAAANCGTCGTGAGAATTGTTTTATTATGTTAATTTTATTATTTTATTATTTTCCTTCTACGTGACTTTACCGAAAGAACCAAGAAGATGAATCCCTGCAGTCACGAAAGCTTTAAACGAAATTTATCCACACCTGCCCTGCCTCCCATACTGCCACGTGACCCCCCCTCCCATCACCCACGCACCGGCCTTCCGTAATCTTCCCGGCCAGAATTGAATATTGATTTACACCGGATGAATCCGATGAGCTATGAAGCTCTCCCCCCCCCCAATACAAACGCCTACACGCTTGCTGCCCTCCCCACGTGGCCTGCCCTCCCCTGCCCACGTGGCCTGCCCTCCCCTGCCCACGTGGCCTGCCCTCCCCACGTGGCCTGCCCTCCCCTGCCCACGTGGCCTGCCCTCCCCTGCCCTGTCCGTGCCTGGCTGCATGACGCGCGGCTTGGCGCCGATGTAGGCGAGGTTGACGTTCGCCTTCCTGCCGTCGATGATCGGGTTGGGTCCTTGCAGGCGCGCTCGGCCGCGCCGCGCTCACACATGGTGACCTGCGGCGGCGCACGCACAGGTGGGCACGCACGTACAGGTGAGTAGACCACACGTGCACACATGCGAGTATACACGAACAGGTGTGTACACATGCACAGGTGCACAGGTGAGTAGACGCACAGTGAGTACACACACAGGTTAGTACATAAACAGGTGAGGACACAACAAACGCATGCAGGTGTGTACACGCACAAGTGATACACACACACAGACGTGTACACGCGCGTACAAGTGTGTACACACAACGTGTACACGCACAAGTTACAACACACACGTGTATACGCGCGTACAAGTGTGTACACACACGTGTACACGCACAAGTGAAACACACACACACGTGTACACGCGCGTACAATTGTGTACACACAGATGTGTACACGCTCAAGTTAATACACACACACACGTGTACACGCGCGTACAGGTGACTATATGCACGCAGATGGGACACACAGCTGAATACACGTACAGACGCAGTTGAATACACGAGGTGTGTGTGTGTGCACGCGTGCGTGATGTGTGCATACATCGGACGAGGCGAGTACACACAGCCACCAACAATAATACGCAGCAGTGGCCAGGAATCGAACTTAGGCCGTTCACACAGCGGAGCGCGCTAACCGCAGCGCCACCGCTCCACGTTGCACCACGTGTACACGGCCCTCTGGTGAGGTCTGGGCGGACGCCACGCGCCACGACCGGCACCAGGCCAGCGATGGCAATTCCACATTCCCACGCCGGGGACCAGTTCTCTCGTCGATGATGGGACTGTGGCCAGATCTTGTCGACGATACGGACCTCCTGGGCGTTACGCGTGCAGGTGAATAAACGATGACGTCGCTCGACTGATTTGGAGTGAGACCTCTGCTGCACTTAACTAAACTACAAGATTTCGATTTAAAGCTTTCGTGACTGCAGGGATTCATCTTCTTGGTTGGTTCGGTAAAGTCAGACGCTGTCTCCCCGACAGACCTGGTCTTCACCTGAGGACGGCTGCTTGCGTTGTGGCCGAAACGTCGTGAGAATTATTTTATCATGTTTTATTTTATTATCTTATCATTCCCATTCTACGTGACTTTATCGAAAAAACCGAGAGGATAAACTACAAGATGTATTCAATCTTGATTTAAGTTTTCGTGACTGCTGGGATCCATGCTTTTTGGTTCTTTCGGTGATGTCACGTGGGTAGAAAAAAAACAAAGGCAGCAGACATCGTGCTGCTCGCAGCAGACATCGCGGCTATCACGATTTTCACCTGAAGACGAACGCTTGCGTTGCGTTCGAGACGTCGTGATTTCTTTCGTTTTATTTCTACCGACGTGACTTTACCGACAGTACCAAAGAGTACAGGATATAGATTTGTTTTACCTCACAAAGCATTCGAGCCTTTTGCCAGAAATGCGTATCGCAAATGATCGCGCAACGCAAGCGTCGTCTCAGGTGGAAAACCATACCAGGTCAGAGAGAGAGACACGCAAACTCCAATATAAACGTGGGGGGATAACCCAGAGGACCAGGCGAAAAATCTCCGCCACCATGATGAGAGAGAGACACGCAAACTCCAAATATACAACAGCGGGCGTCAGGGTCGGGATGGAACGTACGACCTCCTGTAGACCAGGCGAGGTAGTTAACATCTCCTAGCCACCGTGATGATGATGAGAGAGACACACGCAAACTCTAAATATATAACAGCGGGCGTCAGGGTCGGGATCGAACGTACGACCTCCTGTATACCAGGCGAGGTAGTTAACATCTCCTAGCCACCGTGATGACGATGAGAGAGAGAGACACGCAAACTCCAAATATACAACCGCAGGCATCAGGGTCGGGATCGAACATACGACCTCCTGTGGACCAGGCGAGGTAGTTAACATCTCCTAGCCACCGTGTACTCTCTCCACAACCACGAGTGCTCAGTGACTAAAGCACTGGGCGAAGGTGCTTTCGCTTCGGTGGGGGCTGACGGGTAAAACCCCGACTAGGAAGCAACGATTCAAACAGTGCCTTGGGTCAGACGCCTAGAGAGCCGTCTACTTCAGCAGAGGTGTAGGAGGATGGGGAAATTTCAACCCAACATACTCTTTGGTTCTTTCGGTAAAGTCACGTAAATGAAAAATAAAAATCATATTTTTATTTTTCAAATGAAAAATAAAAATCATATTTTTTATTTTTCATCTTACGTGACTTTACCGAAAGAAAACTAAGAGTATGGATCCGTGCTGTGTGTCCATCTGGGTATAATGGCCAGTGCCTAATCCGGGATGGTTCTCCTGCAACGTGGCGGTAACTGCGTTCCTGAAGAACACCGCGTTATGGACAAACCGCGTTAAAATATTGAATACAGGGGAAGTGGTAAAGCACAGTCCGCGATAACGCGTGAGGTGCGTACGCAGGCTGAGCAAAGACTGAGGCGCGTGGGAAGCTTCTGGAAGCATCCAGAATGCATTGCGCGATGACGCTCGGCAGAGGCAGCCGAACGACCGCCTGTGCCTCCTCGTGCGACGTCGTTCTGTTCACTGGATCACGTTGTTGTACCCAATTCCAAATTGCGTTATAACATTCAATTCGCGTGCTGAAAACACGCCTTATAGAAGAACAGACGGTACCACCGTTCAGACGTTAGGGCTTTGAATTGTTCTCCACACTTTGGGGGGGGGGGNAGGTCCTGACCCTTCTGCATCCTCTGCTCATGATCATTAAGAACAGTCATCGGCGGTGCTCAGGCCCCGGGTCAAGCCGCGTGGCCGGGAATCAGAGACATTTCCCGTCGACGTTTGGGGGGGGGGGAGTCACAGGGATGTCATTGGGTCCCAAGCACCACGACGCGTATTTTCTGACCACGTACAGGTCGAGAATTGTCCATGGCTATACCAAAGGAATTTCCATATGTAGTAGTTACTACATATGTAGTAGCTACTACATATGTAGTAACTACTACATATGTAGTAACTACTACATATGTAGTAACTACTACATATGTAGCTACTTGTGCTACTGGGACAATCTGGCACTGACTGTGTCCCTTCGCTGCGTGCTAGTCCACCCGACGCTCCGCAACGCAGGGTGAGTGGGGGCAGGGTGAGTGGGGGCAGGGGGCAGTGGGGTGGGTGGGGGGGGCAGGGGAGCAGAGTGGGGGGGGGCAGGGTGAGTGGGGGGGGGCAGGGGGGCATGGTGGGTGGGGGGTCCCAACTCACAAATCCATATCCGCGGGACTTTCCCGTCTGCCGGTCGGTGATCACCACCGCCTCATCGATCTCCCGAACGCCTCGAAGTACTTCCTGAGCGACGCGTCCGTGGTGTGGTAGGGCAGCCCCCCGACGAAGATCTTGGTGAAGGTGGTGTCCTTCTGCATCTCCGCCCTGCTGCCCCGAGACGCAACAAAGACAAAGATCCCCGTATAGCCTTAACGGACTGTAGGGGCAAGTGCTGTTAGCGAGCACCTACGAAGGCCGCAACGGTACACGAGGGGTAGGTGGCCAGCACCACGCCCGGCCGCCTTTGTCTCCCCAGTGGCGATGTTTAGACACCTCACTAGGTACTCATTTGAGGCTTAGTCGACCTAGGGAGGCCCAGAACCGGTTCAGATAATCGTCACTCGTGTTGGCCGTGAGCGGGAATCGAACTCGGGTGGCCAGGTTCGTAGCGCAAGCGTAGCGCTAACCGCTACACCACCGCTCCCCCACACACAGATGGAGGGACTCACACAGAGAGAGACAGACAGATAGAGACACAGAGATAGGCAGAGACAGATACAGAGGACAGGGCAGATAGAGACACGGGCATAGATACAGAGAGCGACTGATAGAGACACGGACAGACAGAGACGTGAGAGAGACAGATACAGAGAGACACACAGAAGTGAAACCACTCGCACTACACGCGTAGACCCATACCGCATACGCGTCACCTGGTGTCCACAGTGTGTGTGGCCACGGTGTGATAGCTCAACGTGTTCGTGTATGAAAGTCAACTAGCTCCGTGCATGTGTAACTGAGATACACCCTGCGTCCGAGTCGAACTCTTCACGAGCCCTGTCTTGGTACAAATTGACGCCAATTCCTGAGCGATTCACTGAGCGATTCACTGAGTGACTCACTGAGCGACTCACTCAACAGCTGAGCGACTGAGTAACGGACCGATACATATTCACTGGACGGCCTCTAAGTAGCGGACTGATGTATTAGCTGGGCGACTGATCCAGTCACTGAGCAACTTACTGAACAAGTTTAATGACTGAGTAAGTTGACTGATCTAGTCACTGAGCGACTAAGTAACAGACTCACCTATTCACTCAGCAACTCACTTGATATTCGAGGGACTGAGTAAGTTGACTGATCTAGTCAATGAGCGACTGAGTAGCAGACTCACCTATTCACTGAGTGAATCACGTGACATTCAAGTGACTGATTAAGTTGACTGATCTATTCACTGAGCTGACTAACAGACTCATCTATTCACTCAGCAACTCACGTGACATTCGAGTGACTGAGTAAGTTGACCGATCTATTCACGAGCGATTCAGCTCGGAGCGACCACGATACGACGGGAGACCTGCGAATAGGACACGGGGACATTTCTTGAAGACTTCACTCAAAAGCTGCGTCGCTCGCCCAACAGCGCAACAAGGTGGCCGAGTGGTCGTGTGGTTTGGCGGTGGTGGCGGTGGCGGTGGTGGCGGTGGTTGCGGGCGACTTCTCTCGAACGGACTCACCGAGTGAACGATCAAAAAGAAAAGCAGAACGACTTCTCCTTCGCGGCTGCGACAAAACAACAACAACAAAACGCCCCCAAAAAAATCCCCCAAATCCAGTAGCCACCGGGGCTCGCTTGCGTTGAGCAGACTCGCTGCACAATTCAACACAAGCAGCAGCAGCAGTCGCAACAGCAAAAGAGTTACTCGACAAAAGTAGGGGGGGGGACTTGAACCTGGTGGGTCGACTGAGCGACGACAGATCAACGCTACTACTGAGTTGAGCGAGTGGCTGAGAGGGTGGCGGGTTGAGAGAGGAGAGGGAGGGGGAGCGGTGTCAAGTTGCTTGGAGCCACAGATAGACCCGGGCACGTGGAGGAGAGGGATATTTAGAGACACGCGCATTGCCAGCCACGTGTCCCGTGAGGGTCCCGACATCACCACCTCCTCCAACATCAACACCATCACCACCACCAGCTCAAACATCACCACCATCACCACCACCACCTCCAACATCACCACCATCACCACCACCTCCAACATCACCACCACCAGCTCCAACATCACCACCATCACCACCACCTCCAACATCAACACCACCACCACCAACCTCCAACATCACCACCATCACCACCATCCAACATCACCACCATCACCACCAGCACCAACATCACCACCATCACCACCAACATCACCACCACCTCCAACATCACCACCAGCTCCAACATCACCACCATCACCACCACCTCCAACATCACCACATCACCACCACCATCACCACCACCAGCATCACCACCACCACCAGCTCCAACATCACCACCATCTCCAACATCGCCACCATCACCACCAGCTCCAACATCACCACCATCACCACCACCTCCAACATCACCACCATCTCCAACATCGCCACCACCACCTCCAACATCACCACCATCACCACCAGCTCTAACATCATCACCACCACCACCACCTCTAACATCACCACCACCTCCAACATCACCACCAGATCCAACATCACCATCACCACCACCACACACCAGCTCCAACATCACCACCATCACCAGCACCTCCAACATCACCACCATCACCTCCAACATCACCACCATCACACCCCCATCACCACCAGATCCAACATAACCACCATCAACACCATCACCAGCTCCACCAGCTCCAACATCATCACCTCCACCAGCCAATACCAACACCCGCCATTCGCCACTAAGTGACGGTGCACTTTGTGGCCACGTGAAGTGTCAAATGCTCGCTGCTGACAGCACGAGGTCTCGACAGACCCAGCAGGTGCCATAGGTTGGCTGACTGAAATGACCGTGGTAGATACACCACCAGCTGTACCCCCTACTGTGCCAGGCTGGTGCAGGAAGAGGTCTCGGGACAGACACAGCAGGTGCCATGGGTTGGCTGAGATGACCGGTAGATGCACCAACAGCTGTACCCTCCTAGTGTGTCCTCGGTGCAGGAGGTCTCGGACAGACCCAGCAGGTGCCATGGTTTGGCTGACAGAAATGACCGCTGGTAGATGTACCACCAGCTGTACCCCTATTGTGCCAGGCTAGGTGCAGGAGGTCTCGGGACAGACCATCAGATGCCATGGGTTTGACTGAGATGACCGGTAGATGCACCACCAGCTGTACCCCTATTGTGCCAGGCTAAGTGCAGGAGGTCTCGGGACAGACCCATCAGATGCCATGGGTTGGCTGACTGAGATGACCGGTAGATGCACCACCAGCTGGACCCCCCACTGTGCTAACTTGCTGTATGTTAGCCACCAGCTCCAACATTACCACCATCACAACCACCACCAGCTCCAACATCATCACCATCACAACCACCACCATCACCTCCAACATCACTACCACCAGCTCCACAACCTCCACCACCATCACCACCAACATCACTACCACCAGATCAACCACCATCACCACCAACATCACTACCACCAGCTCCACCACCATCACCACCAACATCACTACCATCAGCTCCACCACCATCACCACCAACATAATACCACCAGCTCCACCACCATCACCACCAACATCACTACCACCAGCTCCACCACCATCACCACCAACATCACTACCACCAGCTCCACCACCATCACCACCAACATCATTACCATCAGCTCCACCACCATCACCACCAACATAATACCACCAGCTCCACCACCATCACCACCAACATCACTACCACCAGCTCCAACACCGCCACTACTATCACCATCAACGCCACATCAATATCACCACAACATCATTATCATCAACAGCATCACCATCAGCAACATCACCTCCAACAATCGCCATCAACATTGCCACCAGCATCACCAACAGCATCACCAAAGACAATTCCATCATGAACAACATCACCAACACCATCATCGCCAACATCACTCCCACCAACATCACTAATTCCAACATCATCAGCATGACCAATCATCAGCATCATCACCAACATAACCATTAACAGCATCATCATCTTCAACACCACCATCAATTCACAACTAATAGCTAAATTTCAGTGGCGAGGGATATCTGAAACCAGCCCTCCTCTAGATCGACTCAGCCTTAAATTAGTACGGTGTATAAATATCGCCACCGGGGAGACAAAGGCGGCCGGGCGTGGATGCTGGCCATACCAACCCGTCGTGCGACGATCTGGCGTGAACAGGTGCTCGCTATCGGCACTTTGCCCATCACTCTACGACGGCTATACGGGGATATGTTTCTTTGTTTTTGTATTTCGCCACCACCAGCAGCACCACCACGCGGGTAGAGTTCCTCTCTGCCCGCGTGGAGTTAAACTGGGAATAGCATGCGGTGATGCAGCACGGCGCTTGTGCCAGGCTAGGTGCACTGCGAGGGCCACGTGTGTGAGTGGCTGGCAGGAGGTCACGGACATGCCCAGGCCGTGGGTTGACTGGCCGTGCGAATTACAACAACACAAANAAAGATCCCCCGTGTAGCTTTAACAGACTGCAGGGGCAAGTGCTGTTAGCGAGCAGCACCTAGGGAGGCCCAGGACCGGTGCAGATAATCGTCACTGGTGNGTAAGGGCGGAACGGCACACGAGGGGGTGGGTGGCCAGCACCACGCCCGGCCGCCTTTGTCTCCCCAGTGGCGATGTTTTTCATGCATACCACGCACCGGGTACTCATTCGAGGCTGAGTCGACCTAGGGAGGCCCAGGACCGGTTCAGATAATCGTCACCGTGGTGTTGGCCGAGTGGGGGGGATGGTGGGGGGTGGTGGTGGGGGGTTGGTGGGTGAGGTGGGGGTTAGTGGGGGGTGGGTTGGTAGGGGGATGGTGGGTGAGGTGGGGGTTAGTGGGGGTGGGTTGGTGGGGGGTTGGTGGGTGAGGTGGGGGTTAGTGGGGGTGGGTTGGTAGGGGGATTGGTGGGTGAGGTGGGGGTTAGTGGGGGTGGGTTGGTGGGGGGTTGGTGGTGGGGGTTCAGTTTGGTAGGGGATTGGGGGAGTGGGGGTTAGTGGGGGGTACGGTGGGGGTNAGTTGGTGGGTGGGGGTGGGTGAAAGGGGGGTTAGTGGGGGGGACGGTGGGGTGGGTTGGTGGGGGGGTGGTGAGATGGGGGATTAGTGGGGGGGGGNACGGTGGGGGTTGGTGGTGGGGGAGGTTTGGTAGAGGGAGGTNGCAGTGGGGGGGNCGAGCACACTCCACGCAAACAAATANCACACACGCACCACGCCACACACCACGCACACCACGCACACGCACCACGCACANCACACACACACACACGCACACACACCACACCACGCACANCACCACACACACCACGCACACCACGCACACACACACACACACCACGCACACCACACACACCGCACACCACGCACACATACCACGCACACCACGCACACNCACACACACCCACACACGCACACACACCACACACACCACGCACACACACACACGCACACGAACCACGCACACACACCACGCACACACACACACCGCACACCACGCACACACACACACGCACACCACCACACACACCACACACCGCACACACCACGCACACACCCACACACACCACGCACACACACCACGCACACGCACACACGCACACCACCACGCACACCACGCACACCACGCACACCACANACANCACGCACACCACGCACACGACACCACGCACACCACGCACAACACCACACCACGCACACCACCCACCACACCACACACACCGCACACCACGCACCACGCACACCACGCACACCACACACACCACGCACACCACCACGTGTAAGAACACCGCCTCCTCTNCTCTCTCATCGTGTGCNGCACGTGGTCCAGAGGACAGCNACACCACGTTCAGGCGGCCACACCAGCAGAGAATNATCATAGTGATGCACATGATGCTGTTGATGGTGATGATGTATGTGTTNAGATGATGATGCCACTCCTGATGATAACGGTGTGAATGCTGACGTGGTCGCAGAGGGACAGCTACAATGCCACGTCCAGGTGGCGAAGCCAGCAGAGAATGATCATAGTGATGATGATGGTGTTGATGGTGATGATGTTGATAGTGTTGATGGTGATGATGATGCCACTCCTGATGATAACGGTGTGGCTGGCTGACGTGGTCGCAGAGACAGCTACAATGCCACGTTCAGGCGGCCACACCAGCAGAGAATGATCATAGTGATGATGATGTGTTGATGGTGATGATGTTGATAGTGTTGATGATGATGCCACTCCTGATGATAACGGTGTGAATGGCTGACGTGGTCGCAGAGGACAGCTACAATGCCACGTTCAGGCGGCCACACCAGCAGACGGACCGCCGTCAGTTATCGTCATCGTCATCATCATCGCGATGTCTTCCTGCGTGTGTGTGTGGATTCGGGGCAACCGCGTCATCGTTGCCACTGCGATCTCGCTTTTCTGGGTGACCGCACACCACAGCGCTCAGTCAGGCGGAGGGGGCCATGGGGTGACGTTGACCTACGGGCGCTTGTGCCAGGCTGGCAAATGCACCGCCCCCCCCCCCCCCACTGTGACAACGCTGCAGCAGCGAGCACGCGAACCAATAAGCACTGGGGGGGGGGGGGNTTCGTGCACACGCAACGATGCCGGTGTAGCCTCTGACGGAACGTGGGGGGGTGGTGGTGGGGGCAGGCACGGCACACGAGGGGGTGGGAGGCCAACGCCACGCCGGGCCGCCTTTGTCTCCCCTCGTGCCGATATTTACACATCGGTATTTTCGGGTCAATAGCCAATCGATTCATGGATCGAGTCATGGTGTGACAGCCTCCCGGCCCCCTTTCTAATAGTTATTTAAAAAAAATTATATTGCGATTATGATTTCTCGCTGTTTACGTTGATGCGAACCCGACCGAGGAGATTATTTGCCCACAGGACCCACTCCCCTTTACCGTGGCTCACAGTTCCTATGATCACGTTTCATTGGTTTCATGGCTTTATTTTGGTGATTTCGAAAAGTGTATTGGTTTGGCCATGTTTGTTGTTGTAGTACAGAGTTAGACTGATGGCCTTAATCTAAGTTGTCTGTGGTTGTTGTTGGTTGTTTGACTTGCATCCCACTGGGATTTTGCACACAGCGTTGGTGTACGGTGTTTTTTTCTGTAATATTTTGCTGTCTTTTTTGGATTTCTGTTTGCACTCAGTCACATATTCACTTTAAGATGTTTTTTNGTTCATGTTTTTTTTTTGTTTGTTGCCGTTGCACCCGATTCAAGAGCCGAATGGCTCACAGGCGATACCTAATACATGAACTTGAACGAGGGGCGCGAATAGCCAGCCGGATGACCTCGTCGACGAATAGCCTCGTGCGAATAGACGACCCCTTTGAAAGAGATGGATAGCCTCATATTTATCGATAGGTCATCTTCACCTTCGGTGAGCACGGGTGGCTACGTACGGTGCGAAAGAAGTTCACCATACGTGCATACAATACACAGGTATATGACCAAATATATGTATCGATTGGTGACCTCATATACCGATAGATTGCCGAATGTGACCTGAAAGAGATGCCCTTCAAAAATGTATGACATCATATACGGAAATTGCTGATCTTGAGATAGAAAATGATTTGTATTCATAGGGCAACTTAAAGCACCCTTATGTCTCAACGCAATCCATTCACAATGCCCTGCTGTAGTCGAGCCAAGGGACCTCTATGGCCAGCTGCCCCTGTGCGGTCTGGAAAAGGGTACAAGGCTCGCCAGCGTGGAGAGAAACTAAACTAAACTAGATATTTATTTTCTTGTTTTTTTCGGTAAAGTCACGAAGGGAAATAATAAAAATAAAACAATAAAATTCTCACGACGTGTCAATTGCAACACAAGCAATCATCATCAGGTGTGAACCACTTTTTTCAAATTTTAATGCGGTGGGTTTCACACCTGATGATGGTTGCTTGTGTTGCAGTCGAAACGTCGTGAGAATTTATTGGTTTTATTTTATTATTTATTATTTCCCATCTACGTGACTTTACGAAAGAACCAAGAATATGAATCCTTGCAGTCACGAAAGCTTTAAATCGAAATGTATATATTTATTATCAGGTAAGCCCACTGAGCTCCGTAACTTTTTTCAGGGGCGACCTGGCGATCACAAATGATACTCGACGAAGTTGGCTTATCACGTGGACATGGTGAGCAGCAGCAAACTACTCTAAACTCAGGATGTTGATTTTAAATGTGGAGGGGGAAAATCCGGAGGATCCGGAGAAAAATCCACGCGACCACGGGAGAGAGACACGCAAACTCAAATATGCAGGCGTCGGGTCGAACCCACGACCTCCTGTATCCAGGCGAGGTAGTTAACATCTCACCACCCGTAGCGCCTCGATGCAGTGACGTGACCAGAGCGATATGAACACTGGTCATAAAAAAAACATGTTTTTCTGGCCTGGACTTTTGCAGCTGCTTTAGACTAATTTCAGGGTGCGATTCCAAATCTGATCTCAGATTTGCTCTATCACATCATTTTTATGCTATCGGCATACCCCATTTCATTGATTTTACCCGAAATCAACTCCGTCACTTATGATTGCAAGTTGTTGCGAGTCAGTGACTGCTTTAGTGTTAAAATATGGTGCTGTATTTTTAGGATAGTGTGTTTAGAATATAATTTATGTAGATATCCAGTTATTTAATAGTTTTCTTCTGTAGTTTTTTTTGAAAATGCAATATTTGATACCTCAAAAACCTGATGTGATAGACAAAAACGGATGCCAGATTTGGAATCAGCACCCCAAATTACCTTACAACCGTTGGAATACCTTATGCCAGAAAAAGTGTGTCGACCAGTGGAATCAGCGGCTGTCCGTGACTTTAAAGTCTGTTCAGGGTGTTGTGTTTGTTTTAAATTCGGCACTCTTCAATCAACGGCCGCAACACGCGGCCTGGGGTTCTATCGACAAGGTAGGTGCCATGGAGATCTTCAAATCTGGTTTTGGTGATTCGGCCTGGTGTCCGACGTTTTGCACCACGTGCTGGGTGATATTTTTCAGGGGCTTCCCAAGCACCGTGGAATGAAACGTCGGACACGTGCTTGGAGAAGCTCCCAGCAAAGAGCCCGTTGACCCGGCCACACCGGACGTCTTTAAAGAGCTTCATAACTTATCGGATTCCTCCGGTCTAAATACAGATTCCAATGATCAGAATTAAAGGCCTCATGGTCAACCGCAGTCTCCGACTTTATTTCCCTCATCTCTCGTCTGGCCTCTTTATTTCCATGCTCTGAAGAAGGGACCTTACCCGAAACGTCACCACATTGTTACCTGTTAAGGACACACACACACNGTTCATCTTCTTGGTTCTTTCGGTAAAGTCACGTAGAATGGAAATACTAAAATAAAAAAAAAAAAAATTCTCACGACGTTTCGGCCACAACGCAAGCAGCCGTCTTCAGGTGGAGAACAGGTCTGTCGAGAAGACAGTCTGAATGACACACCCAGGCTTGGAGCGTCTATTTAAGCTGGGATGGAGGGGGGAAGAGCGACAAGATAATTTGCATATCAATAGGAATTTAGCATATTTATGGGAAATGCAGATATGCGATTAGTACTACTTGTGAAATGCGTAGTAGGTTTAAAGTCATATTAAACACACACAGTTGTTGACAGGGAAGGTGTTGAGATGTTGTTTGTACACCCACTTACCACCAACGCAGGAGCAGCAAAAAATCAGAACCATAACTTCTCAAACAAATCGCCTCCACTGGGTACACGAACAAATGACACGGGACATCTTTCTTTCCGTTTATCGTGCCGTATAAAAATAACGGGAGTTTTATTTCAAACAATCATTTGTTCCATCTCTCGTTGAACTCACCCGCCTCACTCTCGTTACTTCCATTGATTCCGAGCGGCCGTGTTCCGGAACGTCCGGCCAAGTAGCATGAACTGTGACGATCAAAACTTCTTTGTTCGGTTTAGTTTCTGATCAGTCCACCACTGGTGCTTGACCATACTTTACCATGCAGGTCAATGAGGGTTGATGAAAGGGCTGGTGGAGAGTGGCAGCAGGATCCGTTCAGATATCCGTCGCCACTGATGTGAGCCGTTGCCAGAATTGTACCTCAATTTGTCACGCTGCGTGCTAACCACTGCACCACCACTCCCCCCCCCCCCCCTCTGATCCAGAGGTCGCAAACGGGTTTTGATTCCTTGCCCGTACCCGTACCCGGCCGCACCAGGGTTGCAAATGGGTACCCGTACCCGGCCGTGTACGGGTACCCGGCCGGGTACGGGTACCCGTTCCCTACCCGTTCCCTACCCGAAATGAGTGACAAACGGTTACTCATCAGTGACTCACGGCCTACCTGTACCCGTACCCGGCCGCACCAGGGTCGCAAACGGCTACCCGTACCCGGCCGGGTACGGGTAGCTGGGTATTGGGTACCCGGTTGCGACCTCTGCTCTGATCACGTGCAGCCTCTTTGTCAATCCACTGCTAGATGATGGCCTCCGCACGCCATGCAAGCCTGCGGGGTGCATTCGGCCACACTTCGCCACCCCGGTGCCAGTGTGGGTGGGCGTAGAAGTGAGCGCATTTCTTTTGCGCGGCGTGGGAGCGGTGGGGTTCAGCGGTTGGCGCGGCCGCGCTACCAACGGTGGCGACACGAGTTCGATTCCTGGCCAGGGCCAACGCCAAGTGGAGAGCAAAATCGGAACCAGTCCTGGACCCTGGCCCCGCTTAAACCTTCGCCAACCCCGCACTGAACCAGTGCGGGTGAAGTATGGTCAAACAACGCGCCCGTAACCACCAAGGGGCTCCATGGTGGCGGGATGTTAACTAGCTGGGTTCAACCCGACCCTGACGCCTGCTGTGTATTTGGAGTTTTCATGTCTCTCTCTCTCATCACCATCACGGTGGCTAGGAGATGTTAACTACCTCGCCTGGTATACAGGAGGTCGTGGGTCCGATCACGACCCTGACGCCTGCTGCTGTGTATTTGGAGTTTCCGTGTCGCTTTCTCTCCCCGTGGTCGCGTGGGATTTTTCTCCGGGTCCTCCGGTTTTTTACCCCCCTCCACATTTAGAATCAGGATCACGTGTTCAGAGTATTTGGCTGCTGCTATAAGTTTCCACACAACGACGACGATAGGGCACTTCGTTGAGCTGTTATCGTTTGCGGTGGCCAGGTAGCTTTTGAAAAAAAAAAAGAAAGCTGTATAGCTCAGTGCGCTTACCTGGTAAATAGAAATGTGTTTTATTTGCTTAAGTGCTTAAACGTGAAGCCCGCGCTCGCCCACCGCCAGCCAGCCACGAGAGACCGCTACATCCACCGCAATGCTGAGCTTCGGAATCGATCCACAAACCAAAACGGCGAGCCCAGAACAGAAGCAACGGTGCGGCGACGCGCGACGCATTTACACCTTGAGTGGTTGCGTGTCAAGATTCATGTCTACCATAACAACAATAGTTAAAATAATATAGCAATGCGATTAAATTATATTAGTATAAAAAACGGGGTGGGGTGGGGGGTGTGCTAAGTGCGTGTTACTAAGTACGCGTAGCAAGATTACAACAAAATCCGTCCAATCCAATACTGAAAGACAACAATCAAACCCAACATCATTCATCACTAACGCAGCCTCCGCCTCCTCCATATAGAAAAAGAGATGACAATTGTTCTGGTGATGCTGCAGCTTCGGATGAGATGAGGGTTCTGCGTGAGATCAGACGAGGGTTCTGTGTGGGATAAGATGGGGAGTTCTGTATGGGACGAGACAGGGTTGAAACCACATCAAATATGATTTAATGAGATGGAACATGGGAGAGAGCCCTCTTGTAAACTTACTGGACGATGCCTTCCCCACGCTGTGCGGGCGGAAACTCAATTAATTTGAAACCCAATTTTGAAATGATTACTGTTATAATACTGCGACCGACTTCCAACACGTACAAAACAATCTGGGAAAATTACGAATCCAACGTCCGACCACGACCTGGGAGGCGGAGCCAGGCCCGGGCTCCTAGTAGGCCCGGCGGGAGCGTCCCCAGTAGCGAGATGTTAACTACCTCGCCTGGTGTGCAGGAGGTCGTGGGTTCGAACCCGACCCTGACGCCTGCTGCATATTTGGAGTTTGCGTGTCTCTCTCCATCATCACGGTGGCTAGCGAGATGTTAACTACCTCGCCTGGTGTGCAGGAGGTCGTGGGTTCGAACCCGACCCTGACGCCTGCTGTATATTTGGAGTTTGCGTGTCTCTCTCTCATCATCATCACGGTGGCTAGATGTTAACTACCTCGCCTGGTATACAGGAGGTCGTGGTTCGAACCCGACCTTGACGCCTGCTGCTGTATATTTGGAGTTTGCGTGTCTCTCTCTCATCATCATCACGGTGGCTAGATGTTAACTACCTCGCCTGGTATACAGAAGGTCGTGGGTTCGAACCCGACCCTGACGCCTGCTGCTGTATATTTGGAGTTTGCGTGCCTCTTTCTCGCTTTCTCCCCATGGCCGTGTGGATTTTTTCTCCGGGTCCTCCAGTTTTTCCCTCCGCATTTAGAATCAACATCACGCGTTTAGAGCATTTGGCTGCTGTAAATGTTCACGTGATGATGAGCCACTTCGTTGAGCTATTGCCGATAGCCAGGGCGCTACTGAAAACGAGTTACACAGCTCAGTGGGACCGTGCCTGGTAGAATAAAAATGGTTTAATGGTTTAGTATTCGTCCACACGCTTGCTAGAGACAGAGAGCTCACTCTAGTGGTCGTGTTAGACTGATCTTCGAAGGCAACACTGCGGTACGACGTCACCACCACTGCCAATATTCACATCGAATGCACGGCGGGGGTCGATGTTATATCCACACGTCATGTCGCTAATCTCACTGTGCAGTACGAAAGACAACTTGTAAGATCATTGAGGATTTTTTGCCAAGTGCACAGTTTTTGTGTTCTCTCTCTCTCCGAGAGTGGAGAATGATTCACCGGGTAGAGAATGCTTCCTTTAGAGTCATGAATGATTAATAGATTAGCACAGTTGGCTATGTGCGGTGGAAAAAGAAGTTCAACATACGTACGGCGAAGAACCGAAGAACCGTCGACCCATTCGCGCTGGGGGGGGGGNCGAGCGCCGCTCTGAAATGTAACGGTGCGGCAAAAAGCATTTTCTACCGTCGCGTCGAAAAGACGTTGCGTTGCGCGATTTGGTTACGTTTCAGTTCATATACGGGTTGGGGCTGCCACGCGACGGACATCACCCTCGCACGCACAGCGCAGTGGGGATAGCGATCGCGGGCGGTCTCGCACGCTGCGTGGACCGGGGTCGCTTGAAGAAGGGGGGGGGGCGGCTGTCAGCAGTAGCTCCCAGGTGTCCGCTTTCCCCGGGGGCAGCTCCCCCAACACGGAGAGGTGGCACCGACGACGTAACGCCGATAGCGACAAATCGAAATAACATTGGTGGAAAATAACGAAGCAAATGTTCGAAACTAAAATAAAAGTGGAGTTGCGGCGTTGCTTAGCTCTTCCCACAACGCTTAAATCACTATTTCTTTTCAGTTCCCGTTTCAGTGAAAACACGTTAACAAATGTTAGCTCTTGACACCTCCCACCACCCACCAATTGCTGCCCTTTTCTCGCAGCGAGCTAAATGTACGGCCCTTGCTTTTGATTGGCTCTTTATGGTCACGTGAGTTACGTGTATAATGGCAGGTGTGGGGGGGTCGTGCTGAACCACCTATTGGTCACATTCCCGTAACGCCCGGGTTTCCCAAACTCAAGTCCTCGCAATCCTCCCTCCCCCAACCCACGCTCCGTCTTTCCGCTTTAACCAATCGACTCCTCCCATTTCGAATCAACTCGTCGCACGCCGCACGCGCCCGATGATTGTTACACACGTCCCCACGTGACGCGGTAAGCGATGATGTTTGTGTGCATGTTGAATTTCTTTCGCACCGTACGTATCCAACAGCGAGAATCGGCGGAGGTGCGAGGGAAGGACAACAAACTAAGGATTAAGTTAATAGAGGCGATGCGAATTAAGATTTGAGATCTCGGTGCGCGTGCGTGCGTAAACGTGTGCGTTCCACGTAACGAAGAGCTGCGGCTGCGTAACCGTGGCAACGTTAGGGCGGTCGTTGCTGCGGTCATTGCCCCGTTGTCTGTCGTACAAAAATGAAGTTGGCCCAAATCTGGACGAAGCTTTGATCGCTGGGCCCACGTAACGTACGACTGGACATCTGTGGAACAAAGAGCTTAATAAGCTCATTGGATTCCTCCAGTATAAATATTCCGATTTTGTAGAGCTGCCACCGATGGCATCTGGGGTCTGATTCTGGGCTTCAGCTGCCGCAGTGGCGAGATGTCATCTTCCTCGCCTGGTGTACACGGAGGTTGCGGGTTCGATGCCGACCCTTACGCCTGCTGTATATTTGGAGTTTTTGTGTCTTGCTCTCTCTCCCCGTGGCCACGTGGATTTTTCTCCAGGTCCTCTGGTTTCCCCTCCACATTTTTAGAATCAATGTGTGCTTAAGAGCATTTGGCTGCTTTAAATGTCCGCATTATAAGCCACTTCTTTGAGCTATAATTTGTGATTGCCAGGTCGCTTCTAGAAAAAGAGCGACACAACTCAAGAGGGCCTTTCCTGCTAAAATAAAATAAAACCACTGGAAAAATACTGTAGTTTGGTTTAACACTGGTGGTGGTGAGAAGCCAATAACATGTATTGAGATTTTTGGACTCAAAAAAAAAAAACGGCAGAATGTACATACATAATGTACACACAATATACAAACATTATGTATGCTGATTAACTGTGAATAACCCAACCAATAACAGACATCCATAGTAATTTCTATGCAAACATTCACCCTCCCCCTCTGGTCTTCGCACTCACAAGTGATGACGTCGCATTTATCCCTCTAAGACCGAAACACAGGAGGAGGATTTCTGCACAATTCTGGTTGTCGCCTGACGAGGCTGGTTATAATTAAATCGGCGAAACATCACTGTATTAGAATTGTAAATGTTGTAGTGGGTTTACTCTCCAGCACACAACCGGTGTGTGCTGGACTAGTCACTAATTGGCATGCTTTGTTAACATCACAAAGCCTGACTAATTGGCTGTGTGTGTTGGGTGGTGGCGGGTTCAATGACACATTTATATTTACGGGATCTAACCCAAAAAAGCATGTGTCCAATGTGGATTCTGCGCTCAACATGGAAACAAAATTCCAACTGTTGAGAATTCCAAAAAAATGTAAACGATCATCTTGACCGCCGTGCGTAAATTTTTTTTAAATTTCTCTGTAGCAGGAAAACGTGGCATGAAAGCGTGGGGCCACTTGAAATGATCTCGGGTTTTTGATAAATATTCCCTTCTTGTGGGCTGTGCCCTAACACATGGGGTGGGGGAAGGGGGCGGGGCTGAGGCGATGCTCTGTGAGAGTTCCACACAAGACTCTCCCCCCATCTGGTACCACAAAGCTGAAAAGAAAATTTGGAATTAAAATATAATTAACAAAAATAATACTGCGTCAACTAAACGCGCCTCACTCTCCAACCCATGAGCGCTAAACGCCAACAAATACAAACTCCCAGCCAAAGCGTGCCCCTCTTTCACAGCCACGACGAGGGTATTTATCGGCCTATTCGATCATACAGGTCCGACGTTGAGGAGAGGTGGGAGGACCCCACACTTTACCACACCGCACGTGACCTGCCAATCGACAAACTCCGGTGTAACCCGTTCGCACACTGCTGAGCAAACCGAGGTCGGGGGACTACAGAAGAAAAGGAAAACGCTTGTCCCATCGTTTCAACCGTCGCACCGGGGGTCAATTTGACCCGGTGACCCTGGATCACAACTCCCCGCTCGATACTCATCAGCAAATGTTAATCGACGTGTATATATTCATCGATTCGCAGCCACTACTATCACTCGCCCACCTGCTTGCTTGCATCATAACGCCATCACTCGCTGGAATAAACATTTTATTTTAAGTCTAGTTGTTCTAATCTACGGTTAGGAGTATCTAATAACGCCATCACTCGCTGGAATAAATATATATTTTTTAAGTCTAGTTGTTCTAACTTATGGTTAGAAGTATCAGCTACATATAAAGTATAACATATGTTTGTAGGCACATGTGTATCTGTTTTGTGCGCGTGTAGATACGGAATCTATGCGTTTCAATTGTACCTGTGCACGCACGCGCGTGCGTGTGTGTGCGTATGGGAAAGTGTGGGGAGCAGTGGTGTAAGCGCTGTGCTACGAACCCGGCGACCCGAGTTTGATTCCTACTCATAGCCACCAACAACAGTGACGATTATCTATACCGCTCCTGGGCTCTCCCCTAGGTTGACTCGGCCTCAAATGAGTACCTGGTGCGTAAACATCACGACTGGCCGGGCGTAGTTGATGGCCACACCACCCTCTCGTATTAACGTGCCGGCCTTAATAGGTTCTCGCTAAGAGCACTTGCCCCAAAATCATGTATTGGGGGAATCTTTGTCTTTGTACGCATGTATTAAAGTGGCCTACAATTGCACCGAGCCTTGCACAAGTGCTGTGGGTGATGTCCCCGCCACTGCATGGTGAACGGCAGCTGTTATTGTTGTTCTATCATGGTAGTTGTATTTTTGTTGTTGTATGTATGTATGCACATGGACTTAGTAGCCTCAAACCATTCACTAGAACGGTCTGTGGCTTTAGGCCATTGAGAACTTGCTTAAAGATCAGCACACGCCATTCATTCAGTCACTCACTGACAATACATCGTACTGACTACATAAGCTAACTAGATAATGCACCGATCCACCCATTTCCCGCCATCCCCCCCCCCCTCCCATACGCACCACTGCAGTGGCGTGCTCCTGTGTGCGGCAACAGCCGAGCGGAAGCACGGGAGAGTCCAAGTGCGTCGGGGGCCGGTCGGAGTCGGAGCAGGGATGCTACCCGTCACAGGAACGCCCACACCTCGAGCTGGTTCACGGAGAAGTCCTCCTGCGTGGAGAGGGGAGCGTTGGCGAACGTGTCGCAGTGGTGGCTGCGCCCGTGGTAGAGGTCCGAGTCGAGCCACAGGCCAAACGCTCCCCTGGGACGAGCAGCACAATGGGAAGAGGGACGGGGGAAGAGGGGATGATGATGAGCGAGCAAGCGGCGGAATTTTAAGGGAGACTCATCACGTTGGCAACGCCCTGGCCGCTGGTCTCGTTGGCCCCGTTTGTTTGTCCCAAGCTGTACGCGGCGTGGCTCTCCCTCATCAAAATTCCGTCACAGTTCCTATGATCACTGTTTCATGGCTTTATTTTGGTGATTTCGAAAAGTATATTGGTTTAGCCATGTTTGTTTGTTGTAGTACAGAGTTAGACTGATGGCCTTAATCTAAGTTGTCTTGTGGTTGTTGTTGGTTGTTGACTTGCATCCCACTGGGATTTTTGCACACAGCGTTGGTGCACTGTTTTGCTGTCTTTTCTTGGATTTCTGTTTGCACTTAGTCACATATTCACTTTAAGATGTTTCTTGTTCCTGTTTTTTTTGTTTGTTGCGGTTGCACCCGATTCAAGAGCCGAATGGCTCACAGGGCTATACCTAATACATGAACTTGACCTTGTTTCCCTGCCCTGACTCCTCCATGCCCCCCCCCTTACCTCCCTTCCACGTGGTGCAGTCGCTTAAGGACCCTGTACTCGTTCTCGCAATATTGACGGTGTTTTTGTCTTTTTGTTGTTGTTGCTGCTGTGCTCACGCAGCAGCAGCAAGGGTGTCCCCCTCTCCCGATAAAATAGCTGAGGAAACTGGCTAAACGGGATCACCATCCGTGCAGCAATCAAATAACAAAAACTATTTATTCCAACCGTAAAGTGTCCAGGATGCGAATGCACTTCGATGATGTACACATGTACATGATATGAGGCATGGGCACCGGCAGACTGGGACACAATTGGGTAAAATAAGAGTGAGAAGAATAAAACACCAAGACTCCCTCACCTTCCACTTCCCATCCCCAGTGAATCCAGGTCCCCCTTGATGAAGAACGTGTTATCTCCGGTCCAGCGGAAAACCTAAACGACAAAGGCAAAGGATCACATCCCTGTATAGCCTTCAACAGACTGCTGGAGCAAGTGCTGTTTTGCGAACAGCACCTATGAATCTTCTTGGTTCTTTCGGTAAAGTCACGTAGAATGGAAATAATAAAATAAAAAAAAAAACATAATAAAATAATTCTCAGTCTGAATGACTCGTCTTCTCGACAGACCTGTTCTTCACCTGAGGACGGCTGCTTGCGTTGTGGCCGAAACGTCGTGAGAATTATTTATTATGTTTTATTTTTATTATTTTATTATTTCCATTCTACGTGACTTTACCGAAAGAACCAAGAAGATGAATCCCTGCAGTCACGAAAGCTTTAAATTGAAAGCACCTATGAAGGCCGGCAAGGCACCCGAGGGGGTTGGGGTGGCCAGCACCACGCCCCGGTCGCTTGCGTCTCCCCACACCCCATTGCGAATGTTTTACACACGCACCAGGTTTTCATTTAAGTCTGAGTCGACCTAGGGGAGCCCGGGACCGGTTCAGATATTCCATCACCGATGTTGGCCGTGAGCGGGAATTCAATTCGGGTCTTCGGGTTCGTAAGGCATCCATCCAACCTGACGCCTGTATATTTGAGTTTGCATGTTATCCCCGTGGTTGCGTGTTTTTTCTCCAGGTCTCCAGTTTTCCCTCCACATTTAGAATAAACATCATGCGTTTCAGAGTATTTGGCTGCTAAACATTTCCACGCATGATCCACTTCGCTGAACTATCATTTGAGGCAATGTCGCTTCTCAAAATTAGCTATGCAGCTCAATGAACCTCACCTTGAGGTCGGGGTTAAAGGTGAACAGGAAGCACTCTCCGGTCCCGTAGAAATGTTCGCTGACCTTGAACGGCTCCGAGCCAAGGCCCCAAACACCTGCAACATCGCAAGATCAGCGATCTCCCATCGGACCTTGTGTGCGTAAAACATCACCGCGTTGCACGTGGTGCCGCCTTGGTTTGAGACCGCCGTACCCGGAGAAGCCAAATCGTGGTCGGAGGACAACGACACAACTGCAAGCAGCGAGTCCTCATTGAACGCGGTCACAGACGCGCTCCCGTATAAATGCCGCGCTCGGCGAATAACGCGGAAGGCGAAAACTATTTCCCAATAAATCATGTAACAATGTGGTTACGATTTACTACGCACAGACAGATGGCGATACAAATTACCGAGGGCACGCCGCCACCGCCGCGTTACTGTATCATTCCACGCACTGTATCACTGTACCGCTCAACCACGCAGCTCAAGAAAGTAGTTTGTCCACAGCTCGGAATCCGCGTTATAACCGTGCGCGTTCCACGTTATAACGGTGCGCGTTCCGCACTATAATGGGACGTGTTCCACGTTATGACGGGATGCGTTGAGTGTTATGACGGTGCACGGTCCGCGTTGTAACGGGGTACGTTTCCGCGTTTTGCAAAAAGTGCTCCCATATGGAAGAACCGCGTATTAGCGAAAATGCGTTATAGTGTGAACACCACGTGTTAAAGCGAGGACTTAACTTACACGTTTTCACCCTTGTTAGGATTAACCAGTGCGGTAGCGCCATCTCACACACACACACTTGCTTGCGTGTGTCCCGTCTCTCACTGGCTCTCGCACACACACACACACCTGTGTGTGTCCCGTCTCTCACTGGCTCTCACACACACACACCTGTGTGTGTCCCGTCTCTCACTTGCTCTCTCACACACACACACCTGTGTGTGTCCCGTCTCTCACTTGCTCTCACACACACACACCTGTGTGTGTCCCGTCTCTCACTGGCTCACACACACACACCCACCTGTGTCCCGTCTCTCACTGCTCTCTCACACACACACACCTGTGTGTGTCCCGTCTCTCACTGGCTCTCTCACACACACACACCTGCTTGTGCGTGTCCTGCACGGCGAGCAGGACGGGCGAGCTGAGCGGCGCCAGCGTGCGGTACAGCGTGCGCAGGCTTGTGCCGTGCGTTGCCGTCCCGTACTTGAGTTGCCACGGGTAACCCACAGTGCGCGGGGCAGGTGGCGTGAGAGCTGCTCCACACAAAGGCAAAGATCACCCGTACAGCCTTAAGCGACTGCTGGGGCAAGTGCTGCCAAGCGAGCAACTATGGAGGCCGGCACGGCCACACAAGGGGTCGGTGGTCAGCACCACGCCCGATCGCCTTCGTCTGCTTAGCGGCGAAGTGTTTACACATCGCACAAGGTACTTATTTTAGGCGGAGTCGACCTAGGGGAGGCCCAGTACCGGTTCAGAAAATCGTCAATGGTGTTGGCCGTGAGCGGAATCGAACTCGGTGTTCGTAGCACTGCACACTACTGCTCCCAAACACTCCCATACGCACACTAATAGCCCTGGTGTAGGGTATTCAGACTGTCGGGGTAAAATGCTGTTAGCGAGCACTTGTTAAAACCTATTAACAATCAATTCCCGATCACCAAAATATTCTATGGGAACCTCATTTGCCAGTAAAATATGATAATTGGTTCTTTACCCTTCTATCTGGCAACAAAACTGACACCTTTTTACAAGGAGTCATGTTTGCATAGACCGCAATACCTGCAGTCATAATACAAACAAAAGAACATAACTCTGATAATGTGCACTGTCCTTGAAGTTGATTGGTCCACACCCGAGACAGCTTTCCTTAGAGCCTAGTCTCATATGGGTTGGACCAGATGACGCCAAAAGGCGCCATCTGGTCCAAGCTGTCTCGGGTGTGGACCAATCAACTTCAAGGACAGTGCACATTATCAGAGTTATGTTCTTTTGTTTGTATTATGACTGCAGGTATTGTGGTCTATGCAAACATGACTCCTTGTAAAAAGGTGTCAGTTTTGTTGCCAGATAGAAGGGTAAAGAACCAATTATCACCAAAATATTGTCGAGAGCTCCCTCCAGCAGAGGCCCTTCCGCCAGCAGTGGCGTGAGCCAGGCAACTGCAGGACTGCGCGCCTTTGCCGGCCCAATCACCAGCATCGCCGTTAGGATCGTGGCCCTGATTGTGACCTCTCAACTCGGACTCTTTGGACCCACCTGCTCCACGTGGAACTGCTGCAGGACGTTGCTTTGGCCAATCAGGAGGGGCCTCAGGACCTCACCCTCCGGATCCGGGGCTGCCCGTGAGATTGCCGGTTGGGATTGGTCTTCACATTCACCACCTGGATAGGGAATTGCACCCATGAAGAGAAAGACAAAGATCCCCCCTATAGCCTAACAAGACTGTTGGGGCAAGGGCTGTTAGCGAGCATCTACGAAGGCAGGCTCGGTACACGAGGGGTGGGCAGCCAGGACCACGCCCGACCGACTTTGTCTCTCCAGTGGCGAAGTTTACACACTGCACCAGGTACTCATTTCAGGCCAAGTCGACCTAGGGTAGGCCCAGGACTGGTTCAGATAATCGTCACTGGTGTTTGCCGTGAGAATTGAACCGGGTCGCTCCCCACGACACACATAAACAGACATATATACACACACAGACCCCCGTGTATCCCTATATACACCAGGGCTGTGGAACCTCTGGTCCACGACTTGGAATTAATTCCGTAGCGCTTCTCAACCAGTGGATCGCGACCCCTGAAAGTCTTTGCCTTTTCAGCGGGTGCGCGGCATGGATACTGTGCAGGGGAGATTTTAGAATGTGCACGGGGGAGTGTCAGCGCCACATTGCAGTGATGAAAACACACTAACACAATGTGATACAAATGTGCTGAACTAGTCATTGGCATGTTTTGTTTATGTGACAAACCTTACTAATTGTCTGTGTCGGGTGGTGGCGGGTTTAACGACACATTTATATTTATGCGATCTAACCCAAAACACCCTTTATGGATAATACTGATCGAAAGCCTACGTGTTAAACTGCCTTGCTAACATCGCGTTGACTAGCGACGTTGACATGTGATCTCTCTGTGCATTCCGACCTTAGTAACATGAGGCGGGGGGGGGGGTGTGGGAGATACAGGGTGGGCAAGTGGGGGGGGGGGCATAGGGATTAGTGGTTTATATTTTTTAAAAACTATAAACTATTTTTATTTTACCAGGTAAGGTCCACTGAGCTATACAGCTCTTTTTCAGAAACGACCTGGCCACAAATGATAGCTCAACAAAGTGGCTTATCACGTGGAAATTTATAGCAGCCAAATACTCTAAATGCTAAAGTGGAAGGAAAAACAGCCGGACCCGGAGAAAAATCCACGTGACCACGGGGAGAACACGCAAACTCCAAATATACAGACGTGAGGGTTGGGATCAAACCCACAACCTCATTCATACCAGGCGAGGTAGTTAACATCTCGCCACGCTACCCGGAATCGTGAAATTAACCGTAAAAACAGTTTTTCCTATAAATCCTTTATGCTGGCGGTGAGTCCTCCGTCCTCTGTGAGATGTGCCACCTATGGGCAGATGATTGCCTGCCACCATTAAGCAATGGTATTAAATATAATTATTTTTCCTAAAAAGTGTAACATTTTGAAAAAAAATTTCACGAAAATAAATTGTACGCACAACGAGTCTGTGTGCAAAATGTCAGCTCGATTGGATCACGGGAAGTGTTAAAAAACCACCGAAAAATTCACGGTCGTAAGCGCAAAGCAAGCAAGCGTGACTTAAAAAGGATTTAAAAAATGTGCGGCTCACATGGGAGGTGAACGATCAAGTCCCTCCTGCCAGCCTCCGTCTTCCTTGCTGTAGTAATCCTCTATCATGTCCATCACGCCTCGGCCTTCACCAACACGCACACTCTCCTTCCTGTATGGACGCACGCACCACGTGTCGCGAGCGAGTGAGCGGGAGGGAAGGGTGTGTACAGAGGTTGGCTGGGAGGCCCAGGAGGCTCACAATGGGGCCGTGTCGGAGACGCTCAGCCGGCCCGCCGACATCCTGGGTTCGCCCGGGTGCCAGCCGCCTGTGATTAAACCGGGTTCCCCAGTGCGTGAGTTGATGGTCTCAACCTGGTCACCGACGACTACAATAAAAAAANTATCACGTTAATGTGGCTTTTGTAGCGATGAAAATTGCAGGTGGTGAATGCTTTCTGCTGGGCCTGCAAAGGGTGTCCTGATGTGGATAAAGAAGATGCAGAACATAGGTGTGTGTGTGGGTCAAACGTTAGATAAAGATCCCTCATATAGCTTAACGATATCAAGTGCTGTGAGTGGCTCCTATGAGAGATACGAGGGGTGGGTACACCACGCCCATTTTCCTAGCGGTGAGCTTACACATCGCAAGGTACTCATTTGAGGCTATCGATAGGGGAGGCCCAGGATCGTTCAGATAATCGTCACTGGTGTTTGCCGTGAGCGGGAATCGAACCCGGGTCGCCGCCTCAGTGACACAGTACATTTTGTGATTAAAGATACAGTCAGACAAAGATCTCCCCTCGAGCCTTTCCAGGTTTTGTTGGGCAAGTGCTATTCGCGAGCACCTATGAAGGCCGGCACGGCACACGAGGGGCAGTGTGGTCAAGACCAGGCCAACCATCTGTCTCCCCAGTGCTGCATACACACCGCACCAGGTACTCGCTTAAGGCCGAGTCAATGTAGGGGAGGTTCAGAACAGGTTCAGATAATCGTCACTGATATTAGCCACGTCGGCAATCGAGCTCAGGTAGCGGATACTAAGGCAGCATTGCAAACCGCTATGCCAACACTCCCGCATAAATACACAACATCATTGCACACTCTCGCACAAACACACACACATGCGCAACAAACCAAAACAAACACACACGTACAGTACGCAATCATGCTTTTAGCTAATTTCATGAACACCGGCAAAAAGGTCTGCAAAGTGGCAAACAACTAAGAACACCCACAGCAGATAAGAACACATTTCTTGAATTGAGCAAGTTTATAGGACCTCAGGGAAAGAGACGGCGAGAGGCTAGAAAGTCAAGGGCCACGCAGGTACTAGGCAACCTTTGTCTCTCCCACAATCACGTGGCAGCAAGTACTGATTGTAGACAGAGTTGATCCAGCAAAGGCCAGTTTCAGAAATCAACAAGCCACGTGGCCAGGAATCGAACTCACGTTGCCGATTGTAGCACAGGGTGCTCAAGCCACAGCACCATCGCTCCAAAGATAAAGATCTCCCATGTAGCTACTACAAGCCGTATAAGCAAGTGCTGTTAGCGAGCACCTATTAAGGCCGGAATAGCAGGGGGGGGGGGTGGTGGTGTGGCCAGCACCATGCCAGCAACATTTATCTCCCCAGTGCTGATGTTTACACACCCCACCAAGTGGTCATTTCAGGCCGAATCAACACAGGGGAGGCCCAGGACAAATTCCGATATCACTCACCGCTGATGTTGGCCGTGGCTGACAAACCGAGCCAAGGTCGCTGGGGGTACGTAACGCAATGCGCTAAACACTGTACAGCCGCTGGCACCCGTCAATGTAATCACCAGCCATGCTCTACCCACTGCTGGACAAAGGCCAACAATCGATCTAGCTGCTGCCCACAAGGTGAACGGATTACTTCTGCTCTGCGGAAAACGCCGCTCGGTTCAGGCGTTTTTCTCTCTCGTTTGTCGTCACACCCGTAGCGAGTCTCGATGTCGAGTCCGTGTCCAAGACTTACTTTTCTTAACAGCATATAACAGTCACTGTTTTCTCCCCCCCCCCCTACAGCCACACAGAGGTTGTTTTAAGGTGATCGAGCACAAAACGACCATACACACACACGTACAAATGTTTACATGTCAACACAAGATTCCAAATCTGTTATTGCCACAAAGTCATGGGTGACTTCACATTCCACTCAAGCTGGAATTGTATAACTGTTGTTGGGAAATTGTGGGGGGGGGGGGGGCCAAATAAAAAACATGTTTTTTGGATCGGTCTACTTAAACACAACTAGGGGTCGGCACGGTTTGGCTCAAACCACCAAACCGCGGTTTGAACCGAACCAAATCGGTTTGGTTTGGCTCTGTTTGAACTGGTTCGGTTTGGTTTGGGGCTACGAAAACCGACTCGGTTTGGCTCGGACAGGGTGGAACCGGCTCAAACTAGTTTGGTTGGTTGTAAAGGCCGAGTACAGCAATATCAAGGACATGATGACGGACATTCTCAACCAGCGCTACCCAGCGTTGACGACGGACGCGGCGCCAAAGGCGGCGCCGCGTGGCGGCATTAACATCCTCTTTGACATGGTCTACGCGCCCAACGCTCACGACGGCGCCGCCTCCGAGGTCGACCACTTCCTGCTTGAGCCGACTCAGGACCTGAGCATGGACGTCGTCGAGTGGTGGAAGCTGTACGGCGGCAAGTACCCGCACCTACGACGCGTGGCCCTCGACTATTTGCCTATCCCGGCGTGTCCGTGCCCTCCGAGAGAGCAAACTCGGCCGCCAAGCGCTCCTTTCTGACCGACCAAACCTGCACAAGTGCACTTCAAGGCCGAGATGTGTGTGCGCTCGTGGGCGCGGATGTTGCCTAGTGTTGGGGTTTCACTGCCATTGAACTACCACACTGCGTTCAAGGACATTGGGCGTGCCAAGCTTGAGGAGATGGCTGTGGACGACATCGTCGTCCAGTACTTGCTAGTGAATCTCAATATGAAGAAAGCCTGCGTAGAAATTAGCGATTAATACACTTGATATTTGTATTGAATGCGAATATTGTTTGCCGCGCATCTTTTCGGTTCAAGCCAACTCAAGAGGTTTGGTTTAGCTTAGTTTGGTTTGGTTTTGGTTCAGTCGTCGCTGGTTTGGTTTGGTTTGCTCAATTTGAAACCAGTTTGAGTCGGTTCAAACCGTGCCGACCCCTAAACACAACTATATTTGTGCCGACTTTTATATTTCCAACCGTCACAGACCATCTTCTTTGTTCTTTCGGTAAAGTCACGTAGAAGTCACGTAGAAGGGAAATAATAAAATAATAAAAATAGAACATAATAAAATACAATTCTCACGACGTTTCGGCCACAACGCAAGCAGGGAAATAATAAATAATAAAAATATAACATCATAAAATACAATTCTCACGACGTTTCGGCCACAACGCAAGCAGGGAAATAATAAAATAATAAAAATAGAACATAATAAAATACAATTATCACGACGTTTCGGCCACACAACGCAAGCAGCCGTCCTCAGGTCCTCAGGTGAAGAGCAGGTCTGTGGCCGAAACGTCGTGAGAATTGTATTTGATTATGTTCTATTTTTATTATTTTATTATTTCCTTTCTACGCGACTTTACCGAAAGAACCAAGAAGATGAATCCCTGCAGTCACGAAAGCTTTAAATCGAAATTCGTCACAGAACACTTCTGGAATCTGCATCATTAGTTACAAACTGGATGAGATTTAAGCGACTATGTGGATACAAATTTGGGATCAGCAACACGTACAAGTATGGCTATTCTGGCCCCTGCCGTTGGAATGTGGAATTTCCACCAATGGATCTAGGAAGGGAGATATGACTTTTTATTTCACAGGGTTAGAGTCAGGGTTAGGTGACACAGGTAAAGTTAGGGTCACTATCAGGTTTCGGGCTACGGTCAGGATTATGGCCAGTGAGAGGCACTGCTGGACAGAGGTCGCAAACGGGTTTGTTTCCTTACCCGTACCCGGCCGCACCAGGGTCGCAAATGGGTACCTGTACCCGGGTACCAGTACCGGCCGGGTACGGGTACCCGTTCCCTACCCGTACCCTACCCAAAATGAGTGACAAACGGTTACTCACCAGTGACTCGCGGCCTACCCGTACCCGGCCACACCAGGGTCGCAAACGGGTACCCATACCCGGCCGGGTACGGGTAGCCGGGTATCGGGTAGGGTACGGGTGTCGGGTACCCGATTGCGACCTCTGCTGCTGGATGAGGGCATCGCCCACGCCGTGGCAGTCACGGGCGCTTGTTTTTACACGCTTTTATTTAACTCAATCCGTCTGTTGTCGTCGTTATCCTTAACAAATCTTGTAACTCAATTTTACCCATTCCCAATGTGCTATCGACTGCAAACTTGGTATACTTATGTCATACTGATGAAAGACTATGTTCTATCATAAAAAAATAAAAATAATTTTTAAACATTTTACACGCTTTTGTTTAACTCACTGTCTGTTTGTATCCTCAAATCTTGTAACTCAATTTCAACGTCTTCCCAATGTCGTATCTACTGCAAACTTGGTAGAGGTATGTCATACAGATGACAATACTATATTCTATCATTAAAAATAAAATATATTTTTTAACATCTTTTTACGGGTCTAATTGTCCACGTCAACTCACGTTGGCTGTAAATCACCACGGCCCTTACGCTATGGCAAGCTGCGGGGCCACTTCCTGGAGTCGTGGAGTTCTGCCATTATGAGTACGGTACATTTCATTAAAGCGTGTTTAAAAAAAAANGTATTTTTAAATATTTATTAACAAACTTAACCACGCTGATCAGTGGGGCTTGCTGAAAGTGAACGGACATACGAGAGCATAAGAGAGTGCAGTACAATGGATTTTGCCACACTTCCCACTGACGCCAACAACGTAGCCACGTGGCAGCCTATAACAACACACCGCTGTGCACGGCGATCGCCCAAGAATTTTATCGAAAGCTCAACCGTATTTAGCTTCCGAGATGTGTGGAGATTAGGCACATTCCCTGGTGACTTAGTCATATGTTATTTGGTGGAAAATTCCGCACAAGTAATTTAAGGCAGTCGAGGGGAAACTAATTAATTCGGCCACGCTCAAGTTCAGCCCTTCATCTCGCTTAGGGCCCCAATAACATGCTTAAGAGTGCTCCAACTGGCCCCGTCACGCGAATGTGGAACTTCCACCGATGGTTCTAGAAAAAGGAATATTTGACATTTTGGTTATGGGGTTAGGCTTGGGTTAAGCTCAGGGTTAGGTTCAGAGTTAAGTCAGGTCAAGGGCTATATGGTGAGGATAACGGTCAGTGAGAGGGTCAGGGTTACAGTCAGGGGCACAGAATGATCTATAGCCCATTTTGACAATCCACTGATACACAGAGGTCGCAACCGGGTATCCGATACCCGTACCCTACCCGATACCCGGCTACCCGTAAGTCACTGGTGAGTCACCGTTTGTCTCAACGTCTTGTCTCACAATTCAAGTCCTAAATCAACCACCGCGCCTGCAACATGGCTTCATCCCAGAGGTCGCAATCAGGTACCCGTTCCCTACCCGTACCCTACCCGAAATGAGTGACAAACGGTTACTCACCAGTGACTCACGGCCTACCCGATACCCGGCCGGGTACGGGTAGCCGGGTATCGGTAGGGTACGGGTACCCGTTTTCGATCCTGGTGCGGCCGGTACGGGTAAGGAATCAAAACCCGTTTGCGACCTCTGCTGCTAGATGAAGGCCACCCACGCCCTGTAGCTAACGGAGTAGCTTAAACATAGAGTACTTCAAAGCGTTGCTAAATGGGGCCCTTGTCATGCCGTGCTGGCTCGTGGCTGCGAGGGTAATGCATAGCTGTCAAACCCTTATCAGTGCCAATCTTATTACAGACCAATTCATTCTTTATTGGTCACCCGTGCCACTTGTAAATTTCAACGCTCAACCTACAAAGTCCCATCACAAGGGAGAAACATAAAAGACAAAAGTTACGTGACTAAAGAAAAACTGTTTAATGTATTAATTTTATTTTGACAATTGGTATCAATGATGCTACTTATCATGCTACTGTCTGTGATCTTGTATGCTGATGCTGCTTGCTTGATATGTGGATGCACACCAGAGGTCGCAACCGGGTACCGATACCCGTACCCTACCCGATACCGGCTACCCGTACCCGGCTGGGTACGGGTACCCGTTTGCGACCCTGGTGCGGCCGGGTACGGGTAGGCCGTGAGTCACCGGTGAGTAACTGTTTGTCACTCATTTCCCAACGTCTTTTATCTTCTCACAATTCAAGTTCCTAGAATCAACCCACCCGCGCCTGCAACATGGCTTCATCCCAGAGGTCGCAATCAGGTACCAGATACCCGTACCCTACCCGTACCCGGCCGGGTACGGGTACCCGTTTGCGACCCTAGTGTGGCCGGGTACGGGTACGGAATCAAAACCGTTTGCGACCTCTGATGCACACACATTACTGTCAACCCTTATCACTGCCCTACCTTATTACAGACCAATTCAGACCTTATTGGTTACCCCGTGCCCCTTATAAACCTCAACGTTAATCCTACAAAGTCCCATCACAAGGAGAAACACAAACAAATAGACAAAAAATAATGTTTCCCGTATCGAAACGGCTGTGCGTCGTATGGACCTTAAAACTAAATTTCCCTGTACAAGAATACGGGGTAAACCCTATGGGTTTGACAGCCATGGTAAACATGACCACACGTCACTACGCCGGTCCAGCAAGTGGGTTAAACATGTCAATTGCATCCGTTACAAAAACAACAAAATATACCACGGCCACAGACGGATTATAACATCAAAAAACAACCCCACGTGCATTTTAAAGCTCCGCCATTTCAAAAACAATGGCAAGTTATGCAATAAGAGCATTAGTTAGCGCTGTAATTATATACAGTACGGGTTAATTTCTCACCATCGTAGCGTGTGTGTGGTTGGGTGGTGGATGTGTGGGTGGGTGGATGTGTGGGTGTGTGGGTGGGTGGTGTGTGTGGTGGATGTGTGGGTGGTGGTGGATGTGTGGGTGGTGGGTGGTGGATGTGTGGTGTGTGTGGGTGGGTGGTGGATGTGTGGTGGATGTGTGGGTGGTGGATGTGTGGTGGATGTGTGGGTGGGTGGTGGATGTGTGGGTAGGTGGGTGGTGGATGTGTGGTTGGGTGGGTGGTGGATGTGTGGTTGGGTGGTGGATGTGTGGTGGATGGGTGGTGGATGTGTGGTGGATGTGTGTGGTGGTGGATGTGTGGTGGATGTGTGGGTGGTGGATGTGTGGGTGGGTGNTGATGTGTGGATGTGTGGTGGATGTGTGGGTGGGTGGTGGATGTGTGGGTGGGTGGTGGATGTGTGGGTGGATGTGTGGGTGGGTGTGGATGTGTGGGTGGNTGGTGGATGTGTGGGTGGGTGGATGTGTGGTGGTGGTGGATGTGTGGGTGGTGGTGGTGTGTGGTGNGTGGATGTGTGGGTGGGTGGTGGATGTGTGGGTGGTGTGGTGTGTGGTGGTGGTGGATGTGTGGTGGTGGATGTGTGGGTGGTGNATGTGTGGGTGGGTGGTGATGTGTGGGTGGTGGTGGATGTGTGGGTNGGTGAGTGTGTGGATGTGTGTGTGTGGTGGGTGGGTGGGTGGATGTGTGGGTGTGTGTGGGTGGGTGGGTGGTGGATGTGTGGGTGGGTGGTGGATGTGTGGTGGTGGATGTGTGGTGGATGTGTGGGTGGGTGGTGGTGGATGTGTGGTGGGTGNTGGATGTGTGGTTGGGTGTGTGTGTGTGGTGGGTGGATGTGTGGNTGGGTGGTGGGNTGGTGGTGGATGTGTGGTGGGTGGTGGATGTGTGGGTGGGTGNTGGATGTGTGGGTGGGTGGTGGATGTGTGGGTGGGTGGATGTGTGTGGGTGGGTGGTGGGTGGGGTTGGGTGGGTGGTGGATGTGTGGTGGATGTGTGGTGGTGGATGTGTGGGTGGTGNTGGATGTGTGGGTGGTGGATGTGTGGTGGATGTGTGGGTGGTGGATGTGTGGTGGGTGGTGGATGTGTGGNTGGGTGGTGGATGTGTGGGTGGGTGGTGGATGTGTGGGTGGGTGGTGGATGTGTGGNTGGATGTGTGGGTGGTGGTGGTGTGTGGGTGGGTGGTGGATGTGTGGTGGTGGGATGTGTGTGTGGGTGGGTGGTGGATGTGTGGGTGCGTGGATGTGTGGGTGGGTGGATGTGTGGGTGGTGGATGTGTGGGTGGGTGGGTGGTGGATGTGTGGGTGGGTGGTGGATGTGTGGGTGGGTGGTGGATGTGTGGTGGTGGATGTGTGTGTGGTGGATGTGTGTGTGGTGGATGTGTGTGTGGGTGAGGGATGTGTGGGTGGTGTGGATGTGTGTGTGGTGGATGTGTGGTGGGTGGATGTGTGTGTGGGTGGATGTGTGGGTGTGGTGGATGTGTGGGTGGGTGTGATGTGTGGGTGGGTGGATGTGTGTGGGTGGATGTGTGGGTGGGTGGTGTGTGGGTGGGTGNTGGATGTGTGGGTGGGTGGTGGATGTGTGGGTGGGTGGTGGATGTGTGGGTGGGTGGATGTGTGGTGGGTGGATGTGTGGGTGGGTGGTGGATGTGTGGGTGGGTGGTGGATGTGTGGGTGGGTGGTGGATGTGTGGGTGGTGGTGGATGTGTGGGTGGGTGATGTGTGGTGGGTGGATGTGTGGTGGTGGTGGTGTGTGGGTGGGTGGTGGATGTGTGGGTGGGTGGTGGATGTGTGGGTGGGTGGTGGATGTGTGGGTGGGTGGATGGGTGGGTGTGTGGTGGATGTGTGTGTGGGTGNGGGATGTGTGGGTGGGTGGTGGATGTGTGTGTGGGTGGATGTGTGGGTGGGTGGTGGATGTGGTGTGGGTGGATGTGTGGTGGGTGGTGGATGTGTGGGTGGGTGGTGGATGTGTGTGTGGGTGGTGGATGTGTGCTTCACTGGGGAGCGGTGGGTGTAGCGGTTAGCGCTACACTGCGCTACGAACCTGAGATGCGGGTTCGATTCCCGCTCACGACCAACACCGGTGACGATTGCCTGAACGGTCCTGGGCCTCCCCTAGGTCGACTCAGCCTCAAAACGAGTACCCGGTGCGATGTGTAAACATCGCCACTAGGGAAGACAAAGACGACCCGGCCGTGATGTTGGCCCACCCACCCCCTCGTGTACCGTAGCCCGACAGTCTGTCACGGGCTACACGGGCGATATTTTTGTTCGCACAATAACAACAACAACAACAACGCGATGTCCACAGTGGTGGGGATTGACTGTGGAAGTTTAAAAACGACGGCGCTCACCTGAAACTTCCACATCGCCGCCTCAGCGTTCGCGGGGCGCGAAAGTCCAAGAACTCCGCTCCTTTGCATTTCCCAGCGCGCTTAAGCGGGCGGCCCGCGACTCATTTGGCCCCGTCAGCCAATGGGGAAGCCGACGCGTCGCAGGGGGGGGTGCGGGGGGGGCGTGGGGGTGGTGGGTTTATCCGCGTTGGGTTTTACAATCACGTCAACGGACACTCCTATTGGCTGGTTAAGTTGGGGTTAAGGCCCCCCACCCCCACTCCTCGGCCCTCTTATATTGCCATGGAAATAGATGCCCTCCCCCCTCCCACTTAATTGATAATGTCTTCTGTAGTAAACGTGTGGGGCAGACAACGGTTTGTGTTTTCATACTTGTTGAGAAATAATTGCACAAATGGATAGGAGGATATGAAAGTTAATGTATAACGGGGCGCGTGCTGTATTTAAATTGAAATAATTTCACTGACGTAGTGAGAGGAAAATAAACAGGCCGAGAATCGATTAAACAAAAAACTAAACATTTTATAATGAAACGCACTCGTTTCGTGTGGTTAGGAATTAGATCGCAAGATCGGGTAATCGACTTTGAGGTTCGGAAAAACACGTGGTTCGTGTTTTTAGACACGCGTGCAGGATGGGTGACTCCGGCTTGACTCATTGATTCCTCCACCCATGTGGAGGACTCGCTCTCCTCCGCCACTGGCTGTTTCGTCTCATCCACCACACTCACCCACCCACTCACTCAACCACCCACCAACTCACTCAACCATGCACCCACTCACCCAACCACTCACTGAACTACCCACTCACTCACCCACCCACTCAGCCACTAACCCACTCAACCACCCACCCACTCACTCAACCACCCACCGACTCATTCACCCACTCATTCACCCACCCACTCACTCAACCACCCACCATTCACCCACCCACTCACTCAACCACCCACCGACTCATTCACCCACTCATTCACCCACCCACTCAACCACCCACTCACTCACCCACCCACTCACTCAACCACCCACCCACTCAACCACTAACCCACTCAACCACCCACCCACTCACTCAACCACTCACCGACTCATTCACCCACTCATTCACCCACCCACTCATCACCCACCCACTCACTCAACCACCACCGACTCATTCACACACTCATTCACCCACCCACTCACTCAACCACCCACTCATTCACCCACCCACTCACTCAACCACCCAACGACTCACCCACCCACTCACTCAACCACCCACCCACTAATTTAACCACCCATTGACCCACACACTCACCACAATACTAGACTATGGAACTCGCTTCGACTAACACTCCCTCAGATCGTCTCCCCACCCCTCCCTGGCCCTTACAACCCCTGCTTAATTTAAAAATAAAAAAACATGATCTGGTGCACAAATAGAAATGGCAAAACAACACCGCGTGACATTAACAGGATCATTATATGAGACGACGTTTCGGCCAACGACTCTTCTCAACAGCGACATAAACCAATTCAAGAAACACGTTAGCTGATCGATGAGAAACACGTCCGCACCTCGTTATCTATTACAACTTTGTGCTGTTTGTTGTTGGACGTTTGACGTTCTAGGCCACAAGGCGCTGCGCTCGGCAACTGCGTAAAAAAAAGAACAAGTATAACCCGTAAAAACAAAGTTTTTCACTATAAATCCTTTATATGCGTGGCGGCTAGAGTCCTCTCGTCCTCTGGCTTGAGATGGCTGCCACCTATGGGTCAGATGATTGTCTGCCAGTATTAAGCAATTGGTAATTAAATATATTTTTCCCTAAACAGTGTCAAATTTTGGAAAAAAATTTTCACGAACATTAATTGTCTCGCACAACGAGTCTGTGTGCAAAATGGCAGCTCGATTGGAGCACGGGAAGTGGGTTACAAAACGACCGAAAGATTTGCACGGTCGTAAGCAAGCAAGCAAGCACGCAAGCACGCAAGCAAGCAAGCGAACTTAATATAAAGATTTAAAAAGAAATCCACGCTGATGAAAAAAGAAGAGGCTTTTACCCTTTCCAGCAATAATAAAATAAATCCAGGTGTTAAAATGTTGAAACACCAAATAGACACCTGTTACCAGAAGACATATCATCAAGTCTGCATGAACCACACATTACGCTTGTGGGTAAGACAAGCAAACAAAACTTGCTATCTTAATTTGAAGCTTTCGTGACTGCAGGAATCCATACTCTTTGGTGCTTTCGGTAAAGTCACGTAAGTAGAAAAATAAAATAAAAATTAATATATCACGACGTTGCGATCGCAAAACAAGCGGTCGAAAAAAACGTCGTGGTATATTATTTTGTATTTCATTATATTTTTCTACCTACGTAACTTTACCGAAAGAGCCAAAGAAAACGTGCTTTATGTTTCATTGGGTGCAATTGTGAACAATAGCCACATCAGACATTCGTACATGGAATCGACATAATCGTTGCTTCACTGCAGCTAAAAGAGCAACTGAGAGCAGGATTCATAGGTCATGGGTTTGTTGACCCCTTGACCCCAGGCCAACTTCAGCAGTGCGGTGGAGGTAATACGCGATACCATGACCTTGATCTGGAAGCATCCGAAGACTCATAACAGATCATGCTCAGGCATGAGCCACTCGGTTAAAGGTGGGGTGACCATCGTTGTTGATATAACCCCACAAATGTATGCACTGTCCTGTTTTGTCTTCTTGGTTCTTTCGGTAAAGTCACGTAGAAGGGAAATAATAAAATAATAAAAATAAAACATAATAAAATAATTCTCACGACGTTTGTCTTTCCGACAGACCTGTTCTTGCGTTGTGGCCGAAACGTCGTGAGAATTATTTTATTGGTTTATTTTATTATTATTTTATTATTTCCCTTGTACGTGACTTTACCGAAAAAACCAAGAAGATGAATATCTGCAGTCACGAAAGCTTTAAATCGAAGTTTGTCCTGTTTTGGTTGATTTCGCTCCGATGTTTATTTTGATTGCTTCTCTCAGTACTTGGTTGGCCCTTGCTCTGGTTTTCATTTTTGCTTCATTGTTGCCCATTCGATTGACTCCATTACGTTCGTCGTGTCGATGACGTCAGATCTGTGGAGCAACTCACTGGCGTCTCGGTTTAGCGAATAGCGTGACCGGCGTGGCTGTGGATTTCCCGACGTCCACATGTCGCCAATAATAGTGTAATGGGTTCCGGAGACACTTGTAGAGGTAACTTCTTTATTACAATACAACACTCCAACAGTCCTGATACTCTGTTACAGCCTAGGTACACAGCCTAGGTACACAGCCTAGATACACAGCCTAGATACACTACTCTGGCTACTCTCTGGGGTCCTCCGGCTACAATTACCCTAGGGGAGGCTAATCTGACCCGACCCAGCCAAGGTGCGGGTCTGGACTCTGGCTTCCTCGGAACTCGCCCTTACAAGGACGTAGAGCCGGGAGTCCCAGAGTCCCACCACTGGCCCTCACAGCGTCCCAGCCCTTACAAGGACAAGCGGGACGTGGGGGTCCAGGGTCCTACTCTGGCTGGTCTTGGGTCTTGAGCTCCAACTGGCCCCGATCGGCCAGGGAGCTGCCCTTTTATGCCTCGTCCCCGCTGGTGGCGCCAAGGGCCTTAACTGGTTGGGGTGCCTGGGATCCTAGCGCCTGGCGCCAAGGCTTATCTGCCTAGAATCCCAGAGCCCCCAGCAGCCCCTCCCCTCTTATGGCACTACAATAGTATGCTCAGCTACCGTTACTAAACACCGGCTCAGAGGGTGCGGCAATCGATCAAGTAGGCAGTGCCGGTTTATCCTCGTTGCAAAAGTAGCTCCATATGCTACAGGCCCCGCACTTTCAAGGGCCCAACGCTAAACGCTTTCAAGCTATAAATTCCGGTTCAGTGATGCTGCACTTGCTCTATTACTATAGTACTATACTGCCTTCAACTTTTATGAACGACTGGGTGTTTAAGGTTATCGATTTGTCGTATTTATATCTGGCTGTATAGCAAGTGAAAAAATACAATTAATCCGGCACTACAGGTATGGCCCCAATATTTGATTCGTCTCGCACGGTCATCTTGCCTCACCACATCATCGTTACGCTCACGGTCTCGAACATTTAACGCTGTAGGGGCGCTCCGTCTTCGCAAAATAATTGTTGTTGTTCTTTTACGCCGTTGTTGAAAATTATCTCATGGTGGTTGTTAAGGGGGGGGGGGTGCAAGCCACCCACTGCCCCACGCTAGTTACGCTACTGCCGGAGATATGTTGCCAGATTTCCTGTATCGCGGATAGAATTTCCGTATCCCTAGATTGTCACCTGGTCACAAATGATAGCTCAACGAAGTGGTTTATTATTTGTAATTACATTTTTTTTTCCAAATGTTGTTATTTTTCCATGGGTAGGAAGTATTTGGAATATTGGTCCTTGAGCCAATTGACCCAATGTTTGATCGGTACCACCCAAAGTGGCAAAAGCTAAAGATTATATTCCTGGGGCATTTTACCTCCAGATCACAAAGATGTACGATAGCAATGTCACAATGTAGATGTAGTGTAATAGCGCCGGCTGGTGCCCAGCAGCAGCAACTGCGGTGGACAAACAAAAGTGGCAAAAGCTAAAGAAAAAGTGGCAAAAGCTAAAGATTATATTCCTGGAGCATTTTACCTCCGGATCACAAAGATGTACGATAGCAATGTCACCGTGTAGACGTAGTGTAATAGCGCCAGCTGGTGCCAAGCAGCGGCAACTGCGGTGGACAAACAGAACACACGCCGGTGAGCATATACACGGAGTGTGTGTCGGCAGGGTGAAGGAACTGGGACAAGGGTCATGGAAGACCCCATCTGGACGCCCCTGGAACCTGCTAGTGGGTTCGAGAAGAGAGGCGCGGCCAGGACGGAGGCAGGCCGCGCAGGGAAGCATAAAAGGAGCTGAGAGCGGGAGCTCAGGGCTGCCGGTTTGAGGAGTGGACTCGCCTCGTCGTCGCTGTCGTCTTTCCGCCTTCGTCGCTGCCGTCTTCGCGAGATATTGCGCTGTCTCGGTCAGCGCCATCAGTGTTACATTGTCAGGGTTGTGTTAGGCTTGGCTAGACAACGAAGGAGAGTTGTAGGGTGAACCTGTAAGTGCGATAGGTGTTGAATAACGCAGGCGCCTCCTGGAAACCCTCCGAATCGCAGACACTGCAAATGTATGTTGAACTTCTTTCGCACGGTACGTAGCAACCATGCTAATTGGAGGTGTGGGAGGACAATAAATGAACACAAAAGGCAGCTCAAACGACATGAGTTTTCAATCTGGATGAGGATTTGAAAGTGCATATCTCCAGTGGTTTCCTAATGTCGGAAGAGCGTTGCAGACGGCCGCAGAAGCACATCTGAAAATGCACGATGCTGTGACCGTCTTACGCGATGGTTAGCCAAAGCCGCTGCGAGGATGACTGGATTTGCGTGATGGTTTATGCTTCGTGAAGAGATCAGCAAAGTGTTGTGGTTCATTTCTAGCAAGCACTTTGGGTGTAATGAGTGCACCTTAATAACGTATTCGTTCAGCAACCGGAAGAACACGAGGAATGTCACACTGCAAGATGCCTCTGCAGTGAAAAACGGTGATAAGGTGTGAAAAGATGTAAAACATACCATCTTCTAGCCATGTATTCAGAGGGTCTCAGCTCTTGGCGAAGGACGGACAGCTGTGCCAGTATTTGGCCTCTCTGAAACGTGCAGCCACTTCCACACATCTTTAAGGATTTTCCACTCTGCAGAGGCGTCTTGCAGTGATACTTTTTCATCGTAGATATAATTTGCCACAGATGGTAGCAGTGGCACTCATCACTGTGCGACCACGGCAACCCAGGCTTTCATAAGTGGGAAAATGGCTATTATGATTCGGTCCTATTCATATGCCAATTTAAAAACTGGACATTTTTTTAATTCGTATCAGGCCCGTGGTGTGTAGTGTAGTCTTCAACTCGTATCTATCTGGCTTCTCTATGTATCTACTATGATGAAGGGGCATTGTCCCAAACGTTGCCTATCGTATATATATATTTTTGTAGTAAGTGGGTAAAGAATTGTTGAATGTTCCTTGGCAAATACGTATTACTGTAACATGTGGTGTTACAATGTGACACAAAGATAAAGATCCCCCGTATAGCCTTAACAGACTGTAGGGGCAAGTGTTGTTAGCGAGCACCTATGAAGGCCGGAACGGTACACGAGGGGTGGGTGGCCAGCACCACGCCCGACCGCCTTTGTCTCCCTAGCGGCGATGTTTACACACCGCACTAGGTACTCATTTGAGGCTGAGTCGACCTAGGGAGGCCCAGGACCGGTTCAGATGATCGTCAGGTGTTTGCCATGAGCGGGAATCGAACCCAGGTCGCCAAGTTCGCTAACCGCTACACTACCACTCCCCACACAATGAGACACAGACACACACACACGGTAATTAAGGCAAAACAAAAACATCCGTTTATTTGCCAATTAATAGATCAGTAGCAGCGTGCATTTCCCAAACGTGAATCTACAAAAATATATATACGTCAATCCGGAATCTGTCACAAACATGCTGACGCACATTACAAAAATCAACAGAAAACACTCTTAATAAATATAACCGGCTCTAAATTAATCGATTAAAACTGTATTTTTGTTACTTTAACCATTAATAACAACCCAATTTCTTACACGACTCCTCACGACACCAACGCAAGTGTATTCATTTTATTTTATAATAAATATTTAGGTGGAAACAGAGGGTACGAAATTCCAAGAGCAAATCTGCTAGTGGTGTTAACAGTTTATAAAGTGTTAGCCCTGCAATGCTTGCCTGCTCACACGACTGCTGGCAGAAAGGGCATCCATTTGTATATTTATGGCCACAAATGTTACCCTTATAACGTTTGTAAAGTAAGCCGTGTTGAAGTAAAGGTTAGTGACGCCTTACGCAATGTATGTTATGTACGGTGACCTTCTTTCGCACCGTATGTAGCCAACCGTGCTAATCGGAGTAACAGCCTTACAAACCAATCCACTGCGTATGATTATATATATTTGCACGTGTATTACACCGAACAAATAAGCTAAGCCTTACTTGACTAAAGTTGGATAAGAGGCGACATTAATTCGTAAACTGGTCGCCATAACAGCAGTGGTGTATAATCTTTAGTGTTATTTAATATAGTGCGTTCTCTTAAGATTTTTTGAGTTATGTAACTGTACATTAAGCGAATTGGCAGACAATGCACGAGCCAAACTAAGGCAGCCTTTTATAAAAGGAGGGTTGTGTCGATTGACACAAGGGTTCTTTATCAGCCGAGACAAGAGTTCTGTATCGGATGAGATTAAGGTTTTGTATCGGATGATATAGGTTCTATACCGTACGGGTAAATTACTCTGTTATCATAAATCGGATTCTCAGCTACATAAATCTAAGGGATAATTTTTTTTGGTAAACCTAACCTGTCCAATCATTATAGCTCATTTAACTTCAGATATATATTTTTTCCTACCAATTACATCCCAATCGCGCTGTCGACAGTTGAGGTATGTGGCAAACACCCCCCTCCCCCATTCTGGCGACTCCTACAGGCGGCAAAATCTTCGTGTCATCACCTAAGGCAGTGTTCTTCATCGCAAAGCCGCGGGCCACTGGCTACCTCAGGTGGCCTTTAGTGCGCCCCTGACGTGCGCCCCACCTCCCCCCCCGACAAATACACACATTTGAAAACACCCCTTACAGGTGGTGTGGTGGACCTCAGACTTATCTCTTATCGGCGAAAGTGCCCCCGCCCTCCCCTCTCCGAAAATTAGTGAAGAACACTGCCCCTAAGGAATGGGCCCCGAAAGTTGACACTACCAAGCCACTTCAAAAGGCGTCACATCGCGCAGAAGCCTCTCTTATCCAACACACTAGTCGGCGCACCTTCACGATCTGTAAACAGCGCATCACCGTGTGTCACTCGTCCCATATATTTGCACATTTCAGCCCTCAATGATCAGCTGGACTGAATTAAGTGGAAAGCTGTGTGCACGCGTACGGTAAAGGAGCTCATGCCACTGCTGGCGGATGGGCCTCCACGAGAGGGCTAGAGCCCCCCCCCCCCCAGTGGGTAATTGGCCTACTCTTCCATGCTACATTTGCATGACAGTTTATTTGTGGAATAATTAGTCGAGAGCCCCAGTCTTGCTCTGCACAAACGTAGGCTTAATCTCAAACCAAGGATCTTAGCGGTGCTCGCTCAGTGCACTGATATGGCCATTATAAGCCCTGTGAACCATCCAGCCAGTCGCAAGATGGGATTACGAGTTGCTACTACTGGCGCCGCGTAATAGATTGTGAGGACTGAACTGTCTGTGCCAGTAACGCAAAAATTCAGCAAGCTGTACCACTACCACTACTAACTGGCAGCGGCTAAATCGATGATCTCTTAACAATGCAGCAGCTAAGTCGTTGCCTGTTTTGTTAAGAGATGCACGAAGACATTAACAATCACTGCTAATGGGGGGGCAAAGATTTGGACAATTTGGTACCAGCAAAACCTAGCGTGACACAGGCATTTACCACGAAATAGGCATTACAAAACATTTGCGACTTTTGTCGACCTGAATATGAAGAACATTTTCCCCGTGCCACTTTAGAGCAGCCAGGAAAATCAAATGGTAGCCAGTTGGGTTAGAGGATCACTCGACGGTACTCGTAAGGAATTCTGGATAGCTGTTCAAGAGGGCGGCAGCAGTAGGGAATTCCAGGACTGCGACAGCGGGAGGCTTTTGCAATTGTGCTGCACAACTCTCCGGAGCGATTTTGGGCCGCAACATCATACGTTGTCTGGCACGACGTCCGACGTTCCCCTCCACGTGCTGCGAGCTTCCTCGGGAACTGAATTCAGCTAATTGCTTCGAGCTTTGTCAGGAAGATCCCTTCCTTCTTGGTTCTTTCGGTAAAGTCACGTAGAAGGAAAGTAATAAAAATAAAACATAAGAAAATAATATAATTACTTTTATTACTTTATTATTTTCCTTCTACGTGACTTTACCGAAAGAACCAAGAAGATGAATCCCTGCAGTCACGAAAGCTTTAAATCAAATTTAAGATCCCTTCCGTTTAGGCACCGAATCGAGTTCCTGCAGAAGCTCCCAGCACCTGGAGTGAACCGTTGGACGTTACGCTGAACAACGGCGCGGGAACAACCCGAAAACGCATCGGAGAGCTATGCTCTGGAGCTGCTGCGAAGCAGGGCAGCAGTAGTGCTGATGAGGGAAAAGTAGTACCGGTATAAAAACGGAGCACTGTTTCAGTTTCAGAAGGCCCGCGACTGCTCCTCGGTGTATTATTACCGCGCGACTGAAATAGTTGATAACCACAGCGCGACGGCTGCCATGAAAAGGAATTGCAAAAGACCCTGTGACGTAGTTACTCGCACGCGCGCAGACCAGCGCACGCCAGTGTCATTCGAAAAATTACTATCCAACGTACAAAAGGAAGTACACGCTGTTGTCCCTGACGTCCAGTTATTGCAAAAGATGACTGATGTTAAGGGCATTCCGCTTGCCTAATTAAAAAGACGATTACTTAAAATGAGGGATGTACTGTAAAAATGGAAAATTGATAACCCACTTGGAGATATTTATGATGGCAACCCATGCTGCTTCTTTGGAACACTTTACAATCCACTTTCGATAGTTTTTGTTGTATCCTCTCCTCACGATGAACGTAATCATCCACTCACTCAAATCTGCTCAACTACTCTCTGAACAATGATATTCGAGTGGGTTATCAAGTCTTTCCAGGACCATCCCACAAATGATAGTGGACATCACGGAATGGACAAAAGTGTTTCCAAAGACTTAAAAGGACAAATGCTCAGATTTCGGCTAAGATTAGGCTACGGTAGGGTAGGCGTGTTTGTGAGTACAACGGTTGGGGAAGCCTCGTGTCTACATCAGAAATATTTACAAATTTTAACCCTCGACGCATGGGCTGGGCGGNTGTATGTGAAACGCTAAATCTGATTGAGGGTTTTTTTTTTGTGTGTATGTATGTGCAGTCATTGGGGACTGGGTTGAGTCAGACTCGTTAATGCTCGAGGAGCGTGCTGCAATCATGGGTGGCCGAGAAACCCAGATTTGAACTCGCAATGTCAGTGGTGGTCCACTCAATGGCTCGACATGGCCATTTTTGTATTGTTGGTTGTTCAAAGTTCTTGCCCCATGCTCCTACTGGACATCTGTGAAAAAGAGCTTTATAGCTCATCGAATTCCTCCAGTATAAATATTCAGATTCTGATGAATCCCGTGAGAAATAGACACACACACCCAGGATCTCAATGGTGCCAGCTCAATGGGGTGTTGTAACAATTCACCCCCACATGTAAATTCCGCTAAGTGTCACAATTCAGGATCACAAATTCAACCTGACAATCAATTATTTTTCTTTTAACACTGTGGTGCATTGCATCACCCCTAGTGGTTGCAGGGGGTCATGCGAACCCATTACATACAACGCATAAGCACTCAAGTACAATCGATTCTGAACACGCGATTCTACGTATGCTCTGTATCTCGAGCTTGATAATCGAAATGTGACCGTTACGGACCAAAATCACTCTCACCCCTGACAGAGATGCGTCCCAGGATCTCTCAGCATTGCCGGCTCAGTTACCACCCCCCCCCCCCCGACAAAGCCATTATGGACCAACTGAGCCACCCGCGCAGCCACCTGACAGCTTTTTCATGGTTCACGTTCAATCAGAAGCGTGAAAGCAAAGTTAAAAGTAAAGGCGACCCTCGGCTGCGCGAGCGGAGACACGTTAGGTCGACAAAGTCCGTCAAATTTCTATTCTCTCCCTGCCTGTGCTTGACCCATAACTTGACCGCACGCACGCCTTATTTGGGCACGAGCCCCCGGGGTTGTGGGTAAAGCTGCGAGGGGGAGGATGGCCGCTCGGAGACGGAGATTTCTTCGCCGTTTTGGGCCTAAAAAAAACAAAAGCGAAGAAAAATGTAAGAAAAAACGATGACAGCCGTAAGAGATGATGAATGCCTCGTTGCACGCGCGTGAGCGAGCGACTGATGGCCAGGTCATAGTTTGCAGTAAAAAACGGAGAAGTAGCCGTCGTTGATGAGGAGAGGCGTGCGCGCGTTTTGTGAAGTGATTCGTTGACGCGGCGTTTTGAACTGGAATTTGGACGGTTGATTGGTTTTAGTTGTACGAATTGACCAGAAGTAGCAAATGTTCACCGAAATAAGACTAGAATACGATTAATGCGACGAGGTTTCAGTATGGGATGAAGTGAGGGTCAATAGGGATGAGATAAGAGTTCTATAGCTGATGACACGGGGTTCTGTATCTGATCGGTCTTTGTAGCAGCTTGTGCAGGGCATCTATTATATATCTTATGCAAGGTGACTCATTTATCTTATACAGGGTTTCATATCCACCTCATGCATCTCAATCAGAGCATCATATCCATCTCATGCAAGGTGTCTCAATCAGAGCATTATATCCAACTAATGCAAGGTGTCTGAATTAGAGCGCCAATCTATCTCATCATGCAGGGTGTCCCAATCAGATCCTCGCATCTTTCTCACACAGGACGTCCAATTCATCTCATGCTGGGCACGCCGGCCCGGTACCTCACCTCGCCGGTCCCTCCTGCGCAAGGAAGCGCTGCCGCTGGTGCCCGTGGCGGCACCGGCGAGGTCGGCGAGGCCGTACGAGGCGCCGGCGTCCACGTGGATGTCGGCCTCCTGCAGCAGTGCGGCGTCCAGCGCGGCTTGCACGCTTGCCGCCACGGCCGGGCCCTCGTAGTCGCGCGTCGTGCGGTGAGGGGGGTCCAGCTCCAGCGACGCCACGTTCACCGCCTGCGGCGGGCAACGACAGCGCAGCGAGGGGGAGGGGTGAAGGGGATGGGCGGGGGTGGTGACACGGCCGAGCGACAGCAAACCGCATGACAAGAGCCATTTTTTTCAAATTTGGTAACAACAAATACTTGATATTTTACGAGCCGCAATGCATGCGAATAAGAGACGGTGGCCCTTAATAAATAACGTCATGAAGCAGTCCTTCAAAAGCCCAACGGCCACCCTGGTTTATTCCGTGTAAAGTACTACACTACGCGCCGTCTCTGCTGAGGCTGTTAAAGATCTCGTAAAATAATTTTCGCTAAAGAGTGTGGGCCGTGTATGGTGGCGTCACGGTCACATTTTGCCTAACTTTACCGATAGCGATATTGTCAGACTAATGTCCACTTGCAGGACAGTGCTGATTATTTAGCACTAATGGCTGCTGTGTTGCCAGCTCTGTAATGTCAGCCGGCATACACGTTACACAGACAAATATCCCCTGTATAGCCTTAACAGATTGTAGGGGCAAGTGCTGTAGTAAGCACCAATGAAGGGCGACACGGCACACGACGGGGTGGGGTGGCCAGCACCACACCAGGCGGCCTTTGTCTCCCTAGTGGCGATGTATACACACCGCACCAGGTACTCAATTGAGGCCGAGTTGACGTAGAGGTGGCCCAGAACCAGTTCAGATAATTTTCACTGGTGTTGGCCGTGAGCGGGAATCGAACTCGATTAGTCGGCGTCGCAGTGAAGTGCACTAATTGCTGCGCCACCGATCCCCGCAAACAAAACCACACCTCTCACGAAGCCTCAACAAAGACAAATATCCACCATGCAGCCTCAGGCTGTTGGAGCAAGTGCTGATAGCAAGCATCAATTAAGCCAAGCACTGTCGCCCTGTATCAGGCACTCATTTAAGGCCAAATCGACCTAGAAGAGGTACAGGACTGGTTTAGATAATCACCACTGATGTTGGCCATGACTGGAAATCAATCTCGGGCAGCAGGGTTCATAGTGCAGTGCACGAATCCACTACGCTACCGCTCCCGCACAGACACATCAGACACACACACACATGGTTGCCATAGATACCCGGTAACGAGGGTTTGGAACGATGACTGATGAGTCCAGGGCATGCTGGGAAATGGGTCTCTTATATCCGACGGCTGATGCAGGCCGCTGCATCATCTGCTGCTCCCTGTACGCATATCATCACGATCACCACGATCAACACCACCATCACCACTATTACCACATTTCTGTCAACATCACGACCACCATCATCACTATTAGCATATCGCCGTCAATATCACCACCATCACCATTGCTATCATCACTACCATTAACTCCATCGTAACAACTACCACCACATTGCCATCACTGTGTCTGTGTGTAGCTACATGTGTTTGTGTAGGCCATAAGAGGACCGTGCATGCGAGTGTCTGCCATACGCGTATAAGACAAACGTGTGTCTATGTGCATGCACGTGTGTATGTGTGGCGCAGTGGTTAGCATGCTGCACTACAAACCAGGCAATTCTTGGTCACGGTCACCAACAACAGTGACGATTATCTAAACAGGTTCTGAGTCTCACCTTAGGTCGACTCCGCCTCAAATGAGTCCTGGGTGCAATGTGTAAACATCACCACTACGGAGACAAAGGCGTGTGTGGTACTGGCCACCCACCCTCACGTGCCGGCACGCGAGGGTGCTCGCTAACAGCACTTACCCCTACATTATGTTAAGGCTATACAGGGAATCTTTGTCTTTGTGTGCGTGGCTTCCTGTGCGCGTGCCTCACCCCTGCGAGCGAATCAGCGGCTGCAGTTTCCACTGCTCTTCATCCTCATCGAAGAAAACCCTCTTCATCAGTTTCGTCTTCTCCTCGGGAGGGATGAAGTTCTCGATGATGAGACACCTGAGGCACGGCAGAAAACTCGGTCACGTAACGATTCGCAGAGGCGACTCCTGTGTCACGCAGAAACAAGATCTGGGCTCGATTCCTGACTCGGGATACTCATCAAAAGTTCGGAAGTTTATTTTCCGAGTAAAGACCATTCAGCTAAGAAGCTCTTTGCAAGTCTGCCGCAGTGGCAAGATGTTAACTACCTTGCTGGTATGCAGGAGGTTGTGGGTTCGACCCCGACTCCTGTATAGTTGAATTTGATGTTCTTCCGTGGTCACGTGGATTTTTCTCCGGGTCCTCCAGTTTTATCCTCCGTATTTAAATCAACATGCGTTTTCAGTATTTGGCTGCTAGTTTCTCCCTTTTATAGCTTTAAAACACACACACACAATGTAATTGGTATTGGCCAAAACTTCCCAATGCTGAAGGTTACCTGCATTTGGATCGCACACACTGCAACATTCCCTGGGTCCCCCACTGCGAAAACTTGGTAGGACCCTCTGGAGACTCAGTGAGGCTTTCTTTGGTAAACAAGCAAAATGTTAATCATCATAAAACAAATACCCCTCCTCGAACGATTNAATTGATTCCCTTCTTCCTCTTACTACAATTGTAATGAATACATTTCGTATATGCACATAGTATAGCCTGCCAGGAGGGGGCGATGCTGCCATCTGTTTTGTTCACAATAAAGTCGTAAGTAAAATCAGCAGCCATGAAGCCCTCCCAACAACACCGTCACCTCCCACAATCATGCGATGCAACAATCCATCCGGCAGCTGCATACGGACTTAATCCATCACTCCATCTCCTTGGTGGATGTCCTCTTGAACATATTTAATTCTTGGCTGCCAATGTTATTATTCTTGACCATCATCCATCATCTCACGAATATAGTTTTAAAGGAATATTCAAATGATCTCCTGCTCATGAGCATCGAGCGTGAAAATTCCACATCTGATGGCAGGGCGAGTCTATCCATAGAACAACCAATATTGACATCCCACAAAGTGGTATTCATTTTATCATCGCTGGAGGGACCTGGAGGGATAATGGCTCTACCGCCGAGACATTAATAAGACGTACGGATCTGAACATGAACTCTGAAAACAGGGAAGGGAAGCAGATGTTGCAGCACAGACACAGTGATGGTGAGATGATCTCGTGGATCACAAGAATGGATCACGTGAGATCTCCATGGTGGCAAGATGCTAACTGCCTCGCCTGTATGCAGGAGGTGGTGGGATCGATCCCGACCCTGACGCCTGTATATTTGGAATTTGCGTGTCACTCTCTCCATGGTCGTGCACATTTTTCTCCGGATCCTCCAATTTTTCACTCCACATTTAGAAACATGCATGTAGAGTTTTTGGCTGCAATACATACCCACATGATAAGCTATAATTTGTGGCCAGGTCGCTTCTGAAAAAGTGCAATATAGCTCAGTGGGCCTTACCAGGTAAAATAGTTTAAAATAGTTTAATAGGTGAAGAGATGAAGACGATGATGAGACCCACTTGAGCTTAAGTTCCCGCGTGAACTCGTTCTGAGACTGCTCTTGCTCCTGCCGCTCCTTGCTGTGCTCATCCTGCAGGTCGGTGATCTCCGACTTAATGGCCTGCAGCTTCGCAAACAGCTGGGAAGAGAAAAGGGGGGGGTGGCAATGATATGACGATCCCCAACAAGTGTGAGGCCTGCGTGGCGGCAGCGTGTGGAGTGGCAGAGTTAACCATGGTGTCCTGAGGAGCTCTAATTAAGGTGAAACCTTCCCGACCCGCTTTGGCTATACTGCACAGATGATCATGCGTACAGAAGAATCACGTTCAGATTTGCACGTGAAATGGCAGGGATATCCATTCCTATGCTGATTAATTCTAATCAAGGTGAGACTTGTACGAGTTGTTGCATTTAAACTGTGTCGATGATTGCAAACACAGGCGCAACCTGTACACTGCTATTCACCCTCTGCTGATGAACTCTAATCTTCACAGGGTTGTTATGTCGAAAATATGAACGTTTACATTTTGATTGAAATCTAATTTCTTTACAACAGCTTTTTCTATTGTTTGTTGTCCTTGCCCTGCACCTCCGATTACTACAGTTGGCTACGTACGGTGCATATGAATTTTAACATACCTATATACATACGGCGATCGTAAATAAGGTAGAACGTGTACCGATTTGTCTTGTCAAGTGGCAGGGCCCATGCTGTGCTGATGAACTCTAATCAAGGCGAACCCTGTACAGAATTGTGATGGTGGCACCTTTTTTAACTTCTTGGTCTTCATCTCGACCTCCTGCTGCAGCGTGGTAAACGTCTCCCGGAGCTCCAGCGTCTCCTCGTCACGAGCCTCCATCTTCTGCTGGATTTCCCGCTCGCGCCGAGACTGAGCGCACAAGGTAGCACAGCCACAGTCACACCACGTGACGTGGTGACGTCACGTCGCGTGTGAAGCAACACATGCTGTAACACAGCAGTATGCTGTAACCGTGTAACGTAACAAAGCAGCTGTGAACCTGTATGGCAATGCAACGATGCTGTCACACTAACATAAATGTTACTTGCTTAGCAATTTAACACAATTGTCACGTGACTATTTCCCTGCTCCCCGCTCGCATACGATGGATTGCACAATTCCACGGTCATGTTTTTGATTCAAGAATTTATTTCTGACAACGTCGTAATCAATTTACGCGGCACAATAGGAATAAAAAAATTATCAAAATGATCATCACATCCACAATAATGTGGATGTATGGGTGTAAAAAATTAGCATGCGTTGGCAGTGGTTTCATCATCATTGACGCCATCTGTATGCGGACAGCACACGCAGTTTTCCAGGGCTGGTCTGGTCGGAGCACAGCTGTTGTCAGCATCATCACCACAGGTTGCCTGTGAGTTCCAATTATTATAAACTGAAACTAAACTATCTTTAAATTACCAGGAAGGCCCACTGAGCTCTTTTTCGGAATCGACCTGGCTACAAATGAGAGCTCAACAAAGCGGCTTATCACGTGGAAATTTATAGTAGCCAAAAACATGGAAGATAAACCGGAAGACCCGGAGAAAAATCCACGTGACCACAGGGAGATCATACAAACTCCAAATATACAGCAGGCGACAGGGTCGGATCGAACCCACGACTTCCTGCATACCAGGCGAGGGAGTTATATCTCGCCACCGCGTCGCCCTGCATGACCCATCATCACCCCGAGACTGGGAAACCCAAGCTGGGCTTTGCTGCCACCTCAAACCGGAGCTACGAACTGCCACTGGACACGAGCGCAGCACCCACCTGCTCAGCGATCTCCTGCCTGCGCTGTTCCAAAACCTTCTGCTGCTCATTTGTCCGGTCCACAATGTTCTTCCCGCCGACCAGCAGTTTACTCTCCATCGCCTGTGCCCACACACACACACACACAGATCCCTCGTTTAAGCATAAAGGCCATAACGCACATCAGCTTCTTCTTGGTTCTTTCGGTAAAGTCATGTAGAAGAGAAATAATAAAATAATAAAATAAAACATAATAAAATACAATAATTCTCACGACGTTTCGGCCACAACACAAGCAGCCGTCCTCAGGTGAAGAACAGGTCTGTCGGAAAGACAAGATAGTTTAGTTTTAGTTTATAGCTGTCTTCCCGACAGACCTGTTCTTCACCTGAGGATGGCTGCTTGCGTTGTGGCCGAAACGTCGTGAGAATTATTTATTTATGTTGTATTTTATTATTTATTATTTCCCTTCTACGTGACTTTACTGAAAAACCAAGAAGATGAATCCCTGCAGTCACGAAAGCTTTAAATCGAAAGCACATCAGCTTATACACAATTCGTACACAACGGGCACTCACATACATACGGATACATAACCAGACACACGTGAGACACGTGTGCATCATGTGACCAGCACCATTATGAAGCCACTCCCTTGAGAGATTTTGAGCCAGACAGCCAAACCCAGGGCTTGAACCCAGAACTCCAGCAGTGCTCCGACAACCATCATCACTTAATATTTATAAACGTACTACTCATTCAGGATATCCAAAGGCTCCTGTGGCAGGGCACAGCCCACGGTGGCAGCTGTCCCCAAAAGGCACAAGGTTTACGCAGCACTGACCAGTAAGTGTTGCTAAGTGGCTTGCCCAATTAAGTACAGTAGTCCCCGACTTCGATGGAGATGCGTTAGCGACCCCATCGTAAGTCGAAAATATCGTAAGTCGAAAATGGCCTAACCTACCCAGGAGTGATAATTTAGCAAAACATACAATTTAAGTACCGTACTGTATAAACTAATACTGTATGTATTTATTAATTTTTTCAGGAAACAATCCTATCTGGTATAAAACTTTAACACCAGACAACTTAACCCGTACCGCTGTGAAGTGAGAGGCATCACCACCAAGGCGGGAGACGCGTACAGTACATCCCGGCAGCGTCCCAACGTACGATCGTCCTCGTACGCTGCTGCGTTGCCTGCCGCGGAAATGTATATTTAACAATTTTGCCATATCGCTATCGCCATCGTAAGATCGAAATATGTAAGTCGGACCAGTAAGTCGGGGACTACCTGTAATGAACTACCATTCATCTCACACCTACACCTGAATTCAGCACCAGGCTGAGAGACAGTGAATGCACCAGCAGTGGATATACAATGGCTTGAAGGTAACGATGATGATTACGATGATGATGACGACGATGACATCGACGAGGACGAGACACCTTGATCTTAGTGGCGAGTGAGTCCCGCGCATCTTGCTGGTGCTTGAGGTCATCCATCTTGAGCTCGGTGTCGCGGATGAGTCGCTCGCGCTCCCGGCCAGCAGGCTCTGGTCGTCCAGGATGCTCTGCCTCTCACGCTCCAGCTGCTGGCGGCGCTCCACCAGGCGCTGCTCCTCGTCCTGCTCGCTCACCTGCACGCGACAGCGAGCGGCGCTCGGGTTAGGCACGGGGGTCAGCGAGAATGGATGTGGCGCTTGAGGACGCCAAATGCTTGCTTAACGCGTGGCGATAACGCGTTTTCGCTACAATGCGGTTCTTCCATGGTTAGAATTTTATTGAAGACTAGCAGAAAGTACCGGCTTTGCCCGGGGGGGGGGGGGAAATATATACATTTCAAAACTTGTCTTCTCTTAAAAAACACGTTCCTTCGGAGTGGGCAGGTAGGAACTTGGTTGGACATCGCATTCGTGCGATCCGTGTCACGCGGTGCAAGCTGCGTGGGGCGGCGCGTCACGTGGTGCTGAGCCCGCCCGAAGCGCTCTATGAAATACAAATCGAGGGCATGGCTATGCACGACAGACAGACAAATAATCCCTGGTGGGCAGTGTGGAACTGTTGTTCCTTAACAAACATATACATACACAAATACTCAGCTATAATGAAAGCCCGGCGTTCCGTTTGTCCATTTGTCCGTCAACAAAATTATAAGAGCCTGTCAAAAGTCCTGAATCAAAAAGTTATAGAAAGTTGGGGTAAAACTTTGATCTAAAAGGTTTCCAAATGTGTTGACCCCCCCACCAATTTTTTTTATTTTGCAGGCATATATATCTACACACCTACATAAAAATAAGTAGTATCTACGGACTCCACAGTACTATATAATGACTATAGTAGTATTTACTGACTCTATAGTAGTATCTACTAACTATAGCAGGAACTACTGACTCTATAGTAGTATCTACTGACTATAGTCTTATCTACTGAATCTATAGTAGTATCTATTGACTCTATAGTAGTGGAGTGACATCGCGGATGTCACTGCATAATTGGCCCAGAGAGGCACGGCGTGCGATGAATTGTCATCGCGGACACCACTTACATGTGGATGCAGTACCGGCCCTAGAGGAGCTCCGTGAGCGCTGATCGATAGCGCTGGATGGCACCACACTCGGTGTGCAGTGCCGACCTATACAGGATATGGTGTGGGAGTGCCAGCCAGAGAAATAGGGTTACTAAAGGCCGTGGCACTCTGGTTGACTCCAGAGACACGTGACCAGTAAAGTCTACACAGGAGCCCCAAGTGGGGGCCAGGGGTGGTCACGTGTCAGGGTCGAGATCCTGCTGGAGGATTCTAGAAGGTGGTCGTGGCCAAGGGCGGAGCCAGCCACGCCGCAGAGATATAAGCCGGGTCCCCAAGGGACCGGCGCTGTTATCATCCTGAATATCTACGTTCTACGTCCTACAAAGTCTCCAACAAGTGACCTGGGCCCAAGCTGTGGTCCGGTCCGTTGTAGCTAGTTATGGTGTAATTAGCGTAGTTAGCCTGGTGGTCACCACCATGGGTTGTTGTCCTGTTAAGGGGCAGTTACCCCGTGTGTGGTGTTAATAAATGTGTTGCGACTCAGTTAACTCACTACAGTAGTATCACGGACTATAGTAGTAACTGCCACATTGGGGTGAGGGGAAGAGGACATCACGCTGTCAGGATTACCTCGCGTGTTCTTCTGCAGCAGTAACTATGTTTTTTTTATTTTTGTAATTTTAACGCCAAGAAAAACCTCCCTCCCATCTCCACTAAGCAAGCTTGTTTGCGTTGCTAGGGGCAACCGCGAGTTGGCACATGCGCAGATGCGTGCTTTGGCCGCCAAAGTTATTATGATCAGCGTACATTGTTACAAAGTGTGATTTTCTTAGTTTAGATTGGACCAAGGGCAAAAACAAATAACGAGTTTTCTTGGGGGGGGGGGGGTCTTAGTTTGTTGTGTCCGTGTACTCTGTTGAAACGTAAACCCAACAGTTTGTCAGTTGAAAGTGTTACAAGGACAGGCGTCCACACACAGACAGACAAAAAGTTACTTTTACAGGTAAGAAACACTTCTGTTAAACACTGCGGTGCACTGCAGTGCCTTCAGTGGGGATGTGTGATCCCGTGTATTTGTGGGTTTTGGACAAACATCTCAACATATGAGCCATCTGAGCAAGAGTTGAGACTTGAGATAAGTATAACTTTATACTGGGCTCGTCGTGATATACATCATATTAACAATATAGAGCCCTTCGTCAATATATCGCACTGGATAGAGGCCTTATCGATCGTGGGATTGTTTAACCATATTCACCACGTTGATGGTGCAGGTTGGTGGCCAGAATCAAACTGAGGTGACCACATATGTAGCGCAGTCCACTAACTGCTGTGCCACCGTTCCACCCTGTGTGTGGATAAGCATGAATAAATATGAAGCGCCGCTGAGGAAGTACGGGATTTTCTGCAGGTCAATTCAGGGGGCACGGATAAAAGAAAGATACAAGGATGAGAACAAACTTTACTTTAAATGTTTTCTTAAAAGCACCTTGAACAAACGTCCACCACCTCAAGCGGAAAGCGATGGCAAAACAGCGCACCGCAAGCCACCGGCCTCACCTCCGCCACCTCATCATCATCATCATCCTCCTCGCCATCATCGGGCCCTTCCCCGGGTCTCTTCCTCCCTCCCTCCTCTTCTTCTTTCCGCCGCCGCCACCACCACCCGACTCCTCTCCTCCTCCTCCTCCGACGCCCCCCGTTTCTCCAGCTGCTCCTTGAGTCTCGCGATCTCCTCCTGGAACTCGCGCAGCAGCGCGTCCTTGGGGTCCTCGTTGACGCGTGGGCGGTTGCGAATGTTCTTGGCGCGGTTGGCGTAGCGCAGCGTGGTGAGCGACTCGTCGTAGTTGTACGACGCGGGCCCCACGTTGGCCACCATGACGGTGCGCGCGTTCCCGCCCAGCGAGTCCTGCAGGAGGCGTGTGAGCTTCGAGTCGCGGTACGGCACGTGAGTGCTCTTGCCGTCCACCAGCGCCGAGATGACGTTGCCCAACGCCGACAGCGACAGGTTGATCTTGGTCGCCTCCTTGAGCCGCTCGCCCTGCGCCCCCGTCTTCGCCTGCCGTTCGCTGCCGGCCAAGTCGACGAGGTTCAGCTTGCCGACGCGGATGTGGCTCTCGCCGTCGGCGCCCAGCTCGCTGCACTCCACCGTGATGACAAAGATGGCGTGCGAGCGCGAGCTGTGCTCGTTCATGTTGGTGGCGCCCACCGAGCGGTTTGGTTGCCGATGCCCATCACGTGCTCGATCTCCCGCGCGCTCTTCGTCACGAAGGACGACAGGTCCTTGACGTGGATGCCCGTGTCGGGCGCTCGCGCAGCTCCAACCGCCGTGACTGGTCGCGGAGAGTAGGTCGCGGATCTCCTCCTGGTAGATCTCCAGGTAGGAGGCGCGCACCTGTCGGGGGAGCACGGGGAGGTGCCAGTGCGGGTGGGGTTAATATTATAAACTCAGACTGGTAGGCTGACGCACAGACAGGTTAACAGAGCCATGATGACTGACAAGCTTAGATACAGATTGGTTGCCCGAAACGTTGGCATAATAAAACTTTTTTCACCACCTCCAGGGAAACAATCAAAACCTTCTCAACCACTTTCATCTGCCACCACCACCATCACTACCTCTACACCCTCCCTTCTCAAATACTGCCCTCCTCTCGGCACCGCCATACCACCTATCCCCTCCACNACACAACAACCACCACGTTCCCTCTCCACCGCCACACCACCTTTCCTCTCACCACCACCGCCGCCGTAGTTACTGGCGCCCCCTCTCTCACGTACCAGGTACTGTTGGTTCTGCGAGCGGGAGATGTGTGTGAAGATGTGCTCGAAGGAGTTGGGGATGACGCCTCGGCGCTCTGGGTCGGAGCGCACGCCCTCCATCGTATAGGTCTTGCCGGTGCCCGTCTGCCCGTACGCGAAGATGGTGCCATTGAACCCGCACAGCACCGAGTCGACGAGTGGCCGGAAGCTCTCCTCATAGATGTCCAGCTGCTTGGCATCGCCGCCGTACACCGCGTCGAACGTGAACGTGCGCACTGGGTCGGCGTTGGCACGCGGGTTGCGGATCGCCACCTGCCCGGCGCGCACGTCGATGGTGATGACGCTCTCGTACGATGCCGCCGACTCGCGCGGGTTCATCGGGCGGCACCGCACCACCACGCGCACCGTCTCGGCGCTCTTGGCGCGAGACATGGCCGCCAGGTAGTGTGGAGAGGGAGGAGGGTGGGAGTGGGAGGTGGCAAGGGAGAAGATAGATCACAGTGGTGGTGGTGCTGCTGCTGCTGGTAGAGGGTGGTACTGAGGTGAGAGACAGAAGTTGGTCGAAGTGATGGAGGGGGTGGTACCGGAAGGCAGTTGAGGTGGTAGTGGTGGAAGAGAGAGGTGAGAAAGGAAGGAGAATGGATGTATTGGGAAAAGCAAGGACAGGGGATGTGGTTGTGGTGAGAGAGGAAATGCAATTGCGGTGGTGGTAGCAGTGGTGGAGAGAAAGGTCACTTGAGGTGAGGTTATGGGAGATTCTCGTGGGCGAGGAAAGGTGGTGGTCGTTGTGGTGTTATGCTGGTGGTTGTGACAGAGTTACGGGATTGAGGCAGTGGTGGTTGTAAAGACTGGGCAGTAGTGGCGGTAGTGATAAAGGTCAGGAAAGAGTGGCGGTGGTGGGTCGGTTGAGGCCACGCTCTGGCCTGACGATGGCAGGGTGAGCAACTCCAGTCTGCAAAAGAAAGTACGGCACTTATTAGAAATTCTGAGTGGAATAAATCGACCTTCAACTGTACATTAACAATACACGCCTGACATCATCTCCACTGTACATGACTGACATCATCTTCAAAGATGACCACACCCACTGACTATCGGCTGATCGGATTAAAAATATTTTAAAATTAAGCGCAGAGACACACGGAGTCTGTTAATTTCTCGAATAATGGGTGCTGTATGAACAGTGGTCTCTGCAATACTCAATGCAATACAACTTGGATTTGTACAGCATCTAAATGCAACTGCATTTCAACATAATGTACAGACAGAGTGGGCAAGAAAGAAATTATTTTTTATGCCTTGGCTTAACCAGGCAATCAAGAGTACTGAGTTCCAGGCAATAAAAGAAGCAGATGATATTGATCGACCTTCCACTGAGTGAATGTTGAGAGGTTTCAAAGCCTTGGTTGCTGGAACGGAGAGTGCATAGAGGAGAGTAGAGCGTTTAATGTTTCTATGTAAATTAAATATACGCACAATATTAATGAAAACGCATATACAAATTCGTAACATATTCAACGATACATATGCATATTTATCAATCACAAGGCATCAACAATACACATCCTGTGAAAAATATGATCACCCCGTAAAAGGAACATGGAATTTCCATAATTGTCTTGGGACTCCCAACCCTAGTGGAGGTGGCAGTATTATCCCGAGTGAGTGTGGGTTTTCACAGATTCTACAGTTTCTTGCACCTGCAGCAAAACTCTGGATTTATTTTAAATAGCTATTGGCCAAACATCTCAATGTATTGTAAATGTTGTGGCTTGGCTCCCAACACACCGATGTACTGTACTCGTGACGAATTGGCACGTTCTGTTACGTGACAACCTTACTAGTTGGCTGTGTCGGGGTGGCGGGTTTAACGACACATTTATATTTACGCGATCTAACCCAAAAAAAACTTCCATTATGGATCTCAATGTATGTATGTTGAACTTCTTTCGCACCTTACGTAGCCAACCGTGCTAATCAATCAATGCAGACAAAAAAATGTATCAGGCGCCACCAATTCCACGTTCATGTATGGACATACGCTTGAATTATTTTGCGAGTACTGTACATTATTTAAGTCTAGTTCAAACACCAACGCACGTATTTAAATTCAACACCCGTAAGAGGTGGTGGTTCAGAGGTCAAGGCAGTGGGACCTTAACGTCAAACAACTACGCCCGCTCTCCGGCGGACTGGACTGCACTGTATTTGTCGCGATAATCCCGAAGCTATCGCGTGGCTCGCAAACTTAAAACTTGGGACGTATAATTTACACGCACTGTAGCTGCCATACGCTAGAAGAAGTCGGGAGAGCTGAGCCGAGGGTGACGAGATGATGGCGTTAGAATGTAGGTAGCCGCCGTGGTTTAAACGGAGTTGTTACGGCATATCTGTCAACCCATACGGTTTACCCGTATCCTTGTACCGGGAACTTAAGTTTTCAGATCCATACGGCGTACAGCCCGTTTCAATCCGGGCAAAAAAATTGTGTATTTGTTTGTGTTTGCCCCTTGTGATGGGACTTTGTAGGATGAACGATGACATTTATAGGGCACGGGGTGACCAATAAGGTCTGAATCGGTCTGCAAAAAGGTAGGGCACTGATAAGGGGCTGACAGTATGTTAAGGTGTAATAAGTGAACCCATGATCTCAACTCCGATCACAAATGACAAACACAAAACCCCCATGATATTAAATGTGTTTTTTTCCCTTCATATATTATCCTGGATAGTGCATTACATTATTACACTGCCACCGTATATAAATCACACATCATATCCGTCGATGGGCGTAGCTGTCAGTGACCGTCAGAATGTCTCTCGCCAAGTCAGCATGCGTGTCGCGCGTCTCGACTGCATTGAGTCACCCCCAATGACGCCCTTGCATTAGCTAACAACCGTTGATGTTAGCGATTACAAGCTCATCGAATACAGCGTATGAATCATTCAGAATTCACGCACCCATCGTGCCCATCGACCGTTAGAGTCAGAATCTTTATTTATCCTGGTGAGCTACTCAGCTCTTCTTGGTTCTTTCGGTAAAGTCACGTAGAATGGAAATAATAAAATAATACAAATAAAACATAATAAAATAATTCTCACGACGTTTCGGCCACAACGCAAGCAGCCGTTCTCTCAGGTGAAGAACAGGTCTGTCGATAAGACAGAGTTCAGACTCGATAAGACAGAGTCTGTTCTTCACCTGAGGACGGCTGCTTGCGTTGTGGCCGAAACGTCGTGAGAATTATTTTATTATGTTTTATTTTTATTACTTTATTATTTCCATTCTACGTGACTTTACCGAAAGAACCAAGAAGATGAATCCCTGCAGTCACGAAAGCTTTAAATCGATACTAAGCTCTTGTTCACCAGGCGTCCAGTGAGGGGAAGGCCTTGGGTTGACGCTTGTGGGCGATGTTCAGAACACAAACGCGGCAGGCAATCGAGAGTTAGGCTGTCAGTACAGACAAACTTGACAGACGATAACTGCACCGAGATTGTCGTACAGCACGTGGGCGAGACGGGAGTGGGGGAAACAGCGGAGGCGAGCGAGCGAGAGACAGCCCCGAGACCAAGTTCCAACTAAAGCAAAACCGATGCTTCAATCGATTCGTAAATCAAGTCACGAATGACATCGCGACATTAATTTGCATTCACAATGCGCTTAATGACGACGAAATATAGACCAATATAAATTAGAACGGTGGAAGCAATACGATGCGACTACTCCACCTTCAAATAAAGAAAAACTTAACCACCAATACATGACTAAAACCAAGCTTAAAACGTCTCTTACATGCGTTCATTCGAGTCTCATCTGCAACCCCAATCGCTTTCCCGTCCTCCCAATTCGATAAGCAGCGGCAATTCGATAAGTATCGGCTCGATTGAAACGAAGACCTTTTACTTGAACAACGCATTGCGAAAATCACAGCCACCCACCCCTCATCTCCTCCCTTTGTCAACCCACCGCTTAACGGAGGGCTTTGCCCACGCCCTTAGCCGCTCGTGGGTCGGTTAATATTTAACATTTAACCATACTTCACCACGTTGGTCACCGCTGTGTTGGTATGCAGAGAGTGCCGATGGGAGGGGAGGAAGGCCTAAGACCGGTGCGAGACACGACTGGCCACAGATGTCACGACTGGCCACAGATGTCACCACTAGCCACAGATGTCACGACTGGCCACAGATGACCACTAGCTACAGATGTCACGACTGGCCACAGATGACACCACTAGCCACAGATGTCACGACTGGCCACAGATGACACCACTAGCTACAGATGTCACGACTGGCCACAATGTCACACTGCCACAGATGTCACGACTGGCCACAGATGACACCACTAGCCACAGATGTCACGACTGGCCACAGATGACACCACTAGCTACAGATGTCACGACTGGCCACAGATGTCACCACTAGCCACAGATGTCACGACTGGCCACAGATGACACCACTAGCCACAGATGTCACGACTGGCCACAGATGTCACACTAGCTACAGATGTCACGACTGGCCACAATGACACACTGCCACAGATGTCACGACTGCCACAGATGACACCACTAGCACAGATGTCACGACTGGCCACAGATGTCACCACTAGCCACAGATGTCACGACTGGCCACAGATGTCACCACTAGCCACAGATGTCACGACTGGCCACAGATGTCACCACTGGTCACAGATGTCACCACTGGCCACAGATGTCACCACTGGCCACAGATGTCACCACTGGCCACAGATGTCACCACTGGCCACAGATTCACCACTGGCCACAGATTCACGACTGGCCACAGATGATGTCGTCACCACTGGCCACAGATGTCACCACTGGCCACAGATGTCACCACTAGCCACAGATGTCACCACTGGCCATAGATGTCACGACTGGCCACAGATGTCACGACTGGCCACAGATGTCACCACTGGCCACAGATGTGACAACTGGCCATAGATGTCACCACTGGCCACAGATTCACCACTGGCCACAGATGTCACCACTGGCCATAGATGTCACCACTGGCCACAGATGTCACCACTAGCCACAGATGTCACGACTGGCCAAAGATGTCACAACTGGCCACAGATGTCACCACTGGCCACAGATGCCACTGGCCACAGATTTCACCACTGGCCACAGATATGACAACTGGCACGCGAATGCAATTGAAGGGAGACGGCTTCAGGAGTTCATAGCGCAAAGCGCTAACCGCGACGCCCACCCTCGATAGCAATACAAATAAATACGTAATAACAATAATAATTTGCTCAATAAACAGAACGTTTTTAGACGAACAAACATTTTCGCTAAGACTCGCATAGGCCGGGTGCAGGCCTCACCTGTAACGCGGTGCAAGATATCTCCCGTTCAGCCGTCGAGAGCTCTTGACGGCGCACGCTTGGTCCCTCGTCGTCGTCTTTTGATACACACGAGCATTAATATCACATTTTGATTCCCGTATTTGTTTCTAATCATAAAATACATTTGCACGAACATCACCAACGCGACCGTAAGACTAGCGGCCCGCCCTGTACTCGCTCCGCCATGGTAGCTAAATCCATAGAGCGCATGCGCTCGACCGACGCTCCCAACCAATGGGCGAGCGGCATCGCCCGACCACGTGCGCGCGCGCGACCAATGGAGCGCGACGTAGGGCGAGTCGGCCCTCGCCTATCCGCGGTGGGAATTGTAGACGGGGCGGGCTTGGTTGCTAGGGCGCGTTACCAGGGCAACGCGAGGCGGCCATAGTTACGCATTTAGCTTTCCAAATAAATTAATCTTAACTACGCAACGAATATTATTGTTTTATTAATGCACGGCAAGACCTTGACAAACCATCCAGCGTGGTGCAATCGATTGCTTACAGCAGCAGATAATGTTGACCGGGATATCCGGATTATAAGACGCACGTCCCTAAAGAGAAGCCAGGATCGATAATAAAGTTATCCCAACATTGTCCGCGGATTATAAGACGCATATAACAGACGAGTAGTCAGTTAAAGTTAAAGTTAGCCNAACATTGTCCCAATTAAAAGAGAAAAACGCCGGATTATAAGACGCATATAACAGACGAGTAGTACGCTAAAGTTAGGCCAACCTGGTCTCACACACACAGAGAGAGTCAAACAAAAAACCGGACACATATCCATCATGAGTTATATTCTTAGGTTGTTTCGGTGAAGTCACGTAGGTAGAAAATGAAAATTTAAAAAGTAAAATAAAAAGAAATAAAAATCACGACGTTTCGGAGGCAACACAAGCTTCCGTCTTCAGGTGGAACCGTCACAGCACGACAGCTGTACAAATATATTTTTTAAGTAAGATACAGCTGTCGTGCTGTGACGGTTTCACCTGAAGACGGAAGCTTGTGTTGCCTCCGAGTTGTGATTTTTATTTTATTTTTATTTTACTTTTATTTTTTTAATTAAAATTTTCTCGTGACTTTACCAAAAAACCATAAGAATATGAATCCTTGATCAGAGCTTCACATCTAGAACCATCATGAGTGCCAGTATTGAGGTTATCCAAACCTGGTCCCGCAGACACACAGACAAACCTGATTATAAGACGCATATCCCTCACAAGTTGCCACTATCAATTAAGTCACCCAAAATGGTCCAACACAGACAACCAAAAACTGATTATAAGACGCAGATCCGAAGAGTAACCAAATCAATAAAGTCATCCAAACCTGGTCCCCCACACATGCAAACACAGGTTATAAGACGCATATCCCTCACGAGTTGCCACTATCAATAAAGTCATACAAAAATGATACACACACAGACAACCAAAAAACGGATTAAAAGACGCATATCCATCACGAGGCCAGTATCAATAAATCATCAAACCTGCCCACACCATGCAAACACNCCGGATTAGACGCATATCCCTCACGAGTTGCCACTATCAATAAAGTCTCCAAAAATGACCCCACACACACAGACAACCAAAAAACGGATTAAAAGACGCATATCCATCACGAGTTGCCAGTATCAATAAATACCAAGGTCCACACACAGCAAACACACCGATTATAAGACGCATATCCCTACGGTTGCCACTATCAATAGTCTCCTGACCCCACCACCAGAACCAAAAAACGCAACTCCTGCTCTTTCCTAAAACACAAGGAAATGTGCGTTTTATAATCCGAAGAAAACTGTACACAGCAACAAGATTTGTTTTTTTTGTATTAAAGCTTATGAGATCGTCATCACTGCTGTGGTGTAGACCGATATAAAAATATCACCACAGAAGAACAATTGTGATATGATAATNGGTTTCACCCTTCTATCTGGCAACAAAACTGCACCTTTTTTACAAGAGTCATGTTTGCATTGACCACAATACCTGCATCATAAAAAACACAACTCGATAATGTATGCACTTCTTTGAAGTTGATTGTCCACACCACAGCTTTTCTTAGAGCCAGTCTAATGGTGTTCACCAGATGACGCCAAAACACACAACTCAAAGACATCACCATCAGAGTATGATGGTGTAAATGCTTACCCGAGCTTCATACCTCATGGTGCATTGTAGTTGTTTTTCGTCATCTGCAACACCATGTAGACTAGGCTCTAAGGAAAGCTGTCTCTGTGGACCAATCAACTTCAAGGACAGTGCATCCATTATCAGAGTTGTGTTTTCTGTTTGCATTATGACTGCAGGTATTGTGGTCTATACAAACATGACTCCTTGTAAAAAGGTGTCAATTTTGTTGCCAGATAGAAGGGTAAAAAAAACAATTATCATATTTTTTACCAAATGAGGTTCCATTGTAAATGTTTGTGATATAGATCTGGGTTGAAGTGGGCCTCATCAGCAGTGGANATAAATATCACGATTATGGCGATCCAGGTTATTCACATCAACCCCAAAAAAATCATCATGGACTTCATCCCTTTTATATACATACAATATAGAAGATCACCGGGTTTGATCTTCCACGAGGCTCAGGTTCACCCTAAAACCGCTCGCTGCACAACCTGGCAGCAGCAGCGTAGATGCAGATCTGATGTACACAAATGAAAATTCAAATCTCCAGTAGTAGTGTCAATGTGGTCATCCAGAACGAGAACGTAACAACGTGACGACGAACCCCATCGACTAATACGAAGGTAGAATCACAGCGATGATGATGATGATGATGCCGCTAACTCCGCTACGGCTCCTGATGGCGGTTGTCTGCTGGCTTCACCACCTGAATGGGACATTGTAGCTGCTGCTCTGCATCTACATCAGCCATTAACACCGTTATCACCAGGAGTAGCATCATTATCACCATCACCATCATTAACATCAACACCATCAACACAATCATCTACATCACCGCTGTGATAATCACCACTATAATTATCATCATCATCACCATCATAATCATTATCTGCTGGCTTCACCACCTGAACGTGGCATTGTAGCTGTTTCTCTGCATCTACATCAGCATGAACACGTTATCAAGGAGTAGCATCATTATCACCATCAACATCATTAACATCATCACCATCAACACCATCATCTACATCACCGCTGTTATAATCACCACTATAATTATCATCATCATCACCATCATAATCATTATCTGCTGGCTTCACCACCTGAACGTTGCATTGTAGCTGTTACTCTGCATCTACATCAGCCATGAACACCGTTATCATCAGGAGTAGCATCATTATCACCATCAACACGATCAATATCATTAACATCATCACCATCAACACCATCATCTACATCACCGCTGTTATAATCACCACTATAATTATCATCATCATCACCACCACTACTATCTTCGTCATCAACATCATCATCACCATAATCATTATCTGCTGGCTTCACCACCTGAACGTTGCATTGTAGCTGTTTCTCTGCATCTACATCAGCCATGAACACCGTTATCATCAGGAGTAGCATCATTATCACCATCAACACGATCAATATCATTAACATCATCACCATCAACACCATCATCTACATCACCGCTGTTATAATCACCACTATAATTATCATCATCATCACCACCACTACTATCTTCGTCATCAACATCATCATCACCATAATCATTATCTGCTGGCTTCACCACCTGAACGTTGCATTGTAGCTGTTACTCTGCATCTACATCAGCCATGAACACCGTTATCATCAGGAGTAGCATCATTATCACCATCAACACGATCAATATCATTAACATCATCACCATCAACACCATCATCTACATCACCGCTGTTATAATCACCACTATAATTATCATCATCATCACCACCACTACTATCTTCGTCATCAACATCATCATCACCATAATCATTATCTGCTGGCTTCACCACCTGAACGTTGCATTGTAGCTGTTTCTCTGCATCTACATCAGCCATGAACACCGTTATCATCAGGAGTAGCATCATTATCACCATCAACACGATCAATATCATTAACATCATCACCATCAACACCATCATCTACATCACCGCTGTTATAATCACCACTATAATTATCATCATCATCACCACCACTACTATCTTCGTCATCAACATCATCATCACCATAATCATTATCTGCTGGCTTCACCACCTGAACGTTGCATTGTAGCTGTTTCTCTGCATCTACATCAGCCATGAACACCGTTATCATCAGGCGTAGCATCATTATCACCATCAACACGATCAATATCATTAACATCATCACCATCAACACCATCATCTACATCAGCGCTGTTATAATCACCACTATAATCATCATCATCATCACCACCACTATCTTTGTCATCACCATCAACATCATCATCACCATCATAATCATTATCTGCTGGCTTCACCACCTGAACGTGACATTCTAGCTGCTGCTCTACGTCTACATCAGCAGCCGCACGACAACAAGAAGTAGAATATATTCCGGTTTTTGTTTAATTGTAGTCGAGAGTTGCCCCAATAAGATTTCGTGCGGCATGAAGAACAATTCGGGCGACCATGTCTGATAAAAAAAAAAAAGAAACAAAGTGGAGTTCTTTCAAGGAGATGGTGTCCAGGCGGATCAATGTGAGGGTCTCCTACTGATTTACTTAACTGAGCTGTGAGGGCAAACGTGAGTCGTGGAAGGTGAAGTATGCTTAACCTGCCCCGTCTGCCTCATATCTGCAGGCCAGCTCACACCCATGGCACGGCCGTGTTTGCACAGAGACCGCCACCGCTTCCTCCATCTGCACCGCGGCCTCCCATCTTCGCACCTGTGTCGCCTCAGCTTATCGGAGGTCAACATGCCATCTTGTACAAGTCAGTGCGCGTACGCGTGTCTGTCTGTCTGTCTGTATGCACGTTGGACTTCTTTTGCACCGTAGGTAGCCGGCCGTGCTAATCGGAGGTGCGGGGGAAAGGACAACAACACTAAACACAACAATAAGCGGTTCTAACGAAATTAGTTTGTCAATCGAGATGATGATTTAAAAGTGCAGAGGTCCAGTGGCTTCCTAATATTGGGAAGGAAGAGCGTTCCAGACGGCCACCAAAGCGCGTCTGAAAGCGCCGCGCGATGCGGTGACTACCGTTCTTGTTTGATTATTAGCAGCCAGAAGCCGCTGCTGCTGCGAGGATGACCACCGGAGTTCGCGTGTGGTTTATGCACCTGGACGAGATCAGCGAGGTACATGTGTATGTTGAACTTCTTTCGCACCGTACCTAGCCAACCGTGCTCATCGCAGGAGCGGGAGAAGGACAACAAACTCAACACAACAAAAGCAGTTCTAAAGAAATGAGTTTGCCAATCTAGATGATGATTTAAAAGTCCAGTGACTTCGTAACATCGGAAAGAAGAGCGTTCCAGACGGCCGCAGAAGCGCATCTGAAAGCGCCCCGCGATGCGGTGACAATCGTCGTCTTCCGTGAAGACGGAAGCTTGTGTTGCCTCCGAAACGTCGTGATTTTTATTTTATTTTACTTTTATTAATTAAAATTTTTACCTACGTGACTTTACCGAAAAAACTAAGAATATGAATCCTTGCAGTCACGAAAGCTTCAAATCTAGAATTAATCGTCGTATTTCTGTCCGATGGCTCGCAGCCCAAAAGCCGCTACCGCTGCTGCTGCGAGTGTGACCACCGGAGTTCGCGTGCCTGGTGTTTGTGCTCCTGGACGAGACCAGCGAGGGTGTTGTGGTTCATTGGTGGCAAGCGTCTTCTTGGTTCTTTCGGTAAAGTCACGTAGAATGGAAATAATAAAATAATAAAAATAAACATCATAAATAATTCTCACGACGTTTCGGCCACAACGCAAGCAACCGTCCTCAGGTGAATAACAGGGCTGTCGGAAAGGCAGCGTCTGAATGTTCCGGCCTTCATAGGTGCTCGCTAACAGCACTTGCCCCAACAGTCTGTTAAAGCTATACGGAGGTGGGGGGGTGGTGAGGTGGGGTAGGCGGGTCTTTGTCTTTTGTTTGACTCTCTTTATCTTTGCAGGCAAGTCTTGGAAGGCTCTGAGTCACTCGGAGAAGAGGCCCTTCGTGGAGGAAGCTGAGCGCCTACGAGTCCAACACATGCAGGACCACCCCAACTACAAGTACAGGCCTCGCAGGCGCAAGCAGCTCAAGAGGCTGGGCAAACGGGTGGACTCGACTCTTCTGCTCCATCATCACCACCACCACCAGCAACAACATCAGCAGCAGCAGCAGCATCACCAAGAGTTGTCTCAACAGCAGCAGCAGCTGCATCATCAGCATCAGCAACACCATCATCAGCAGTTGCAGCATCAGCAGCAACATCAGCATCATCCTCTGCTGTCCGCGGTGGATCCGGTTCACGTTGTTTGCCGCCCGCCCGAAACGGCGCTTAGAGACCTGAGCGTTGTCGCCGGGGACATTTTCAAAACCACTACCACCAACTCTACCACCACCATCATCATCAACAGCACCACCATCATCAACAGCAGCAGCAGCACTACCAACATCAGCCGCACCTTCAAGGAGTTCATCACAACAACCTTCCTCATCATCAGCAGCAACAGCAGCAGCTCTTGCAGAGCCACCACCACCATCAACAACAACAACAACATCATCATCACTCGACAGACCTGCTCTCCACCTGAGGACGGTTGCTTGCGTTGTGGACGAAACGTCGTGAGAATTATTTATGATGTTTTATTTTTATTATTTTATTATTTCCATTCTACGTGACTTTACCGAAAGAACCAAGAAGATGAATCCCTGCAGTCACGAAAGCTTTAAATCGAAATTGTGGCAAGCGCTTTGTGTGCGTACGAGCGCGACACCTCGTTAGAACCACGTGTTCGTTCGGCAACTGGAAGCCAATGCAGCTCGGCTCGCACTGGACGGACACGGTCGCATCTCGCAGTGCCCGTCACGACACGTGCCAGAGAATGTCGTACACACCGCAGCTTGGAATGGTTTTTTTGTATTGTGACCAGCAGCAGAAGCATCGTTTTCACGACATCCAACCCTACCTACGGGTTGAACCCTGAAATGAAAGCTGTCCACATGGCCATTATGTTGACATCGCCATTTTCAGGGCTTGACACGGCCATTATGAACCTTTTCAAACGGACACCCTGGCTCAGGATTCTAACCCATGGACTCAGAACGTACTGGCCCGATGTCTCTGACACCAAATGACCTTCAAGGTTAAGAGGCAAAGGTGCATCCCTGCAATTGCTTGCTAATGCCACTGCCGGCGGTAGCTCCCGGAATGTATTTGGCCTACTCTTCCACAGCGGCCATACGTATTGGGCGTTCTCACACATTACACACACCTTACTCCACCACTCGTGTCCTGTGGTCAACTAACTTTGGTCGTACCCATGGACACTGCTGCGTGGACAGAGGCAGTGTTGTGGTCAATGCAAACATGACTCCTTGTAAAAAAGGTGTCAGTTTTGTTGTCAGATAAAAGGGTAAAAAAACAATAATCATTTTTTGCTACTGACAAAGGAGGTTCCAATGGTGTAAATGCTTACCCGAGCTCTCATACTCTGATGGTGCATTGTCTTTGAGTTGTGCGCCTTTTGGCGTCACCTGGTCCAACACCATGTGAGACTGGGCTCTAAGAAAAGCTGTCTCGGGTGTGGACCAATCAACTTCAAGGACAGTGCATACATTATCAGAGTTATGTTTTTTGTTTGCATTCCGACCGCAGGGATTGTGGTCAATGCAAACATAACTCCTTGTAAAAAAAGGTGCCAGTTTTGTTGCCAGATAAAAGGGTAAAAAAATTATCATATTTTGCTTGGCAAAGGAGGTTCCAATGGGGAACAACAACCACCGTTCACCACTAAGCGGCGGTAACGTCGCCACGGCGCTTGTGCCACGCAAGGTGCACTTTAAGAACGTCGCAGAGACACACACACAGACATACCAGTGGATGTGCAAGCGGGGAGCGTGGCGCAGTGGTTAGCGCGCTGCGCTCCGAACCCGGTCACATCGGTGACGGAATATCTGAAGATGCGGTCCAGGTAAACTCTGGTGTGTCCCCATGTTTGCTGCTCGTGTGGACAGAAACTCGCATCCCATTGATTCACCTGCCGAGCCGTGAGAGCGAATCGAAAACCGGCGACCTTTGGATAAAAATTAGAGGGTGCTGACCATTAGCTTCGAATCACTTTTACCAGGCAGTACGCAAGATATGTGTGTGTATCTATATATATGTTGAAATTAACAAAAATTAACCCGTAAAAACAAAGTTTTTCACTCTAAATCCTTTATATGCGTGGCGGCCAGAGTCCTCTCGTCCTCTGGCTTGAGATGGCTGCCACCTATGGGTCAGATAATTGTCTGCCAGTATTAAGCAATTGGTAATTAAATTTTAGTTATTTTTCCCTAAACAGTGTAAAATTTTGGAAAACATTTTCAGAAAATTAATTGTCACGCACAACGAGTCTGTGTGGAAAATGTCAGCTCGATTGGATCACGGGAAGTGGGTTAAAAAACGACCTAAAGATTTGCACGGTCGTAAGCAAGCAAGCAAGTGAACTTAATATAAAGGATTTAAAAATCAAAGATCAGTAAAAATGGACGTTGGACAAACGCTGGCCCATCATTCCAACCACGTGCCAACATCGCACCAACGTCGCGCCAACGTTGGGACAACGTTGCAGGTTTAAAGGACCCCCCCCACCCGCACTCTCACACACACTCGTGCGCACACACGCGCGTGCGGTAATCTCGCAAGCCCAACACCGCTTTGTGTGCAGGAAACGTGGCGGCGACAACTGATGGAACACACATCCTCGGAAAAGTGATGTCCTGCACAGATTAGGGGCGGCGATGCACAAAAACGTGCCACATCTTCAAACGCGGGCCCCATGCAGAGACAAATACAACGGTGCCCGTGTAGCCTCAAGAGACTGTTGGGGCAAGTGCTGTTAGCGAGTCGCGCCCATGAAGGGGGTCAGTGGCCGGCATCGCCTCCGACCGCCTTTGTCTCCGCAGTTCTGATGTTTACACACCGCGCCAGGTACTCATTCGAGGCTGAGTCGACCTAGGGGAGCCCCAGTGCCGATTCAGATAATCGCCACTGGTGTTTGGCCGTGAGCGGGAATCGAACTCGGGTGGCCGGTTTCGTAGCGCAGCGTAGCGCTAACCACAGCGCTACCGCTCCCCGCAGAGAGAGCATTTACACAAGCCATACGCACGGAGAGGTCATGCTCTATGCATTTGGCATCATCAAAATACATTGAGCAAAAGGCATGAATTGTGTCTGTCTATGTGTATTCGCACGTGCTCAGCCATCGCGTGTCCAGTCACCGTATGCCCAAGCAGCTTTGTTTTATCCGGGCAGAGGGGGCTAAACGGGCGCTGCACGGGCTGGAGAAGAGATGGAGCTGATGCGATGCAGGAGGATGTGGAGCTGAGCGAACAGGCGATTACTGATACCAGCGGTGTCAAGATCGGCCCCTGTGAAGGAGGCTCGTGATGGATGCGACTGGGCAGTTGGAGGCAGTCGCCCTCCAGCAACAACGGAGGGTGGAAAAATTACGCTCACAACAACGAGCGGAGCGCCGGGGGCCTAGATGGTGCATCAGCCGTTCATCTCAGTCAGTGAAGCCATGGACACGTGGGTCTGTCCCGTGAACTCCTGACAGCAGCGAGCCTTCCACACTTCACGTGGCCTCAGAGTGCACCTAGCCTGGCACAAGCGCCGTGATGACGTCACCACCACTTCGTGGCGTATAGCGGTTGTTGTGTTTTTGCGTGTGACTGCGCTACGAACCTGGCGACCCGAGTTCGATTTCCATCGATCACGACCAGTGGCGAATATTTGAAGCGGTCCTTTATCTCCTAGGTCGACTCAGCCTTAACTGAGGACCTCGTGTGATGTGTAAACATCAACACTGCTGGCCACCCACCCCAACGTGTGCCGTGCCAGCTTTCATATTTGCTCGCTAACAGCACTTGCCCTCACAGTCTGTTTAGGCTATATGGGGGTCTTTATATTTGTAACAGTACGTATATGCAGGTGTGCATGCACGTGCACGTGTATGTGTGCGCATTTAAATTCCCATATATCCACAATGAGATTGATCCCACTTATTTAACCAGGTGAGGGGACATCGATATATTTTCCTTTGCAAGGTCAGGGTCAGGTGGTTTATTTAATTTACTCTCACTGCAGGCCTTTGTCTCTCTGTGTGTATCTGCGTGGATGTGTGCGGCATGCGGGGGAGCGGTGGCGCAGCGGTTAGCGTGCTACGGCGACCATCGGTGGCCAATTGCAGGATGTTTAAAAATATGGACCCGATTTGAAATCGCTATATCTCTGCAACCACGAACCGCCCATGAATTAAACTCTTACCACTTGAAAGGGCGGGGCATAGAGTTGCAGTTCAGCAAGACTGAATTCGTAATTGCGGTGCAGCGTGCGTTTCATCACACCCGTGACTTTTTCTGTGGGGATACGTTAAAGACCCGGGTTTTGTGCCACCATTAGCGACTAATCTGGAAGACCTCAAAAACAGAATCACGGCAGCGGTGATTTCAGTGGAAGAAGACACTTTGAGAGGCGTTTGGACGAATTCAACTATCAGACGATGTTGTACGTACAGCGGGTGGAGGGCACATAGAGCATTTATAAAATGGTTAGTAAAACTTGCTAACTCATTAAACCGTTTGTAACTTTTCGTGTAATTGTAACATGTTGCCATCGTGAAATATACTGCTTTGAAATTGGGTCCATCCTTTTCGAATACCCTGTATATTAAAACCTGTCCTAGGCCTCAAATGAGTTACCGAGTGCGATGCGTAAACATCCATCCCGTTGTGTGCCATGCCGGCCTTAATACGTGCTCGCTAACAGCACTTGCCCCAACAGTCTGTTGAGGTTATACTGAGGGGGGGGTCTTTATCTTTGTATGGGTGGTGTATGTCTATCTCGGTACATGGTGTCCACGTGTCCGTGTGACTTCTCATATCTGTATACCACGATGTGCCTGTCCATCAACCTGATTGTCTGTCTCCCTGCATGTCCATCAGTAATCCAGTCACCCAGGCCACCTACCTATTTGTTTTCATACCCCTTCATCGGCTCGCCTCTCTCGCCCTACCTACCTGTACCAGTATATCTATCGACCAGTCCCCTTGGCTTGTCTATCTACCAAGTACCTTGTCTGGCGGTCCTCCCGTCTTTCCGCCCACCGCATGCCGATCTGCCAGTGCCCCGTCTTTATCCTTATGCAGTGTCGTGTAGCTTTTATTTTACGTTGAGATGCATATATATGAAGGAGACATTGTCTGCTTATTTAATTTGGCTGTCTGTCATCCTGCCAGCCTATGTTTGAGCATATCAACCTGCTTACATACCTTCCTACCTGCCTCCGTGCCTGCTTGCCAATATACCTACCTTCCTACATATCTGCCTACCTACTTACCTCACTACTTACCTCACTGGTTACCTATCTGCCTACCTACTTACCTGCCTGCCTACCCAAGCAAAGAGACGAGATGTTAACTACCTCGCCTGGTATACAGGAGGTCGTGAGTTCGATTTTGACGTTGACGCCTGCTGCTGTATATTTGGTGTTTGAATGTTCTCCCCGTGTCGCGTGGATTTTTCTCCGGGTCCTCCGGGTTTCCCTCCACGTTTATAATCAACATCACGCGTTTAGAGTATTCGGCTGCTATGAATTCCCACATGATGAGCCACTTCGTTGAGCTATCATTTGCGACCAGGTCGCGTCTGAAAAAGCTACATAGCTCAGTGGGGCCTTACCTGGTAAAATAAAAAAACAATAGCTTTAGTTTTGTCCATCATCATTATCTCTGGCCAGCCACTGCACTTTCCACTGACCACCTCCCACCGCCTCCCCCCCCCCACACCACCCACCCACTCCTCCTTCCGTCACTCCGTCTCCTCCTGCAGTGTCTCCTCCTCGTTCCTAATTCGGGTTCAAGGCTGTGTTCGCGTGCGCGCGGATTTCATTGGGAAGCACCTGATAGCGTGGCGCGCGCTGGGCCCTCAGACCCAGGGGGGGGGGGGGTGGGAGGGGTGGGAAGAGCGGCTCAATGCGCGGAAGTGACTCAGAGATTACGACCGCAGACACGCAATGTTTAAATAAATTACGCCTTGACAATGCAGCAGTCACTGCTACCGCTGCTGCGGCTACGGCTGCGATGTTTAGATGAATTGCCGCCGATCAACCCGCTCCCTCCCCGCCCACATACGCCGACCATGGGAACGTGGAGTTTCCACCGCTGTCCTTTAGGACCACGCTAACCCATGCACGCTATACGTCTAAACCGGGAATAACGCTATGTTTGATTGTGATCATGTCGAAGAAGAAAAAGTGGAAATTCCAATGCTGCGTCGTGCCAATAATTTAACCAATAAATATCTCACTGAGTCTCAAGACACCTTATACAGGAGGGTCCTGCTACATTGGGATGTTGGGTCAATAATATTTTGAACAATGAGGGAGTTGTGTGGCAAAACGCCACGCTCGTCCGCCTTTCTTTCCCCAGTGCTGGTCTTCACGCACTCCAGAAAGAATACCTTTTGATCTGACGCGACCTATAGATAGGAGAGGCCCAGGACTGATTCTAATATCACTCGGTGGGCTTCGTACGGTGCGAAAGAAGTCCAACAGACAGTGAAATACATACTCGCCACTGATGTTAACCGTGCCCGAAAATCTGACTTCGTAGCGAAGTGTGCGTTTCATGTGTCTGTGTAAATGTGTGGGTTCCGTGAGTCTGTCCGTTTGTACGAGTCTGTATGTACGCACGCGAGTCTGCGGGGAGCGGTGGTGCAGCGGTTAGCTCGCTGCGTTACGAAGCCGCGGATCCGAGTTCGATTCCCGCGCACGGCCAACACCGGTCCCTTGGTCTCCCCCAGGTCGACTCAGCCTCAAATGAGTACCTGGTGCGGTGTGTAAAAAATCACCGCCACTGGGAGACAAAAGCGTGGTGCTGGCCACCCACCCCCTCTTGTACCGTTCCAGCCTTCATAGGTGCTCGCTAACAGCACTTGCCCCAACAGTCTGTTAGGGCAAGTGCTGGTAGCGAGCAGCAGCGCCTATGAACGAGATAAAGACAAAGACCCCCGTCTAGCCTTAACAGACTGTTGGGGCAAGGCTGGTAGCGAATAGCAGCGCCTATGAACGAGATAAAGACAAAGATCCCCCGTCTAGCCTTCAACAGACTGTTGGGACAAGTGCTGTTAGCGTGCACCTATGAAAGCCGGCACGGCACACGAGGGGGCGGGGTGGTCAACACCACGCCCGGCCGCCTTTGTCTCCCCAGTAGTGATGTTTACATACCGCACCAGGTACTGTACTCAGGACCGGTTCAGATAATCGTCGCCGGTGTTGGCCGTGAGCGGGAATCTAACTCGGGAACTCAACAGGTGTGTGTGTGTGCACAGTGTAATCCGCACACACACACACGCTCACACAAACCCAGCCGCACACACACAAACTCATCCGCACACACACACACACAACCAGCCGCACACACTCACACACCCACGCACACACACANACCCAGCCGCACACACACACACCCAGCCGCACACACACAACCCATCCACACACACACTCAACAACCCATCCACACACACTCAACAAACCCATCCACACACACACACCATCCACACACACTCACACAAACCCATCCACACACACAACAAACCCATCCACACACACACACACAAACCAGTCGCACACACACTCACACAAACCAGTCCACACACACACTCACAAACCCATCCGCACACACACTCAACAAACCATCCACACACACACTAACACACACCCAGCNCACACACACTCACACAAACCATCCACACACACACACTCACACGNACCCATCCGCACATACAGTCACACAAACCCATCCACACACACANTCACACCCAGCCGCACACACACACTCACACAAACCCATCCACACACACACTTAGCCGCACACACACACACACCCATCCGCAACACACCTCCACACACCACGCACACACACACACCTGTTGAGTGACCAACCCCGGAGGGTGGCACGTGCCTGCGTGACATCCATCACGACGCTGTTTTCCCAAACAGCGTTGTGATATGAGCTCGAAAGATGAAGAGAGAGAGGGGGGGGGAAAGAAAGATTTGTACATTCGGCTGCCTTATTTCTTTTGAAAATCCGCCAGCTGTCAAGAGCACCCGATAAGGAGTGTTTTTGCGGGAGTGTTTTTGCCGGAATGATTTTTTTCTGGAGGGACCCGGGGTGGGTTGGTTGGCACAGAGGGCAAATCACGCTGAGCTTGGAACCACTCAGAGGCCCGGTGGTTCGATTCCTGGATACAGCCCCCAACCCCTAGTGATTGCTTCGCGGTGGCTAGGAGATGTTAACTACCTCGCCTGGTATGCAGGAAGTCGTGGGTTCGATACCGACCCTGACGCCTGCTGCTGTGTATTTGGAGTTTGCGCGTTCTCCCCGTGGTCACGTGGATTTTTCTCCAGGTCTTCCGCTTTTTCCCTCCACGTTTAGAGCATTTGGCTGCTGTGAATGTCCACGTGATAAGACACTCCGTTGAGCCGGAATCTGTGGCCAGGTCACTTGTGAAAAAGAGCTATAGCTCATATTCTTAGGTTTTTTTTCGGTAATAAAAGTAAAATAAAAATAAAATTTTTATCTTACTTTTATTAATTTAATTTTTTACCTACGTGACTTTACCGAAAAAAAGCCTAAGAATATTAATCCTTGCAGTCACGAAAGCTTCAAATCTGGAAGCTATAGCTCAGTGGGCCTTACCTGGTAAAACCAAACATTGTTTAATAGTTCAGTTTATAGATTGGAGTCGGGTTCTCAAGGGGACAGTGCAGCTTCAGAGGGTCGGAAAATGCAGTTCTGGAGCCGCATGCGACTTTTTACGGACTGCAATTATGGCTTTTGAAATGTTGTTGGGGGGGGGGGTTACCGAATTCGTAAAATCTCTCCTCTTGTTATTTTGGTTGCCGAGCCCTGACCATGGAAGTCCAGTTCACCATGGGAGTCCAGTTCACCATGGGAGTCCAGTTTAACATGGATGTCCAGTTTACGATGGAATTCCCCTTTTAATATGGAGGTCCAGTTCACAGTGAAAGTTCAGTTTACCGTGGGAGTCCAGTTCACCATGGGATTCCAGTTTACCATGGGAGTCCAGTTTGCCATGGGATTCCAGTTTAACATGGATGTCCAGTTTACCATGGGATTCCAGTTTACATGGAGTCCAGTTTACATAANAGTCCAGTTCACCATGAAAGTTCAGTTTACCGTGAGAGTCCAGTTTACCATGGGAGTCCAGTTTACCATAGAGTCCAGTNCACGATGAAAGTTCAGTTTACCATGAGAGTCCAGTTCACCATGGAATTCCAGTTTACCATGGGAGTTCAGTTTACCATGAAAGTTCAGTTTACCGTGAGAGTCCAGTTTACCATGGGAGTCCAGTTTACCATAAGAGTCCAGTTCACAATGGAATTCCAGTTTACCATGGGAGTTCAGTTTACCATGAAAGTAAAGTTTACCATGGAAGTCCAGCTTACCACGCGACTCTAGTTTACCATGGGCAGGGGTCAGCAATCTGCATCTCCGTGGTACTATTTATTGAGGACCGTCTCGCATTCACCAACAATGCATTGCGGCTCTTGAAATTTACCGACATCGAAAAGAATGTCTACTCCTGTCATTTCCGTTATCTGCTGGCGGAGTCTAGGTAGTACGCTCACCACTGTGCCACTGCTCCTAATCATTATTGCACTGCACTTTTATGTTTCTCTGGAGAGTGCTGCAAGTCCTCGCTTAACGCCCGGTGTTCACACCTTGACGCGTTTTCGCTGTAACGCGATTCTTCCATTTGGGAACAATTTTCGTACGATACGGAACGCGTCCCGTTACAACACGGAACGCGTCCCGTTATAACGCGGTTTCTGAGCGGTCGACGACGAACTACTTTCTTGAGCTGCGAGGCTGGCGGGACGATGCAGTGCGCGGAATGGTACAGTAACACTGGGGCGCACCCTCAGTAAATCGTCCCGCCATCTCACCGCGTGTGCGTAGTCACATCGTGTCTCGCCAAACCTCGCCGTTATATTATTTATGGGAAACAGTTTTCGCTCAACGCGGTTTTACCGCTTAACGCGGTATTTTCCATCTTCCGCGACAAAAACGAGGACTCATTGTACTGCACTTCTATGCTCCCACGGCCCTGTTGGCTACGCTGCACGTGGCCGCCTGTAGTCATGCACTGTGTGGAGCAGGCAGCAGTGGGGTTGGGGATCACGCACTGATGCTGTGAAATGCCCTGACGGTACAGCCACAAACTGTGTGGACGAATCTCCATCTGTTGATTCCATCTGTACGGGGGGGGGGGGGGAAGCGTAACTCCCCTCGCACAAAGGCGTGGGCTATCTCTGGGCGCTCCCGTTTTCCGAACACATTGTATCATAAATAACTCATCGTTAATTGTCTAAACAGAGCTTAAAATAAAATATAAACTGCAATAGGAACCTCCTGAAAAGGAGTAATTTTGACTCAAAAGTTTCGCTGTCCTGGATTGATTAGTACAAAAAAGTTTTATTGTTGTCAAGTACGGTACAAAAGAAAACCCCACGGCCTTTTACATCCAACAGTTGATTACAAAAAACAGGGTGAACATTCATTATTAATATTGTTACGATATAAGAAGTCATAAATGCAAACAAAGGGGCAATTGAAGTGTTATTTGTGTAACACAATGCGGCCGTTTTCTCTCCCCATTGTGTCGGCCCAAAATATACATCACGTGAAGAAATACATCCTTTATTCCGTAAAGAATTAACAACAACAAAAAGCCAAATCAGTCAAACGTGTTGACAGATTAAGTTAAATAAACCACGGGGGGTGGGGGTGGATTGGAGGGAGGAGGGGGGGCGAAAGAGGGCTCTGGTGGTGGTGGTGGGTGAATATCAGCGTGACTTTGAAAGTGATTATTCCATCATTACCAGCCTTGATCTATCCACTGCTAAATGAACCCCCCATCCAACCCAGCCCAATTCGTGCGGGTCAGTTCTGTTGTTTGACACGAACCATCGCGCGATCTCAGAATGAGCCCAGCAGATCGACGGAATGGAAGAATCGATCCAGCGTTCGTTTCACAACCCCATTCCCCCACGCCACCCTGTACCTCTCTATGCCTTACTCCAGAGGTTCTTCTTATTCTTAGCCTGGGGTGCGCGCACATCCCTGAGGAGTGCGAGATGCCCTTCCTGGGGGTGCGAGACACGTCCAGATATGTTTTTAGAAGGTGAATCATCGAAGACATAGATTAAGCACGGGCATGTAAGCACAACTTACATACTGTTTGGTTCTTTCGGTAAAATCACGTAGGTAGAAATTAAAATAAATTAAATCACGACGTTTCGGGCGCAACACAAGCGTCCGTCATCAGGTGGGACAACCATAGCAAGAAACAATCAGCTAAAATCAGCAATCAGCAGTTGTTTATTGATGTGGTTGTCCCACCTGATGACGGACGCTTGTGTTGCGCCCGAAACGTCGTGGTATAATTTGTTTTATTTTCTACCTACGTGACTTTACCAAAAGAACCAAAGAGTATGGATCCCTGCAGTCACGAAAACTTCAAATCTAGATAACAACTTATTTTTTATTTTATTTATCAAACCACTTTGTATTTGTTAACATTGTTAAAAAATGTTTTACGATTAAGAACCAAAGGGGTGCAATTCTGCAGTAAAGGTTAAGAACCCATTTTCCATTCATCTAGAATTGAAGCTTTCGTGACTGCAGGAACCCATACCCTTTGGTCCTTTCGGTAAAGTCACGTAGCTAGAAAGTAAAATAAATCACGACGTTTCGATTGCAACACAAGCAATCATCATCAGGTGGGAAAACCACAGCAAGAAAAAAAATATTTTAGTAGCTGAAGTGGAGAGAGAGCTGCCGTGGTCAGAGGCCTTACTCGAACCCAGCGGTTCTCAACTCGCGTGGCGCGATAGCCAATTCGGAGGGGAGGGGAGGGGGGCGCAGACTGCGGCGTGGATCCTGTGCAGGATAAATAACATTTTATAGAATATGCGACGGTTGGGGCGGGGTAGGGGGCTGCGGGCGAGAGACCTTTAGTTGCGCGTCGAGATTACAAAGCACACCGCTCCACAGCGTGGAACGAAATGCCTTCCAACACCACGTTGGACAACGTGATGTGTTTGTGTGTTGTGTCCTTCGTACGCCGGTGGGGTGGGGAGGGTGGGATAGACGGGGGGGATGGTGAGCACGTGGACCAGTGGACTTCATTGGGGGGGTGGGGGCATCGTTCCAAACATCATAACAAGCGTGTTGAGAACCACGGCCCTAACACGACCCGACCCTAACCCCGGGGCCGCTCTGTGCGGTGCGCAGCTGCGTGGCTTACGCGGCGGCCCTAATGCACTCACGGCTATGAAGTCGAAATTGGCCCCTGAAGACCAATAGCGATGGGCTGGGTCGGACGGTGTTGACCCTGTGGCGTTCCCTCCCTGCCCAGTGACAGTGGCAGCTGAGCGTTGTGTGTGGGGGAGGAGCGGTGGCGCAGTGGTTAGCTTCATGGCTCTTCTGATTCCTCCAGGATCAATAATATTCTGATTCTGACTGTATGGGCCTGCCTCAGTCAGCCCCCCCCTCCCTCCACCTCTCATAGCCATGCACCCCCCTCCCACCCTTGTGTGTCACGAAGGCCTTAATAGGTGCTCGCTAACAGCACTTGCCCCAACAGTCTGTTAAAGCCTTTTGGTTCTTTCGGTAAAGTCACGTAGAAGGGAAGTAATAAAATAATAAAAATAAAACATAATAAAATAATTCTCACGACGTTTCGGCCACAACGCAAGCAGCCTGAAGACCAGGTCTGTCGGGAGACAGACCTGGTCTTCACCTGAGGACGGCTGCTTGCGTTGTGTTATTTTTATTATTTTATTATTTCCATTCTACGTGACTTTACCAAAAGAACCAAGAAGATGAATCCCTGCAGTCAAAGCTTTAAATCGAAAGTCTGTCAAAGGTTATTCGGGGAATATTTGTTTTTTCTATATTCTTGTGGGGAGCGGTAGTGTAGCGGGTAGCACTACGCTGCGCTACGAACCCATCGGCCCGAGTTTGATTCCCGCTCACGGCCAACACCGGTGACGATTATCTGACCCGGTCCTGGGCCTCCCCTAGGTCGACTCAACCTCAAATGAGTACCTGGTGCGGTGTGTACTAATATCGGCACTGGGGAGACAAAGGCGGCCGGGCGTGGTGCTGCGTGTGCCGTGCCGGCTTCATAGGTGCTGCTCGCTAACAGCACTTGCCCCAACAGTCTGTTAAGGCTATACGGGGATATTTGTCTTTTGTGTGTGTGTGTCCAATACAAGTGATGAATATTTGAACCGGTCCTGGGCCTCCCCTAGTCGACTCAGCCTCAAATGAGTACCTGGTGCGTGTGTACTAATATCGGCACAGGGAGACAAAGGCGGCCGGGCGTGGTGCTGGCCACCCACCTCGAGTGCCGTNCCGGCTTCATAGGTGCCGCTACTCGCAAGAGGCACTTGCCCCAACAGTCTGTTACAGGCTACACGGGGATCTTTGCATTTGTCTTTGTCACGTTATTGTGCAAACCCCTCGTCTCTTCGGAAACGACTCCCCCCCCTCGTCCCCACCCCGCCTCAGTAACAATGATGCTGTGCCTTGCCTATTAATATTGTTTCGTGACTGCAGGAATTCATATTCTTTGTTCTTTCGGTAAAGTCACGGAGATTTTATTATTATTATATATTATTTTATTTACTTTTACTTTTCTATCTACGTGACTTTACCGAAAGAACCAAATAATATAAATGTAATAATTAATGATCAGAGGCTTGGAGTGTGGAAATAAGTAAATAATGTGTTTTGTGGCGGGAGGGGACACGGGGGGGGGGGGGTTGGTGGGTGGGGCAGAGTGGTGGGTGGGGGGGATTGGTGGGTGTGGGGGTTGGTGGGTGGGGGTTTGTGTTTGGGGGTTGGTGGGTGGGGTTTGTGTGTGGGGGNTTGGTGGGTGGGATGGGGTGAGTGTGGGGGTTGGTGGGTGGGTTGGTGGGTGGGGGGTTGGTGAGTGGGGGTTGGTGAGTGGGGGTGTGTGTGGGTGGGGGGTTGGTGGGTGGGGGTGAGTGTGGGGGTTGGTGGGTGGGTTGGTGGGTTGGTGGGTGGGTTGGTGGTGGGGGGTTGGTAGGTGGGGGGGGGGGTGAGTGTGGGGGTTGGTGGTGGGTTGGTTGGTGCGTGGGGGGTTGGTAAGTGGGGGTTGGTGAGTGGGGGGTTGGTGGTGGGGGTTGGTGAGTGTGGGGGGTTGGTTGGTGAGTGGGTGGGTGGGTTGGTGAGTGGGTGGGTGGGTTGGTGAGTGGGGGTGTGTGTGGGTGGGTGGGTGGGAGAAAGAAACAACACAAACTGCGGCTCGCAAAACAGGAAAACTACAACTCCCACACCCACTCACTCCCTCGCCACACAAAGACAAAGGTCCCCCGTGTAGCTGCCAACAGACTCGCTGGAGCAATCGCTGTTGGTGAGCAGCAGCAGCAGCGCTGCCGGTGATGGAGGCCTGCACGTCCCTCTAATCGGTGAGAGGGCCGTGGGTTGGGCAGACGCCCGGCCACCCACCCCTCATGCTCAACCCCCATTGTGACGCTCACCCTCCCGCAGACTCACCGCACACCATTAGAACACACTCACACCACACCCTCACACACACCACGCTAACACACCAAAACACATCATTCTAACGCACTCACATCACACCCTCACCGCACACTCGCCGCACACCATTCTAATACACACACCATTCTAACGCACTCACATCACACCCTAACACACCATTCTACCACACCAGAACACACACCATTCCAGCACACACACACACGCGCGCACACGAACCACTTTATACTGGTAGGAACCTCTATTTACACCAGCCCACAGGATTATTGTGTCCGTCCGTCGCGTAGGGAGGGCTGGGTGGGGAGAGGAGGGTGGGGAGGGCTGGGTGGGAGGGAAGGGTGGGGAGGGCTGGGTGGGAGGGTGGGGAGGGGCTGGGTGGGGAGGGTGGGGAGGGTGGGAGGGGCTGGGTGGAGAGGGTCTGCTCGCCCGTGGTGCCCTTATAAAACTCAACGTTTAACCTACTCACGACGGCTTGTGCCCGCCCTCACAGTCGGGCATATTTGCGGAGTACACCACGCCGCCGTTGACCCTGGCCATTGACCGAGCAACCCAACGTTCCTACCACCTCCCTCCGCAGGAATGTGTTACAACATCGCTGCTGTTGTTGGATAAAGTGACTGACACACAGACGCGCGCGCGTGAGAGGCTCGCACACGGTAAGTATTGTCAACACGTGGATTATGAAACAATTTCATTTGAAGTCGTCCGTGTTAAGCGTTGTTCACTGCGTCACGCGGTCATTCCTCACTTCGTATGTACTCATCTCAGTCACTCTTCGCAACGTTCTAGACAACATGGGACGGCCAAGTGCCTTATGAATGTCAAACAATCATTATTATCAACAACAATAGTTAATGATGATGAGCATATGTCACGGAACTCGCTATATACTATACAGACAGTGCCGGATTATCCCAGTAGCACAAGTAGCTACATGTGTAGTAGCTGCTACATATGTAGTAGCGACTACTAGTGTAGCTACTACATATGTAGTAGCTACTACATATGTAGCTATTACATATGTAGTAGCTACGGGCCCCGCACTTTCAAGGTGCCCCGCGCTAAATGCTTTCAAGCTATTAATTCTGGTTCAGTGATTCTGCACTTGCTCTATTACTATAGTACTATACTGCCTTCGACTTTTATGAACGACTGAGTGCTTAAGGTTAGCGATTTTACCGTGCAAGTAAAAAAATTAGTGTTTTAATATTTACGTATATTTCTTTAGGGCCCCTTTATAACATACGAGCGGGAATTACCCGGCGTTGCCCGGCGAAAAGACACACACATACACATCGACTTACACACACAGAAAGACATCGACTTACACACACACACACNTCGACTTACACACACACCGACTTACACACACACACACATCGACTTACACACACGCACACATCGACTTACACACACACATCGACTTACACACACACACATCGACTTACACACACACATCGATTATACACACACACACACATCGACTTACACACACACACACATCGACTTACACACACACACACATCGACTTACACACACACCGACTCACACACACACACNTCGACTTACACACACACAGACTTACACACACACACACACATCGACTCACACACACATCGACTTACACACACACACACATCGACTCACACACACATCGACTTACAAACACACATCGACTTACAACACACACAGACACACACACACACACATCGACTTACACACACACACCGACTCACACACACACACATCGACTCACACACACATCGACTTACAAACACACATCGACTTACACCAACATCGACTTACACACACACACACATCGACTTACACACACAGACTTACACACACACACACATCGACTTAGACACACACACACACATCGACTTACACACACACACACATCGACTAACACACACATCGACTTAGACACACACACACACACATCGACTANACACACATCGACTTACACACACACACATCGACTTACACACACACACACATCGACTTACACACACACACATCGACTTACACATACACACACATCGACTTACACACACATCGACTTACACACACACACATCGACTTACACACACACACATCGATTTACAACACACACACACACNTCGACTTACACACACACACACATCGACTTACACACACAAAGACATCGACTTACACACACACATCGACTTACACACACACACCANCANATCCTACACCCCCGCACAGCTGAATCCGGCACTGGCTGCAGAGTGACGAGTAACGTCCGAACCCGGAGTCCTGATCATGGACGACCGGTCGACCCGCAACCCTTGGGGAGACAAAGGCGGCCGGCCGTGGGTGGTTTTCCGGACTCGCGCCCGCCTCGTGTTGACGAACGTCATAGGTGGCTCAGCTCACACAAATGCTTGCCCGAGAGTCGGCGAAGGCTACACGGGGGACCTTTGTCATTGTATGCTTTATTTGATTGATGGTTTCACATACGGTATAGTATGTCAAATCATCTCGGTCATCTCGGTCAGTCGACCCGTGGCACCTGGGTCTGCCCCGTGACCTCCTGCCAGCGGGCGTTCGACACTTCACGTGATAGCCTCAAGTGCACATGGCTGGCACAAGCGTCGTGGTGACGTCACCGCCACTTAGTGGCGAATGGCGGTTGTTGTTGTTATAGTACACGTGTGTGTACGTGCGTGGTTTGCCGGCCTTCGTCGGTGTTACGCAGCGAACAGCACTTGTCCCAGCAGTCTGTTAAGGCTATACGGGGGATCTTTGTCTTTGAAGGTCACACTTGCACCATAGCCCTGTTAAGGCTATACGGGGATCTTTGTCTTATGGTTGACAGATAGACACGACGAGACGCAGTACGAGCATAGTGTGAATGTTTTATTTACTTGAAACTAAAATATTTTCATTTCGCCTGGGAGCCGCACTGAGCAAGCAGCTCTTTCTTCAGAAGCGACGTGGCCACAAATGACAGCTCAACGAAGTGGCTCATCACGTGGATTGTACAGAAGCCCGAAACACTCTAAACGCGTAACCATGTCGATTCTAAATGTGGAGGGAAAAACACGGAGAACCGGAGAAAATCCACTCGACCACGGGAGAGAGAGAGAGAGACTAATTCTAGATTTGAAGCTTTCGTGACTGCAAGGATTCATATTCTTAGTTTTTTTCGGTAAAGTCACGTAGGTAAAAATAATTAATAAAAAAATAAATAAAATCACGACGTTTCGGAGGCAACACAAGCCTCCGTCTTCAGGTGGAACCGTCACAGCACGATAGCTGTATCAAGTGAGAAATTCCAACAAACAGAGAGAGAGACGCCGCAAACTCCACATACAAGCAGGCGTCAGGGTGGGATCGAACCCATGACCTCTGTAAACCAGGCGAGGGACATCTCGAACCGCATGCGATGCACGTCCAGATAACATTAACCATTCGGGCAACTGCCCTGGAGAAAAAAAGTGAAAACGCGAACCTGGCGCACGAAGAACTCCCACGTGTGTTTCGCCAAATACGCGAATCGCGTTTTCCCCTGGCAGCTTCCCGTCGTCGGCTTCCGTTTTGCTAATTGTAAATCATTTTAAATTCCGAGGGCAATCACGCGTTGAAAGCGTCGTTACGTAACCAATAGTGCCAGTGCCCCTACCTTTATTGCGGACCAATTCAGACCGTGTTGGTCACCCCGTGCCCCTTATAGATGTCAACGTTCATCCTACAAAGTGCCATGGGTTGACAGGGTTGACAGGTTTGGATAATCCGTGCACGTGCACATATATATAGTTGTTGTTGTAAATTGTTAATTTGGGCAAGAGGACAACAAGGGAAATAACTCATCAGTAACAGTGTAGCCATCATCATCATAAACATCGTCATCCACATCACCATCAACATCATCATCGACATCACCATCATCATGAACATCATCAGCATCCCTCACTGTATCTACCACCAAATGCACTCGATGTTGTTTGATTGCACTCTACATGAGGCTATGCGGTCGGACGTGGAGCATTAGCGGTGTGTACTGTGTGTGTANTGTGTGTGTACTGTGTGTGTACTGTTGTGTACTGTGTGTGTACGTGTGTGTACTGTTGTGTACTGTGTGTGTACGGTGTGTGTACTGTCAGTACTGTGTGTGTACTGTGTGTGTGTACTGTGTGTACGGTGTGTGTACTGTCAGTACTGTGTGTGTACTGTGTGTGTACGGTGTGTGTACTGTCNGTACTGTGTGTGTACTGTGTGTGTGTACTGTGTGTGTAGTGTGTACTGTGTGTGTACTGTGTGTGTAGTGCTGTGTGTGTACGGTGTGTGTACTGTCAGTACTGTGTGTGTACTGTGTGTGTACTGTATGTGTACTGCGTGTGTACTGTATGTGTACTGTGCGTACTGTGTGTGTACTGTGTCAGTACTGTGTGCGTACTGTGTGTGTACTGTGTGTGTTTACTGTGTGTGCTGTGTGTTTACTGCGTGTGTACTGTATCAGTACTGTGTCAGTACTGTGTGTGTACTGTGTGTGTACTGTGTCAGTACTGTGTGTGTACTGTGTGTACTGTGTGTGTCAATTGTGTGTGTACTGCGTCAGTACTGTGTGTGTACTGTCTGTGTACTATGTCAGTACTGTGTGTGTACTGTGTGTGTGTACTGTGTGTGTACTGCGTCAGCACTGTGTGTGTACTGTGTCAGCACTGTGTGTGTATGTCAGCACTGTGTGTGTACTGTGTGTGTGTACTGTGTGTGTACTGTGTGTACTGTGTGTACTGTGTGTGTAGTGTCAGTACTGTGTGTGTACTATGTGTACTGTGTGTGTGTACTGTATGTGTGTACTGTGTCAGTACTGTGTGTGTACTGTGTGTGTGTACTGTGTGTGTACTGTATGTATACTGTGTGTGTACTGTGTGTGTACTGTGTCAGCACTGTATGTGTACTGTGTCAGTACTGGGTGTGTACTGTGTGTACTGTGTGTGTACTGTGTGTGTAATGTGTCTGTGCTGTGTGTGTACTGTGTGTGTACTGGGTGTGTGCTGTGTGTGTACTGTGTGTGTACTGTGTGTGTTCTGTGTGTGTACTGTGTGTGATGTGTGTGTGTACTGTGTGTGTACTGTGTGTGNACTGTGTCTGTGCTGTGTGTGTACTGTGTGTGTACTGTGTGTACTGTCACTACTGTGTGTGTACTGTGTGTACTGTGTGTGTACTATGTGTGTACTGTATGTGTACTGTGTGTACTGTGTGTGTACTGTGTCAGTACTGTGTGTACTGTTTGTGTACTGTGTGTGTTTACGGTTTGTGTACTGTGTTAGTACTGTGTGTGTACTGTGTGTGTACTGTTTGTGTACTGTGTGTGTACTGTGTGTACTGTGTGTGTACTGTGTGTGTGTACTGTGTTAGTACTGTGTGTGTGTGTACTGTGTGTACTGTGTGTGTATACTGTGTGTATTGTGTGTGTACCGTGTGGGTACCGTGTTAGTACTGTGTGTGTACTGTATGTGTACTGTGTGTGTGTACTGTGTGTGTGTACTGTGTGTGCTGTGTGTACTGTGTTAGCACTGTGTGTGTGCCGTGTGTGTACCGTGTTAGTATTGTTTGTGTACTGTATGTGTACTGTGTGTGTACTGTGTGTGTGTACTGTGTGTACTGTGTGTGTACTGTCTTAGCACTGTGTGTGTACTGTGTCAGCAATGTGTGTGTACTGTGTGTGTGTACTATGTGTGTACTGTGTGTACTGTGTGTGTGTACTGCTTGTGTACTGTGTATGTGCTGTGTTTGCTGTGCGCGCTACTCGGCAGGCAGCAGTCTCCTCGTGCCACTGTGGCTATGAGATGTTAACTCCTCGCCGGGTATGCAGGAGGTCGTGGGTTCATCCCGACCCTGACGCCTGCTGCTGTATATTTGAAGTCCGCATATTTATCTCTTACCGTGGTAGCCTGGATTTTCTCCGCGTCCTCAGTTTTTTCCCCTCTACATTTAGGATCGTGGGTTTCGAGTATTTAAGTGCTATAAATATCAACGTTATGAGCCAATTCGTTGAGCTATCATTTGTGACAGGCGCTTCTAAAAAAAAGAGCTTCTATCGCTCAATGGGCCTTACCTTATAAAAAAAATATGTAAGTAGTTGAGTTAAAAATAAATCGTGTCGTAGCCTTATGCGCACTATTTTTTTTATATTAGAAGACATCTACCGCGTAAAGCGAGGGAACCCTTTGCAAGATGTGCCGTTGTATTCTCCGCATCGGGACTCGAGTGCTTTCTATCCGCTTAGGCGTCACACTCTTTGAGTGTCAGCCACTCGAAAGTGTACGAACGGTCAACACTGTGACTGAATTACGCTGATATTTAGCAACCCTGCACCACACAACTCGGCACAGCTGTACAAACCTTCCTAAGCCTAGCTTACGAATGTCGAGGTGGTTCCAATGTGCGATGTATGTCGTTGCAAGCGTAGAGCCGCCTGCATCTGCGTCAAATTGCGGTTCTCAAATCCCTTCCACGACGTTTTATAAAAAGTTGACATCAGCATCAGCTCGGTCGACGTCAAATGCCGACATGGACTCCAGAGTTCGAGAATCGGAGCCAAAGTTGGCCGGCAACTCAGCCCCGGTCATCAATCATCGCTCAGCTTGGTCGATACAATTAGTACCATTCAGTGGGATGTCAACTGAACGGTGGCCATCCTATAGAATGGACTGGCGGTCACCCGGCCAGGGATTGTGGAATTTCCACCACTGGCTCATGAGATGCGCCCACCCCCCCCCCCNATTTGAATATAATTATTAATCGTAGCGATAATGTCCACAAGTCTGTCAATCAGCTGTTTCTCCACACTGTTGTTGAAGTGTGTCCGTACTGCACCACGCTGATTCAGCGCGGCTTGGTGAAGTTTCAGGTTTCAGTTTATTTATTAGTGGGGGTGTGTGGGAGTGAGCGGGGGGGGGGGCCGTCACCGGTTCGGGTACCACTCGCCACTGACGTTTAAAGCCGTGGTCGGGAATCGAACTGTGGGCGTTTGGTTCACCTGGCAGGGCATGTGAAATGCACGACCTCCACGCTACATTATAACGTTACACGTAGTGCCGGATTATTCTCGTAGCACAAGTAGCTACTACATATGTAGCTACACATGTAGTAGCTACACGTAGTAGCTGCACGTGTAGTAGCTACACGTGTAGCAGCTGCACGTGTAGTAGCTACACGTGTAGTAGCTACACATGTAGTAGCTGCACGTGTAGTAGCTACACATATAGTAGCTACACGTGTAGCAGCTGCACGTGTAGTAGCTACACATGTAGTAGCTACATATATAGTAGCTTCACGTGTAGTAGCTTCACGTGTAGTAGCTGCACGTGTAATAGCTTCACGTGTAGTAGCTACACGTGTAGTAGCTACACAAAGCTACTTATACACATGTTAAGCTACACGTGTAGTAGCTACTACATGTGTAGCTACTTACACATGTAGTAGCTACACATGTAGTAGCTACGAGCCCTCACTTTCAAGGGCCCCGCGCTAAATGCTTTCAAGCTATCAATTCTGGTTCAGTGATTCTGCACTTGCTCTATTACTATAGTACTATACCGCCTTAAACTTTTATGAACGCCTGGGTGTTTAAGGTTAGCTATTTGTCGTATTGTCTGGCTGTATAGCAAATGAAAAAATACAATTATTTTACTGTGCAAGTAAAAAATGTGTGTTTGAATATTTACGTGTTTTTTTTTATTAGGGCCTAGATTAATCCGGCACTGGATACACACGTACTGAGAATATTAACCAAACATCGTGGAGATGCAATGATTCCTACGGAAGGAACCTCAGGTCTCATCCACACAGAACATTCCTCCCTTAGCAAAACGCGCATTAATCACAACAATAACTACCGATACAACCAGACTTTGTTGTCGTTGTTGTTGTCAATAGACGCCACGAATATGTAGAATACTCACACGCACGCGCGCCACGCGTTAGCAGTAGGCGAATTCACCGTCGATTAACCTTGACTGCGTTTTAAAGTCGATTACGCCACAGGCCGAACAATCGTTCAAGTAAATTTGCGGAGAAGCGTCGTGACCGTGACAGTAATCGCCGTCTACTCCAGATTATAAGACGCTCCGGAAATTAAGACGCACCTCACCCCACCACCCACCACCCCTCCCCTCCAAAATCCTGTGCCCGGTATCATTCGCTCATTCAATAATCATTAGACGAATGCAGGTTTCACACTTACCGGTTTATAAGACGCACGCGCCAGCAAAAGTGCTGCGTCTTACAATCCGGAGAATTTGGATATCGTCAAGGGTTAATTTACATCAACAATGTACAATACGGCACTGCACTTAAAACATCACCACGTATAGGAAAAGTCAAGAATACGTAACTTATTGTCAATTTATCGTCGTGTTCAATGAAAGAGGTCTTGAATTAAATTTGATTTAAAGCTTTCGTGACTGCAGGGATTCATATTCTTGGTTCTTTCGGTAAAGTCACGTGTTGCAGTCGAAACGTCGTGAGAATTTTTATTGTTTTATATTATTTTATTATTTCCCTTCTAAGTGACTTTACCGAAAGAACCAAGAATATAGGTCTTGAATTATTTCCATTAGTCTGGCCCTTACAGAGTTGCCTGGATTACCTTCAACCGTATGGGATAGACCGGCCCTCGTCATGGGAACGTGGGATGGTTTCGCCAATTCGCTCAGGGGCGTTCGTTTCTCGTTTTGAGTTGAGTCTTCTTTCGATTGTTTCCAATCACCACGATCACTTTAAGTCGCCACCATCGGCACTGGTTGGATATTCAACCGTGTGGGCAGCTGCCTCTCGCAATGCCACACGCAAAGCAGATCGGTATGATAATTGTTTTTAACCCTTCTATCTGGCAACAAAACTGACACCTTTTTTACAAGGAGTCATGTTTACATAGACCACAATACCTGCAGTCATAATGCAAACAAAAAACATAACTCTGATAATGTGCACTGTCCTTGAAGTTGATTGGTCCACACCCGAGACAGCTTTCCTTAGAGCCTAGTCTCACATGGGTTGGACCAGATGACGCCAAAAGGCGCACAACTCAAAGACAATGCACCATCAGAGTATGAGAGCTCGGGTAAGCCTTTACACTATGGGAACCTCATTTGCCAGTAAAATATGATAATTGGTTTTTTACCCTTCTATCTGGCAACAAAACTGACACCTTTTTTACAAGGAGTCATGTTTGCATAGACAGCAATACCTGCAGCCATAATGCAAAAAAAAGCACAACTCTGATAATGTGCACTGTCCTTGAAGTTGATTGGTCCACACCCGAGACAGCTTTCCTTAGAGCCGAGTCTCACATGGGTTGGGCCAAATGACGCCAAAAGGCGCACAACTCAAAGACAATGCATCATCAAAGTATGAGAGCTCGGGGTAAGCATTTACAGATCGGTATTGTTATATCCACTGCTGGCCGACGGATTCCCCAAAAGCGCCACCACCGTCGCTGATGTTGAAAGTGTGAATGCAATTTTACGACACAATTTCTATTATTAAAGTAGTTTTTTTTAAATATGTAATTGTCGAATGCTGTGATGCTGTCCACCGGCCGAATCTCCCTTTAAAAAATAGCTTCTTAGCTCAAAGGGCTTGACTCGAAAAATACAGTAATAGGTTTTTACCCTTTCAACTGGTACAAAAACTGACACCTTTATACAAGGCATCATGTTTGCAATAACCACAACACAAGCAGTCAAAATGCAAACAAAANGAAACAACTCTGATGATGATGCCTTGTATAAAGGTGTCAGTTTTTGTACCGGTTGAAAGGTAAAAACCTATTACTATATTTTGCCACTGGTAAAGGAGGTCTCATAGTATAAATCGGAAAATACACTCAAGATTCTGACATTGGGCAATTCAGATATTATTGGTCACCCCGTGTCCCTTATAAATCTCAACGTTCATCCTAGTCCCATCACAAGGGAGAAACACAAACACAAAAAACGGATTTGTGCCCGCACTGAAACTGCTGTGCGCCGTATGGACCCGAAAACTCAATTTCCCTGTACGAGAATACGGGCTAAACCGTACGAGTTGGCAGCTATGATTCAGGTATTACATCAAGGGATTACATCTTGAATCCTTGCCTCACTTGATGCAGCAAATCTGGCTGTGACGGTCCCACCTGATGACGGAGACTTGTGTTGCCTCCGAAACGTCGTGATTTTTATTTTATTTTACTTTTATTAATTTTAATGTTTTACCTACGTGACTTTACCGAAAACCTAAGAATATGATTCAGGTACGTGCAGTAGTATGGACACTATGGGAGAATTGAAGATTAGCTAAACATTTTTATTAACTCCGCGAATGTCACACGTGCCACGAAGAAGGGCCACTGCCGAAACGTCGTGTATGATATATTTATTTATTTTCACGTAAAAGGCCACACGCACAAAACACGCACGGTGTTGCCGACCAACGCGTCGAATTATTCGATATCGATAATGCGAGTGGGCAGTGGATGACGTTGCACGGCCGATAATCGATTACTCGGATTATGATGAACACCATTCTCAAGGCCATCGTTGAATAGTTGTACATGCATCGACACCGGCTAAGGAGGCATGCAAATGGTGACGATTATTACATCGAATAGTGGCGATTAATCGATGTGGGGTGGGGGGGCGGGGGTATGAAACGTGAAAAAAAATCGTCTTGAGCAGTGACTAAGTCACTTTAATAACAAGATATAACTCACACACACACGGTATATTCACGTGGATATAGCGATTGAATGGATGTCATTTTCTCCCAACTCTCATCATCATCATCATCAGAACGTCCGACTCGCAAATCCTCCATAAGGAGGTCGCGAAATTGAGTACCAGTTTGTGGGAAGACAAAGGCAGGGGTTTTATTTTTTGTCATATACTGTTTATAGACATACGGAGGGACTCGGTCCCGGCCACTGGAATGTGGAATTTCCATCGTGGCTGGAAATATAACGCCACGAAAACATACCCCGATTTTTGGTTTTAACGTGATTAGCTCCTTACACCATTGGAACCTCGTTTGCCAGTAAAAATATGATAATTGGTTTTTACCCTTCTATCTGGCAACAAACTGAGAAAACAAAGGTGTCAGTTTTATTGCCAGATAGAAGGGTAAAAAACAATTATCGTGATTAGCTCCTCTTGATTGTCACGGCTGACAAGTCATCAACACAGCGAAACCTACGCCATACGATCTCTCTCTCTATTGCTACTGAAGCCGTGGCCAGCAGACCTCATACATTGGCCATCTAAACTAAACAATTGTTAACTTTTGATTTAAAGCTTCCGTGACTGCACGGATTCGTAGTCTTGGTTTTTCGGTAAAGTCACGTAGAAGGGAAATAATAAAATGATAAAAATAAAAAAATAAAAATTCCACAGCAATTTTTTTACTGTGTTTTTCACACCTGATGATTGCTTGTGTTGCAGTCGAAACGTCGTGCGAATTTTATTATTTATATATTTTTTATTTTATTTTATTGTTTCCCTTCTACGTGACTTTACCGAAAGAACCAAGCATATAAACCAGGGGTCGGGAACCTTTTTGACTGGGAGAGCCATAAAAGCCAAATATTCTAAATATCTTTCATTGAGAGCCATATAGTATTTTTAACGTATAATAAATTAAATGTCTTACTTTTAATGCGACTTCTGGTCACGGGACCCGTGACCCGTGAAATTTATCTTCAAAACTAATTTCTGTTCACTTTAAAATGACACAGTAATATTAAGCAATATCACAAGTATTTTAAAATCAGTTCCAAACTGATTTTATTTTTATTTTTTATTAATATTTTTTATTATTTTTTCAACTCAAAATCGTCTGGGAGCCCATATGCCATCACCGGAAGAGCCATATATGGCTCGCGAGCCATAGGTTCCGACCGCTGATATAATCAATTGTTTTTAATGTTATCAGGTAAGGCCCACTGAGCTATACAGCTCTTTTTGTTTGTTGTTGTTGTTGTTGTTGTTGCAAAAACGACCTGACCACAAGTGATAGCGCAACGAAGTGACTTATGTGGAAATGTATAGCAGCCAAATACTCTAAAACGCGTGATGTTGATTCTAAATGTGGACGGGAACCCCGTAGGGCCTGGAGAAAAACCCACGCGACCACGGGGAGAACATGCAAACTCCAAATATACAGCAGCAGGCGTCAGGTTAGGGATCGAACCCAGGTTACCCTCCTGTATACCAGGCGAGGTAGTTAACATCTCGCCACCGAGGCACCTGAACTACAGTGCTATGCCATCACACTCGAGGGTAGAAATCATCATCAGTTGGGCTCTGGGAACTCACAAGCAATGCCGTCACCGTAACGAACATTCGTCAACCAAAAACTCAACGACCATTATTCGTTACGAGAAACCAGTCCTGCGGACATTTGTAACAAAACAAAGTTCATTAAATGCACCTCGAATATGTATACCTCCGCGGTGAATCGTAACCTGTTAACTCGATATAATTCCACCTTTAGCAGAGTCACTCTCATCTTCTTGGTGCTTTCGGTAAAGTCATCACGTAGAAGGGAAGTAATAAAATAATAAAAATAAACATAATAAAATAATTCTCACGACGTTTCGGCTACAACGCAAGCAGCCGTCTCAGGTGAAGAATGAGAGTCACTCTCGCCGCCACTCGCTGTCTCCGAACGAAGACGCCGTTGCAACTTCATCTGCCATCATCTTCATCATCTTCACCACCACGGAATCACGAAGCCAGTGTTAGTGGCCAGGCATAGCCGGTTGGAGGCTGGATGGATGTCCCGTCAGCCATACGGGTTGCTGCTATAATACATCGCCGTAGCGTCCGCAAGCACGGATAGAAAGCTGGCCATTTGTGGCTGCTGCTGCTGCTGCTGTTGAGGCAGTGATTCCTGTTGCTGCTGCTGTTGCTGCTGTTGCTGGTGATGCATTAGTCCACCCTTGGCAATCCACCGATCTTGCTGCTGTAGGTATTGACTCATGAGTCCGCCGTCACCGTTTGAACCAACAGACGTGACGATCACCAGCCCTTCGCCACCACCACGACCACCACCACCGTCGTTGTTGTCATCGTTCACTCCGTCCACAACCTCGTCACTTCCCACCGCCGCAACCTCCCTCTCCCCCCTCCTCCTCCTCCTCTTCAACGTCGCTGTATAAACGCCGCGGGTCGGGAGGAGGAGACGGCTCGCCGACCTCGTGGCTGCGAGACATTGGCTGGAAACCGCTGCGGTCTGCTGCTGCTGCTGATGATGCTGATGATTGCCGTGTTGATGGTGCTGATGATGGAAGTTGTGCTGCTGCTGCTGCTGATGATGCTGCTGCTGCTGGTGGTGGTACATCTGGCTGTAGTACAGAGGTAGGACGTGGTGGAGGTGGTTGCTGCTGCTGGTGGTGGTGTGTGTTGTTGGTGGTGGTGGGCGAGCGCTCGCTGGACGTTTTAGCCGCAACGCTTCGGCTGTCTCCACCAGACTCGTCCACTCCCGAAATGGTGGACAATTGTGGTCGACCTCCTCAGGTCGGTGCGTATCCCAGAGGGGTCGATCCGTTCTGCACCATCTGTTGCTCCTGCTGCGGATGCTGATTGTGAGCTGCTGCTGCTGCTGCTGGAGATGATGATGATGGTGCTGCTGCTGCTGCTGTTGTTGTTGCTGTTGGAGGAGTAGGTGGTGGTGGTGGTGCGACGGGTACGTGCCCACGACGTGCGGACTCATCGCCTCGTCCTCCGCGCCTCCTTCGCCCGACGCGTTCGCCACCAGGAAGGGGCCCTGAACGACCTCCTGCGCATGGGCGACGACTGCGCAAAGTTCGGGGCGTCGGTGTCGCCGAGACGTCCAGCGGAGACATTTCCGGCGTCGGAGCCCGAACGCGGCTCACTCACCAGGCTCTGCTGCTGCTGCTGGTGATGATGGTGATGATGATGTTGTTGTTGTGGTGGTGGTGGCTCTGCAAGAGCTGCTGCTGTTGCTGCTGATGATGAGGAAGGTTGTTGTGATGATCCTTGAAGGTGCGGCTGATGTTGGTAGTGCTGCTGCTGCTGTGATGATGGTGGTGCTGTTGATGATGATGGTGGTGGTAGAGTTGGTGGTAGTGGTTTTGAAAATGTCCCCCGGCGACAACGCTCAGGTCTCTAAGCGCCGTTTCGGGCGGGCGGCAAACAACGTGAACCGGATCCACCGCGGACAGCAGAGGATGATGCTGATGTTGCTGCTGATGCTGCAACTGCTGATGATGGTGTTGCTGATGCTGATGATGCACTGCTGCTGCTGTTGAGACAACTCTTGGTGATGCTGCTGCTGCTGATGTTGTTGCTGGTGGTGGTGGTGATGATGGAGCAGAAGAGTCGAGTCCACCCGTTGCCCAGCCTCTTGAGCTGCTTGCGCCTGCGAGGCCTGTACTTGTAGTTGGGGTGGTCCTGCATGTGTTGGACTCGTAGGCGCTCAGCTTCCTCCACGAAGGGCCTCTTCTCCGAGTGACTCAGAGCCTTCCAGACTTGCCTGCAAAGATAAAGAGAGTCAAACAAAAGACAAAGACTCCCTTTATATGTAACCTCACCACCTCCCCACTCTATAGCTTTAACAGACNGTTGGGGCAAGTGTGTTAGCGAGCACCTTGAAGGCCGGAACATTCAGACGCTTTTCCGACAGTGTTCTTCACCTGAGGACGGCTGCTTGCGTTGTGGCCGAAACGTGTGAAATTATTTTATTATGTTTATTTGTATTATTTTATTATTTCCCTTCTACGTGACTTTACCGAAAGAACCAAGAAGTGAATCCCTGCAGTCCGAAAGCTTTAAATCGAAATTAAGGACGGAACTTACACGGAGGGTGGGTGGCCCAGCACCACGCCCGTCCGCCTTTGTCTCCCCAGTGGCGTAATTTTTATTTTACTTTAGCACCAAATACTCTTAGCGAGCACCTAGGAAGCCCAGGACCTTCAGAAAATCGTCACCTGGTGTTGACCTGAGCGGGAATGAACTCGGGTCGCCGGGTTCGTAGCGCAGCGTAGCGCTACCCGCTACAAAGATCCCCCATGTAGCCTTAACAGACTGTAGGGGCAAGTGCTGTTACGAGCCCTATGAAGGCCGGAACGATACACGAGGGGTGGGTGGCCAGCACCACGCCCGACCGCCTTTGTCTCCCTAGTGGCGATGTTTACACACCGCACCAGGTACTCATTTGAGGCTGAGTCGACCTAGAGGAGGCCCAGGACTGGTTCAGAAAATCGTCACTTGGTGTTAGCCGTGAGCGGGAATCGAACTTGGGTCGCCGGGTTCGTAGCGCAGCGTAGCGCTAACCACTACACCACCGCCACCACCACACCAACACCACCATTAACACCACCACCACCAACACAACACACCACACCACCACCACCGTGTCGTCTTTGTGCCAGGTATCAGCAAACAAAGTAACAAGGAGAGCAGATATTGACGCGCGCGTTCGATTCGAAAATGCAGCGAGCTCGCCCTGGTTAACGATGCGGGTGCATTATCCACAATCATAATAATGCAACCAAAAAAAATATAGCGTTAGATGTTATTGTTGCGNAGCAGTACGTGGATCACNCACCTCTGTCACAGGGTTGACGGGTGCGAGGTTGCCATACCTGGGGCCTGGCTCGCCAACAGAATGCAGTCGGGCAAAGCGTCGTGACCGATGTCATCGTCCGTCTCTTTCTGTACGGCATCGAGTGTTGCCCCTCGCATTGCGCCGGTTTGTTTCCACCCCGGCTGGGTGCTCCGGTTTCCTCCCGCGTGTAGCAGAGACGAACATTCCGCTCGTAAATCTTGATTTGAAGCTTTCGTGACTGCAAGAATCCAGACTCTTTGGTTTTTACTCTTTGGTTATTTCGGTAAAGTCACGTATAAAGAGAAATAATAGATTAAATACGAGCATACGACGTTTCGATTGCAACACAAGCAACCATCATCAGGTATAATTGAAATAGAAACACAAATCTAGTATACTTAGAAATGTAATGTAATACAACAGAGAGTCGGATAACATAACAGTCAACACCCTACCTGGTTGATTACGTTCTTCCTGATAATGCTAAATTTGAGAGAGAGATAAAACACAGAACCAGAGACATATAGACAGACATATAAGTAGAGACAGATATCACAGAGATACATAGAGAGAGACGCGTGGTTTTTGTCGGTGAAGTCACGTAGGTATAAATAAAATAAAGCACGACGTTTCGATTGCAACACAAGCAATCATCATCAGGTAGGAAAACCACAGGAAGAAATATTTTTTTTCCCGCTCGTCGTTGATTATAGTGCGATGCTACTGCTATTGTTAATCCGGCTGTTATGGATTGACTTATGCAGCGAGCGAAGGATGATCGGTTTAGCGATGTGTGTTGTGTGTCTCTATTGTCAATTTTTGATCACATTTGTTTGGAAAACTGTTACGTTGTTTACATAGCATTGTTTTAGTAAGTTTTAAAGGGGCTTGGTTTGGCCCGATTTTTTTTTATAGATTTATACTTAAAATTTAGACCTGTATTGTATTATGATTGTTATTGGGATCAAACATCGAATTGTTTGCACTTTTTGCACGCAGCATGGACGGGTTGTGCTTTTTCTGTAGGATTTTATTGTTTACGTACGTGATGTTTAGATCTGTGTACAATTAATTTTAGGTGTATCTTGTAATTTTATTAAATCCTTTATATTAAGTTCGCTTGCTTGCTTGCGTGCTTGCGTGCTTGCTTACGACCGTGCAAATCTTTCGGTCGTTTTTTAACCCACTTCCCGTGATCCAATCGAGCTGACATTTTGCACACAGACTCGTTGTGCGAGACAATTAATGTTCGTGAAATTTTTTTCCCAAAATTTTACACTGTTTAGGGAAAACAAATTAAATATTAATCACCAAATGCTTAATACTGGCAGACAATCATCTGACCCATAGGTGGCAGCCATCTCAAGCCAGAGGACGAGAGGACTCTAGCCGCCACGCATATAAAGGATTTATAGTGAAAAACTTTGTTTTTACGGGTTATACTTATTGTTGTTGCGGTTGAACCCAAATCAAGAGCCGAATGGCTCACAAGGTAAATCCTGATAAATTAAACTGAAAAATAATCAATGAAACTGAAACTGGACACATCCTGTGGCAAAATTTAGTAATAGGTTTTTACCCTTTCATCTGGTACTATATTTTGCCACTGGTAAAGGAAGTATCACAGTGTAAATGCTTACCCCGAGTTCTCAATACTCTGATAGTGCGCTATTTTTGAGTTGTACGCCTTTTGGCGTCATCTGGTCAGGCACTCATTCGGGTGAAGCCGAGTTGATAGCGATACACATTCTATACAAAGACTCAGGCAAAGAGCCCCCGTGTAGCCTGGGGCAGACTGTTGGGGCAAGTGCTGTTAGTGAGCACCTATATACACACACACACGCGTGCGCGTGCCGCGTGACAATGACCTTGCTAAGAGCAGCTCCATTGCCGCACGTAGTGCAATTGGACACTCGCTGTCGAATTGGAGGCGGTTTACGTCGCAAATTACGCCGGCGTCGTTAACTAATGACACCCCATTGTTTTGTTCCAATCGAGGTAAAGGTAAACAATACACGTCTGTGTATCCGTGCGGGGATCTGTGAGTGTGTTTAGAGATATCACGCGTTGTGTGTTTATGGAATGGGAGCGGTGGCGCAGTGGTTAGCGCACCTCGCTACGGACCCGGCCCTTGTATAAAACACGGCAGTTCTGTATAGTGCGGAGTCTGGAATACAAAGACAAAGATCCAATGTATAGTCTTAACAGACTGTAGGGGCAAGTGCTGTTAGCGTGCGTGTATACACCACGGTATATGACCGAGTTCGATTCCCGCTCACGGCCAACACCGGTGACGATTGTCCGAACCGGTCCTGGGCCTCCCTAGGTCGACTCAGCTTCAAATGAGTACTTGGTGCGGTGCGTGTAAACATCGCCACTGGGGAGACAAAGGCGGCCGGCGTGGTGCTGGCCACCCACCCCTCGTGTGCCGTGCCGGCCTTCATAGATGCTACTCGTTAACAGCACTTTCCCCTACAGTATGTTAAGGCTACAACGGGGAGCTTTGTCTTTGTATATGCGTGAAGACATATGTGCGTACGTCTTTGGAATAACATTAATTTGGAATAACATTTAAGTTCTTATCGTGATTTGTTACGTATTTAATTACCGGTCACGAGAATGTGTGTGTGTATATATTGTGTGTGTATATATGAAACAAAAAGACAAAGATCCCCCGTATAGACTTTAACAGACTGTTGGGGCAAGTGCTGTTAGCGAGCATCACCTACGAAGGCCGGCACGGCACACGAGCGGGCGCGTGGCAAGCAACCACGCCCGGCCGCCTTTGTCTCCCCAGTGGCGAATTACACACACCGCGTTAGGCAATCATTTGGGCGAAGCCGATTTGATCGCGATACACATTCTATGCAAAGACACAAGCAAATAGCCCCCGCGTAGCCTGGGGCAGACTGTTGGGGCAAGTGCTGTTAGTTCCTATGATCACTGTTTCTTTGCTTTCATGGCTTTATTTTGGTGATTTCGAAAAGTGTATTGGTTTGGCCATGTTTGTTTGTTGTAGTACAGAGTTAGACTGATGGCCTTAATCTAAGTTGTCTTGTGGTTGTTGTTGTTGTTTGACTTACATCCCACTGGGATTTTTGCACGCAGCGTTGGTGTACGGTGCTTTTTATGAAATATTTTGCTGTCTTTTCTTGGATTTTCTGTTTGCACATAGTCACTTTAAGATGTTTTCTTGTTCATGTTTTGTTTTTTTGTTTGTTGCGGTTGCACCCGATTCAAGAGCCGAATGGCTCACAGGCTATACCTAATAAATGAAAAAATGAAATAAATGAAAACTAGTGAGCACCTATATATACACACACACGCGTGCGCGTGCCACGTGACAATGATCTTGCTAAGAGCAGCTCCTTTCCGCACGTAGTGCAATTGGACACTCGCAGTCGAATTGGAGCGGTTCCCGTCGCAAATTACGCCGGAGTCGTTAACTAATGACACCCCATTGTTTGTTCCCATCGAGGTAAAGGTAAACATTTCCCACATATACGTCTGTGTATCCGTGCGGATCTGTGAGTGTGTTTAGAGATATCACGCGATGTGTGTTTATGGAATGGGAGCGGTGGCGCAGTGGTTAGCGCGCCTCGCTACGGACCCGGGCCCTCCCGAGTCGAGTTCGATTTCGGCCGTTTAACTACCGACCCTTCGTGCTGATTGTCCGCACCCGTTCGAGGTGGGCTGAGCATAGGCGATGTGAATGTAAACAGCACTGGGGATACAAAGGCGGCCGAGCGCGGCGTTGTTCCGGGCTCAACAGGTGCTCGCTAACAGCACTTGCCCCCAGCAGCATGTGTGGGCTATACGGGGCGTCTTTGTGCGCTATTGTATTGCCGTCGGTACACAACGCACACTCCAGTAGTGTAGAATACAATGCAGCATTATGGACTCTGGTATGCAAAGACAAAGATCCCACGTGTAGCCTTAACAGACTGTAGGGGCAAGTGCTGTTAGCGTGCGCGTATACACCACGGTATATGAGTTCGATTCAACACCGGTGACGATTATCTGAACCGGTATGGGCGTCCCCTAGGTCGACTCAGCCTCAAATGAGTACCTGGTGCGATGTCTAAACATCGCCACTGGGGAGACAAAGGCGGCCGGGCGTGGTGCTGGCCACCCACCCCTCGTGTGCCGTGCCGGCCTTCATAGGTGCTACTCGTTAACAGCACTTGCCCCTGCAGTATGTTAAGGCTACAACGGGGGCTTTGTCTTTGTGTATGCGTAAAGCCATATGCGTACGTCTTTGGAATAAGATTAATTTGAATAACATTAAGTGCTTATCGTGATTTGTTACGTATTTAATTACTGGTCACGAGTGTGTGTGTGTATATATATGTGTGTATATGTGAACACAAAAAGACAAATCCCCGTATAGACTTTAACAGACTGTTGGGGCAAGTGCTGTTAGCGTGCATCACCTACGAAGGCCGGCACGGCACACGAGGGGTGGGTGGCCAACGTCACGCCCAGGCCGCCTTTGTCTCCAAGTGGCGATGTTCACAATCCACCAGGTACTAATTTTAGTCAAGTCGACCTAGGGAACGCCCATTCAGATAATATAATCGTCACTGGGTGTTGGCCGTGAGCGGGAATTCGTAGCGCAGTGTAGCGCTAACCGCTACACCACCGCTCCTCACCATACAGAAGCACACGCGTGTGTAGTGGGTACAAAGTGTACTCACAAGTACCTGCACAAACATACACGCGCGGCTCATATCCACATCTATCCACTGCTGGATGAAGGCCCCCCNGCGCCACCCCCCCGCTATCAGCAGGTGCCAATGCACCACCGCGTATGAAGAGCCAGGTACAAAAAGTATAACCGTAAAAACAAAGTTTTTCACTATAAATCCTTTATATGCGTGGCGGCTAGAGTCCTCTCGTCCTCTGGCTTGAGATGGCTACCACCTATGGTCAGATGATTGCATGGCAGTATTAAGCAATTGGTAATTAAATATAATATTTTTGTCCTAAAAGTGTAAAATTTTGGAAAAATTTCACGAACATTAATTGTCACGCACAACGAGTCTGTGTGGAAAATGTCAGCTCGATTGGATCACGGGAAGTGGGACCGAAAGATTTGCACGCTCCTAAGCAAGCAAGCGAACTTAATATAAAGGATTTAATAAACAGAACCCGCAGGGTAAAAGCCAGAATAAGTCGTGGGAGGGGGGTCAGTTTTAAAGAGGTGAGTCTTCAAGACAAGACTGGCATGGAGCTAACGATGTCTGATTTAATCTCATTATAGCGAAGGCGAAGAGCCACGTCTGGATGTCTACGGATAAAACCAATATTTATTTGTTTATATCCTCCAGATTCCCATGCATTTCCTTGGATTTTTCCTCCAGATTTGTACCGACTTAAAACGCGTTGTGTGTTTTTTTTAAAAACAGTTTTCTCTCCGGATTTCCTCTCGAATTTCTAAAAACATTGTTATTTTTTCGTGTGTTCCACTCTCGCTCCAGAATCTCCTACGACCATCTCCACCAATAAATACCGTCCCGATATCTCGCACGTTTTAAAAAGAGACGTGCATTCATGTTGCAGTTCGCCCAAATGACGATCTGCCTTCATACACCCGCAGAGCAAATACGCTCTCAACTCCCATTTTCTACGGAGTTGCTCCACCATCGCACGGCTACCTACAAACGATGGCGCGTTCAGCAACACCACCACCACGTTCTTGTCGGATCACAAACCACCCAGCAGTATAACAAAAGCAGTAATTGACCACTTCACAACTCCCCTCCCCTTAGCCACTATATAAGCTACAGATATTTTGCTGTGACGGTTTCACCTGAAGACGGAAGCTTGTGTTGCCTCCGAAACGTCGTGATTTTATTGTTTTATTTTTATTAATTTTAATTTCATTTTTTACCTACACGGTGACTTTACCGAAAGAACTAAGAGTATCTATCCCCCCCAACCCTTTTGCGTTGTTTCGCAAATACGTCGCCGTCGCTTTATTAACCCGATTTGCGTCGATTCACCCCCCCTGCCCACACTACGTCGCTGACATCATCGTCCGTCCTTCCTCGTTACCCGTCGTGTCTCAGCCCTTCGCCACCACCACCCGAGGCCGCGCTTCGCTTGACGTTGTCTCGATATACGTCGTCGTCGTCGTCGCACCTTTTTAGAAACGCATCCCCGACGTTAACCGGGGCGTTACTGGAGCAGCTCCCACCACAACCCATCGAGCTGATGGTTTTTNAAAGGGTCGAGATATTTCACTGGAATTTACGAACAGCGCTGCTGTACGCAAACTGGTGGTCAATCTGGCAACCGCGTGCCTGGCATCTCCCCCATCCACCGTTCAAAAATGATCGCGAGGAATATCTACGGGGGGTTGGGGTGGCACGTGCCCCCCCCCNAATGATCCGATCAAATCCCTAATTTCGATCGGATCATTGGGTTTATTAGTAATTAATCGGCGTTTTGCGACCCCCTGCCACTGTGTAGCATATTATTACGTGCCAGGGACTCTATGAGATGATAGGACAATAGTCTGAGTCCATAATTGGCAATAAGTAACGGTAAAGCAGTTATAAGCGACTCACATAATTGTGCGCAGTTGCATATACGGCACACGACTTCCCTGAAGGCATCCACCTTCAGCGAGCGCGATGGCGATCACACAGCGCGGTTCGAATTCGACCCTCGATCGGTGGCTGCGCCATCGCCGCACACGCGTCGAAAAAAAGCAAGGACGTCCTTACTTACTAACAACTCCTTACTTACTAACAACTCTTATCATTTTTCATTGCTGGAGGGGTTGCCCCCCCTCCCTGAAAATCCTGGCTCCGCCATTGTACGGGACCCTTGATTAAATATTATTATTTTTGCCAGTAACACGTAGAAGAAGATAATAAAAAACAAAAATCGGCTTTACCCTGCTCACGGCAAGAATACAGGAGGTGTTTAGATGTCCATACACCAAACAGGCACCAATCATCACAAGGCACCATCGAGTGTGCATTAACCACGCATGCTCGTGGTAAAAGGTTAAAAGAACAAGCGTGCTTGATAATCATGTACGCATTGTCCTTGTAACACACGGTGAGGTTTTTGTTGTTTTGAATGAATGGGGTACAAATGAACATGTTGGAGACACGCTGTGGAAGAGCATGCGTACAGCGTGTGTATATGAAGGTTAGATGGCTGGCTACAAGGAGACTGCCTGGAGCTCAACGGGAGTGCTTTAAGATGATACGAAAAACTATTACAAGTTAAACTAAAATAACGTGCCGAAACAAGACCAGAGGTTTCAATCAGTGCACGTTACCCACAATGCCGTGTGGACATTAATAGACTATCAGTGCACGTTACCCACAATGCCGTGTGGACATTACTAGATAATCAGTGCACGTTACCCACAATGCCGTGTGGACATCGATAGACAATCAGTGCACGTTACCCACAATGCCGTGTGGACATTAATAGACAATCAGTGCACGTTACCCACAATGCCGTGTGGACATTCATAGACAATCAGTGCATGTTACCCACAATGCCGTGCGGAGATTAATAGACAATCAGTTCACGTTACCCACAATGCCGTGCGGACATTAATAGGCAACCAGTGCACGTTACCCACAATGCCGTGCGGAGATTAATAGACAATCAGTGCATGTTACCCACAATGCCGTGTGGACATTAATAGACAATCAGTGCACGTTACCCACAATGCCGTGCGGAGATTAATAGACAATCAGTGCACGTTACCCACAATGCCGTGTGGACATTAATAGACAATCAGTGCACGTTACCCACAATGCCGTGTGGACATTAATAGACAATCAGTGCACGTTACCCACAATGCCGTGCGGAGATTAATAGACAATCAGTGCACGTTACCCACAATGCCGTGTGGACATTAATACACAATCAGTGCACGTTACCCACAATGCCGTGTGGACATCGATAGACAATCAGTGCACGTTACCCACAATGCCGTGTGGGCATTAATAGGCAATCAGTGCACGTTACCCACAATGCCGTGTGGACATTAATAGACAATCAGTGCACGTTACCCACAATGCCGTGTGGACATCGATAGACAATCAGTGCACGTTACCCACAATGCCGTGTGGACATTAATAGACAATCAGTGCACGTTACCCACAATGCCGTGTGGACATTAATAGACAATCAGTGCACGTTACCCACAATGCCGTGTGGACATTAATTGACAATCAGTGCACGTTACCCACAATGCCGTGCGGACATTAATAGACAATCAGTGCATGTTACCCACAATGCCGTGCGGACATTAATAGACAATCAGTGCACGTTACCCACAATGCCGTGCGGACATTAATAGACAACCAGTGCACGTTACCCACAATGCCGTGTGGACATTAATAGACAATCAGTGCACGTTACCCACAATGCCGTGTGGACATTAATTGACAATCAGTGCACGTTACCCACAATGCCGTGCGGACATGAATAGACAATCAGTGCACGTTACCCACAATGCCGTGTGGACATTAATAGACAATCAGTGCACGTTACCCACAATGCCGTGTGGACATTAATAGACAATCAGTGCACGTTACCCACAATGCCGTGTGGACATTAATAGACAATCAGTGCACATTACCCACAATGCCGTGTGGACATTAATAGACAATCAGTGCACGTTACCCACAATGCCGTGTGGACATTAATAGACAATCAGTGCACGTTACCCACAATGCCGTGTGGACATGAATAGACAATCAGTGCACGTTACCCACAATGCCGTGTGGACATTAATAGGCAATCAGTGCACGTTACCCACAATGCCGTGTGGACATTAATAGACAATCCGTGCACGTTACCCACAATGCCGTGTGGACATTAATAGACAATCAGTGCACGTTACCACAATGCCGTGTGGAGATTAATAGACAATCAGTGCACGTTACCACAATGCCGTGTGGACATTGATAGACAATCAGTGCACGTTACCCATAATGCCGTGTGGAGATTAATAGGCGTTCACGCAGAATGTGGAACGAAAGCTGGACAGAGAAGGGAGATAAGAGAGAGAGGAGAGAGAGACCTGTGAGGTCGCTTCGCGACGGCGCGTGGGTGGACCTTCATCCAGCAGTGGACGAGGCATGCCTAATCGCTGTGACGTCAATGTTTCACTCCGCGTGTTGGAGACAAAGGCGGCCGCGGCGTCGTGGGTACCGGTCACACCACCCCCTCTCGTGCGCCATGCTCGCTAACAGCACTTGCCCCAACAGTCTGCTGTAGGCTACACGGGGGATCTTTGTCTTTGTCTCCTTCATAGGTGCTGCTGCTCACTAACAACACTTGCCCCAACAGTCTAAAGGCTACACGGGGAGCTTTGTCTGTCTCTTCATAGGTGCTGCTGCTACTCGCTAACAGCACTTGCCCCAACAGTCTGTTAAAATATATATTTCTTGCTGTGGCTGTCCTACCTGATGACGGAGGCTTGTGTTGCTTCCGAAACGTCGTGATTTAATTTAGTTATTTTCATTTTATTTATTTATTGTTATTCACCTACGCGACTTTACCGAAAGAACCAAAGAGTATGGATCCTTGCAGTCACGAAAAGTTCAAATCTAGAATGAGTCTGTTAAAGGCTACACGGGGGACCTTTGTCTCTGTCTCCTTCATAGGTGCTGCTGCTACTCGCTAACAGCACTTGCCCCAGAGGTCGCAAACGGGTTTTGATTCCTTACCCGTACCCATACCCGGCCGCACCAGGGTCGCAAATGGGTACCTGTACCCGTACCCGGCCGGTATGGGTACCCGTTCCCTACCCGTATCCGTACCCGAAATGAGTGACAAACGGTTACTCACCGGTGACTCACGGCCTACCCGTACCCGTGCCCGGCGCACCAGGGTCGCAAACGGGTACCCGTACCCGGCCGGGTACGGGTAGCCGGGTATCGGGTAGGGTACGGGTATCGGGTACCCGGTTGCGACCTCTGACTTGCCCCAACAGTCTGTTAAAGGCTGTCCTGGCTGGAGTTATTTACCTCTACCAATGAAGCAGCATCAGCATCATCAGCAGCAGAATCTTGACGCGATTAATTCATTTAGCGTCGCTCTCCTTCGACGAATGAGACCACCACTCGGGGAAAAAAAATCCACGCGACCACGGGGCGAGAGAGAGAGAAACACGCAAATTCCAAATATACAGTAGGCGTCAGGGTCGGGATCGACCCGTCGACCTCCTGTGTACCGGGCGAGGTCGTTAACATCTCACCGCCCTTCTCTTGCACGCGCGGTCTTACACGGGGGGGGGGGGGGCGCGAATTATCTACTTGCGAGTGAATAACCGTGGTCTAAACGGAAGCGATGGAAAGTTATTGAGCAATAAATGTAAATATATCCAATGCACGTCTTCCCCCCCCCCCCTCTTTCACGTCGTTTCGCAAATACATGTTCACTTTCTGAATGCCACGACCCGATTTGCGACGGTGATGCGATACAGGAGAATGTGGAGCGGAGCGGACTGAACTGGTTACAGAGCGGCGTCAAGATCGGCCTCTGTGGAGGAGGAGGAGGCGGCTCGTGAAGGACGCTGCATAGGCAGTTGGAGCGACGCTCACAACAACGAGCGGAGTTGAGTCCGTCACGGATCGAGTTTAGTCCGTCACGGATTGAGTTTAGTCCGTCACGGATTGAGTTGAGTCCATCACGGATCGAGTTTAGTCCGTCACGGATTGAGTTTTGTCCGTCACGCATTGAGTTGAGTCCATCACAGATTGAGTTGAGTCCGTCACGGATTGAGTTGAGTCCGTCACGGATTGAGTTTAGTCCGTCACGGATTGAGTTGAGTCCATCACGGATTGAGTTGAGTCCATCACTGATCGAGTTTAGTCCGTCACGGATTGAGTTTAGTCCGTCACGCATTGAGTTGAGTCCATCACGGATCGAGTTTAGTCCGTCACGCATTTAGTTTAGTCCGTCACGCATTTAGTTGAGTCCATCACGGATTGAGTTGAGTCCGTCACGGACCGAGTTTAGTCCGTCACGGATCGAGTTTAGTCCGTCACGCATTGAGTTGAGTCCATCACGGTTCGAGTCAAGTCCGTCACGGATGGATGCGCACTGATCAAGCATAAAGTCATCCCTTGGGAATAAGAACAACAACCTGCAGTGCTTTAAGTTTGCTGCGTACGGATGTTTATCCTGTTTGTTGATCAAGCGGCTGTCAATGCATATCCCTGGTACGCAAACAAAATATACAAACCACCTCGGATATTTGCCAGGTGACATAAGTCCATTGTACACCGAGCAATTGTAAATCGTGGACTGTGCATGGGGTAGCCGTTGAATACTTTGACGAAGAACCGAAAACCAAGCCGAGCTCAAGATGGATACGAGCAACGGTGAAGTTGCAAGCAACTCGCTGGCTCGCTTGCTACTTACGGATCCGGATGAGGAATCTGTTTGACTCAATCGGAGCTTGAGCTCTTTGTGAATAGCCCGGTAAACGAGCGGTTTGCAAGCTCGGAGCGAAACTTCCGACAAATTTGTCAGTCAAAACAAAAATGATTGCTTGCTTTTCAATAATCGGTTTGTTTTTGTTGCTAACGAAACCAAATCAGCTTTCTGGGGGTGGGGGCAGATTTTAGACCCCCGTGATAGCCCATGGGGAACTCGGCTTCATATCTAAAAACTGAAATAGATCAACCAAAAACCATGAATGAGTCAATTCATTTGGGGTTCTTTTCAGCGACAGCAAAAACAGAAACAAAACTCACAGAATGAATGCCCGTGAGGGTTTGAATGTTTGGAAGGGTGAGCAACAACGATCTTAAACGGTGCTCGCTTTTCAACAATTCACCGCGGTGGCAACAACTCGACTTGATGGGTTGTGTCGTCGCTGGGTGGTGGAGGGCGACACGGGCAGACCTCGCTCTGAGCGCGACCCCCGCCGTCGAAAATCGAAACATCATACTGACATTTTCTTGTTTTTTTCGGTAAAGTCACGTAGAATGGAAATAATAAAATAATAAAAATAAAACATAAAATTCTCACGACGTTTCGGCCACAACGCAAGCAGCCGTCCTCCAGCGTCAGACGCTGTCTTCCCGACAGACCTGTTCTTCACCTGAGGACGGCTGCTTGCGTTGTGGCCGAAACGTCGTGAGAATTATTTTATTATGTTTTATTTTTATTATTTTATTATTTCATTCTACGTGACTTTACGAAAGAACCAAGAAGATGAATCCCTGCAGTCACGAAAGCTTTAAATCGAAATCATACTGACAATCATGATATAGGCGTTGAACAAACGGGCATTAGAATAGATTTTCCTCTATTTTCTGGCAAACAAACAGCTGTGTAAGATGTTTAAACACCAAACTGAAACCATTTTACAAGGAATCGTGTCTGCATTAACCACAAGCCTTGTGGTCAGAATGCAAACAAAAAACATACTCTGATAGTATATGCTTTCTTTGGAGCATTCTGACCACAAGTATTGTGGTTACTTATTCTTAGGTTTTTTCGGTAAAGTCACGTTGGTTAAAAATTAATTAATAAAGTAAAATAAAAATATCGTGCTGTGACGGTTCCACCTGAAGACGGAAGCTTGTGTTGCCTCCGAAACGTCGAGATTTTTTTTATTTTTATTTTACTTTTATTAATTTAATTTTTACCTACGTGACTTTACGAAAAAAACCTAAGAATATGAATCTTGCAGTCACGAAAGCTTCAAATCTAGAATTGTGGTTATGCAGACATGATTCCTTGTAAAAGGGTTTCAGTTTGGTGTTTTAATATCTTAACACAGCTGTTTTTGTTGCCAGAAAAAAGGGGAAAACCTCTTCTCATATTGTGGTCCTGGCAAAGGAGGTCCCATAAAACGGGCATTATTACACCCCGCGACAATCTTAGCCGACATCAACCTTTGAGCCGATGGCACCATGTCACCTCAAAGGTTGTAGACGTCTGTCGGACGTTGGGCACTGGGAGGTCGCATCGGGAGGATTGTTCGATGACCTTGGGGACAATAATTATAATTGTCGAAGGCGACCGGGATCGGTAGCGATTCGAATTGAAAGGGTTGCAGACGAGACTCGGAATCTTAGAAGCGTCGCTTCGTTTGCTATCTCCCGGCACGGCATTTGAAATAATTGGGAGCAAGGGTTGTTTTTTTTTTTTAACCCCGCCCCTCCACACCGACATCCAGCCAGCAGCAGCTGTGTGGATGGTTAAACTCGTTTCTGCTTCTTCTTGTTGTTTATCTATAATAGAGGGTTTTTTTGGGGGTGGGTTAGATCGCGTAAATATATGTATAGTAGTGTATCGTGGAGTGTATAGTAGTGTAGTGTATAGTAGTGTATAGTGTAGTGTATAGTGTAGTGTTCAGTAGTGTAGTGTATATTAGTGTAGTGTATAGTAGTGTATCGTGGAGTGTATAGTAGTGTAGTGTATAGTGTAGTGTATAGTAGTGTAGTGTGTAGTGTAGTGTATAGTGTAGTGTATAGTGTAGTGTAGTGTATAGTGTAGTGTATAGTAGTGTATCGTGGAGTGTATAGTAGTGTAGTGTATAGTGTAGTGTATAGTAGTGTAGTTTATAGTAGTGTATAGTGTCGTGTATAGTAATGTAGTGTGTAGTGTATAGTGTAGTATACTAGCACAGCACCACCGGTGTGTTGGAGAGCCAACCCACAACATTTACACTCTGAGTACGACGTTTCGCCAGCAATTGCAGCTAGCTTCATCAGGTGGACAGACAGATATGACAAACCTTCCTAATTGGCTGTGTCGGGTGGTGGCGGGTTTAAACGACACATTTATATCAACGTCATCTCTAACCCCAACAATAAACCCCTTTATTATAGATAATATTGGTCGCGAAAGCCTCGTTTTCCCCACATACAGTCGACATCAGTAGAGACGTCACTTGCCGCTCTGCGTTTTCTCTCTTTCACTTTATCGGCCCTATTTAATCGAGTTTATTCGGTAAACATCAACGACAACGACAACAACAACTAAAACCCCCTTGAGAAAAAGAAAAACTCCACGCTGAGTCACGTAGGAAACCAGACCGACTCTGTTCAAATGCGTTCGTAGGTGTTGTAAATCAAGTTTTCGCGTTGTAAATCAAGTTTCTAAGTCGTGCATTGATCCGTGGTGGCATTGCCTGCCGCGGTGGTTAGGAGATGTTAACTACCTCGCCTGGTACGCAGGAGGTCGTGGGTTCGATCCCGACCCTGACGCCTGCTGCTGTATATTTGGAGTTTGCGTGTCTCTCTCTCTCTCATCATCACGGTGGCTAGGAGATGTTAACTACCTCGCCTGGTATACAGGAGGTCGTGGGTTCGATCCCGACCCTTGACGCCTGCTGTATATTTTGAGTTTGCGTGTCTCTCTCATCATCATCACGGTGGCTAGGAGATGTTAACTACTTCGCCTGGTCTACAGGAGGTCGTGGGTTCAATCCCGACCCTTGACGCCTGCTGTATATTTTGAGTTTGCGTGTCTCTCTCATCATCATCACGGTGGCTAGGAGATGTTAACTACTTCGCCTGGTGTGCAAGAGGTCGTGGGTTCGATCCCGACCCTGACGCCTGCTGCTGTATATTAGGAGTCTGCGTGTCTATCCGTCTCCCTCCGTATTTAGAATCAACTTGCGTTTAAGAGTATTTGTCTGCTATACATTTACGTGACCTGCAGCCCACTTCGTTGAGCGATCATTTGTGATCGCCAGTTCGCTTCTGAAAAAGAGCCACATAGCTTCGTGGCCTTACCTTGTAAAATAGTAAAAAACATACGGTCATATAAGCGTCGTAAATGTGGATCTCGTCAATGGCACCGTCGTAAAAAGCAGAGAGACCGTCTGCACTCAGCATCAGCGCTTCGCTCTGCCCGTTGCCCTCACCGATTCTCACCGTCGCTAACCGAGCCAAGGATGCAAAAACAATCCTCGTCGTCAATTCCCGGTGGCGTAGTTCACCAAGAGTGGGCCGTTGTGTGCCGGCCTACTCTTGGCAAAGATCCCCGTGCAGCCTTTAGCTGACTGTTGGGGCAAGTGCTGTTAGTGACTGTTGGGGCACTTATGAAGAATACAAAGACAAAGATCCCCCGTGTAGCCTTTAGCAGACTGTTGGGCAAGTGCCACAGTCTGCTACAGACACAGACTCACGCACACAGACACAGACTCACGCACACAGACACAGACTCACGCACACAGACACAGACTCACGCACACAGACACAGACTCACGCACACAGACACAGACTCAGGCACACAGACACAGACTCACGCACACAGACACAAATTCACGCACACAGAGACACAGACACACACAGAGACACAGACTCACGCACAGAGACACAGACACACACAGACACAGACTCACACACACAGACACAGACTCACGCATACAGACAGACTCACGCACACAGACACAGACTCACTCAGAGACACAGACTCACGCACACAGACACAGACTCACACACAGAGACGCAGACTCACTCAGAGACACAGACTCACACACAGAGACGCATACTCACTCACATAGACACAGACTCACGCACACAGACACAGACTCACGCACACAGACACAGACTCACACACAGAGACACAGACTCACGCACACAGACACAGACTCACGCACACAGACACAGACTCACACACACAGACACAGACTCAGGCACACAGACACAGACTCACGCACACACAGACTCACGCACACAGACACAGATTCACGCACACAGAGACACAGACTCACGCACACAGACACAGACTCACGCACACAGACCCATATTCACGCACACAGACACAGACTCACGCACACAGACACAGACTCACGCACACAGACACAGACTCACGCACACAGAGACACAGAGACACACCGAGTCACAGAGACACTCACAGAGACACAGACACTCACAGAGACAGACTCAGGCACACAGACACAGACTCACGCACAGAGACACAGACTCACGCACACAGACACAGATTCACGCACACAGACACAGACTCACGCACACAGACACAGACTCACGCACACAGACACAGATTCACGCACACAGACACAGATTCACGCACACAGAGACACAGACTCACGCACACAGAGACACAGAGACACACAGAGTCACAGACTCACGCACAGACACACAGACAGACTCACGCACATAGACACAGACTCACGCACATAGACACAGACTCACGCACACAGACACAGACTCACGCACACAGACACAGACTCACACACACAGACACAGACTCACGCACACAGACACAGACTCACGCACACAGACTCACACACAGAGACACAGACACACAGACTCACGCACACGCAGCGCGGCTATCCATCATCAGCATCATCGTGGCTTCTAAAAGAAACAAAGCTATACAGCTCAGTAGGGTGGTGGTGGGTGGAGTGGGGGGGGGGCTTAAACTTGGTGAAACAAAAATGAACTCGTTGAATCTCACTCCACCAAATCTCTGCCGACGAACTCGAGTCTCCCCTCTCACCGAGGATCTTGCTCAGCTCCGCGTTGTGCAGGTCCGGGTTCTGCTGCGCCAATCTCTTCCTCTCGTCCTTGGCCCACACCATGAACGCGTTCATGGGCCTCCTGATGCGCGGCTCCTGCACCGGTTTGCTACGCGCGCCGGCCCGGCTCCAGACGTGACGACGACGACGCCGCCGGTCGTCAGTGGCGTCGCAACCCCGACAGGTCCCAGCTGCTGCTGCTGCTGCTGAAGCTGATGATGATGAAGACTATGCTGTTGAAGATGATGATGATGCTGCTGCTGCTGTTGTTGGTGATGGTGAAGATGCTGCGCTGTGAGAAAAGTCGATCCCAAGTTGCCGGTCGCCACGCTGCCACCGAGCGCGTGTTCCGCGCGACTCATCGCCACCACCACGTGCCCATCGTCACCGCCGCCGCCACCAACATCATCATCATCATTATCGTCACCCTCCTCCACATCATCAACGTCCTCTTCAATGTCCTCCTCCATGTCCTCCACCACAACCCCAACCTCCTCTTCTTCGATGTCGCCAACTTTTCCATTTTGGAACTTTCGTAGTTTGGCGCCGCAGCCGCCCTTGCTGCTGCTGCTGATGTTGGTTGTTGTGTTGTTGCTGTTGTTGTTGGTGCTGGTGGTAGTGGTGGCGGCTGTGGTTGATACGGTCATGTCCTGCGGTTGATGCGAGTCCATCCAGGACGGGGCGTTGAAGGAACTCATCGCCAACTGCGGACGCGGCTGCCGAGCGGTTTGTGAGCCACTCTCCGCGTGTGTCTGACTGTGAGCGTGTGTGTGACCGTGCGCCTGTGTCTGACTGTGAGCGTGTGTGTGACCGTGCGCCTGTGTCTGACTGTGAGCGCGCGTGTGACCGTGCGCCTGCGTGTGGCCGTGAGTGTCCGTGTGTGTCCGACTGTGCGCGTGTGGCTGTGCGCGTGCGTGACTGTGCAGGCACGCGTGTTCGTCGCTCGCGTACCCAGTGTCTGGGCTGCTCATGTCTCGAATTGACGACTGAACGAACGGCCTGTTGAATGTATGAGCCGATTGAATGAACGGACGAACAGATTNCTTGTTCAAACGAAGCAACGAGGAACCAATTTGACGATTTAATGGACGAGCTATTTAACGAATTAACTATTGAGTGAACTAACGAATGAACTGACGAAACGAATGAGCAAACGCTTGCACGGCTGAACAAACCGTTGAACGAATGAACAATTGAGCGAACCAATGAACGACGCAATGAACGACCAATCGAACGGCTGGACAAACCGTTGAACGAATGAACAATTGAGCGAACCAATGAACGACGCAATGAACGACCAATCGAACGGCTGAACAAACCGTTGAACGAATGAACAATTTAGCGAACCAATGAACGACGCAATGAACGACCAATCGAACGGCTGAACAAACCGTTGAACGAATGCACGATTGAGCGAACCAATGAACGACGCAATGAACGACCAATAGAACGGCTGAACAAACCGTTGAACGAATGAACGATTGAGCGAACCAAGGAACGACGCAATGAACGAACAATCGAACGGCTGAACAAACCGTTGAACGAATGAACTATTGAGCGAACCAATGAACGACGCAATGAACGAACAATCGAACGGCTGAACAAACCGTTGAACGAACAATTGAACTATAGAAACGAATGAATGAATGAACGAAATCGACGAACGAACCAACGACCGTGGTTTGGTATCCGCTGTTGTGTGTCGCCAAGCTGCTAGAGTCTGGCCGATATATATTAGGGAGACGTGCTCACATATATACTACATAATATACTACGTAATATACTACGTAATATACTACATAGTATACTACATATACGTACAATCCGTCCCTTGTGTACCACGTGTACCGCAGCTACTAATTAACAACGCTGGGTTCGTTCGTCGGTGAAGTTCATGAAGCTCTAATCAGGGTTACAGAAAAAGAAACACGGTAAGTGATGATGATGATAATGCGAGTGTTGTGTGCAGGTGATACGTGTGTGTATGATTGGATATGTGTTTGTAGGTGATATTTGTATGTGGATATATGTGTGTGTATGTAAGTATATGTGTGTGTATGTGTATGTGGGTATATATGTGTGTGTGTGTACAAGCGATGTGTGTGTGTGTGTATGAATGTATATGTGTTTGTGTGTAAGTGATATTTGTATATAGGTCTGTGTGTGTATATGTTTTTGTATATATATGTGTGTGTAGGTCTGTGTGTGTGTTATATATGTGTGTAGGTGATATTTGTGTGTAGGTCTGTGTGTGTGTATGTCTTTGTTATGTATATATGTGTTTGTGTGTAGGTCTTTGTGTGTAGGTGATAGTTGTGTTTTTGTCTTTGTTGAAAACTGTGTAAGTGATATGTGTGTACGTGCGGTGTATTACGTGTGTGTGTTTTTATTTTNGAGCGCGTGTATACGTGCTATGTGTGTGTATTGTGTGTGTATTGTGTGTGTATTGTGTGTATATGTATTAATTAGTAGATTCACGTATGTGTATATGTGCAGGCGATGTATGTATGAGTGTTGTGCGTGTACCTACATATATGCATGTGTACACGTGTGTGTACACGTGTGTGTGTACAGCTATGTCTAAAGCTGTGTGTACACACCTGTATATGTATGTACACGTGTGTGTACACTTGTATATTTATAGGCACCTGTGTATACACTTGTGTGTGTACACTTGTGTGTGTACCGGTGTGTGTATACCTTTGTGTGTGTGTACACCTGTGTGTGTGTACCTGTGTGTGTGTACACCTGTGTGTGTACCTGTGTGTGTGTACCTGTGTGTGTACACCTGTGTGTGTACCTGTGTGTGTACACCTGTGTGTGTATGTGTGTGTGTGTGCACCTGTGTGTGTGTACACCTGTGTGTGTGTGTACACCTGTGTGTGTGTGNACACCTGTGTGTGTGTGTACACCTGTGTGTACCTGTGTTTGTGTACACGTGTGTGTGTGTACACTTGTGTGTACACCTGTGTGTGTACACCTGTGTGTGTACACCTGTGTGTGTGTACCTGTGTGTGTACACCTGTGTGTGTGTACCTGTGTGTGCACCTGTGTGTGTACACCTGTGTGTACCTGTGTTTGTGTACACGTGTGTGTGTACACCTGTGTGTACGCCTGTGTGTACACCTGTGTGTGTACACCTGTGTGTGTGTGCACCTGTGTGTGTACACCTGTGTGTGTATGTGTACACCTGTGTGTGTGTGTGTGNCCACACGGCCTTGAGAGAGAGAGGGGGTGGAGCGGCAGTCGAAGTCGGGGCGCTCCTCTGGGCGCCCCGAGATTTGTGTCGATTTATTTATTTACCCGCTTCCTTTATTCGCGATTTATTTATTTATTTACGCCCCATCCCCCCCCCTCCCCCCCAAGCCCGCCATGCTCCCTACCAAGTGCAAGGCGCCGTGGCTTTGTGCTCAATAACACCGCGCGCGCGTGTGTCTGTGTGTGTGTCTGTGTGTGTCTGTGTGTGTGTGTGTGTGTGNGTCTGTGTGTGTGTGTCTGTCTGTGTGTGTGTGTTTCTCTGGTGTGTGTGTCTGTGTGTGTCTCTGTGTGTGTGTGTCTGTGTGTGTCTCTTGTGTGTGTGTGTGTGTGTGTCTGTGTGTGTGTGTGNCTGNATGTGTGTCTGTGTGTGTGTGTGTCTGTGTGTGTATGTGTGTCTGTGTGTGTGTGTCTGTGTGTCTGTCTGTGTGTGTGTCTGTGTGTAGTGTGTGTGTGTGTGTGTGNCTGTGTGTGTCTGTGTGTGTGTCTGTGTGTCTCTGTGTGTGTCTGTCTGTGTGTGTGTGNCTGTGTGTGTCTGTGTGTGTGTCTGTGTATGTGTGTCTGTGTGTGTGTGTCTGCGTGTGTGTATGTGTCTATGTGGGTGTCTGTGTCTGTGTGTGTCTGTGTGTGTCTGTGTGTGTATGTGTCTGTGTGTGTGTCTATGTCTATGTTGGTGTCTGTGTGTGTCTGTGTGTGTCTGTGTGTCTGTGTGTCTGTGTGTGTATGTATAATCTCTGCTGGTTAGAAACATTTTGGCTGGCCTGCCTACGATCCATCCTGGGTTTAACCAGGCTGGATTGTGTGAGGAGCTCACAAATCCTTGAAAGATCTGGGCAAATTCCCATCGGTGAGCTGCGTTGGCTGGGCCATGTAGCCCGCATGCCCAGCTACCGCATGCCCAAACAGCTTTTGTTCGGCCGATCGAGGGGCTAAACGGGCGCGGCACGGGCTAAGAAGAGATGGAGTGATGTAGTACAGGAGGATGTGGAGCTGAGTGGACTTGCCGATGACTGGTACCAGCGGTGTCAAGATCGGCCTCTGTGGAGGAGGCTCGTGAAGGACGCTACTGGGCAGTTGGAGGCAGTCGCCCTCCAACAACAACGGAGGGCTCACAACAACGAGCAGAGCGCCGGGTGGCTAAAGCACAGCGAGTTGGCACAGTAGAGGGCACAGGTGGTGCATCAGCCAGTCGTCTCAGTCGTCTCAGTCAGTCGACCCGTGGCACCTGGGTCTGCCCCGTGACCTCCTGCCAGCGGGCGTTCGATACTTCACGTGGCCTCAAGGTGCACATGGCCTGGCACAAGCGTCGTGGTGACGTCACCGCCACTTAGTGGCGAATGGCGGTTGTTGTATGTCTGTGTGTATCTGTGTGTGTGTCTGTATGTCTGTGTGTGTCTGTGTGGGGGAGGGTAGTATAGTGGTTAGTGCGCTGCGCTACGAACCCGGCGACCCGAGTTCGATTCCCGCTCACGGCGAACACCAGTGACGGATTATCTGAACCGGTCCTGGGCCTCCTCCCCTTAGGTCGCCTCAGCCTCAAATGAGTACCTAGTGGGTGCGTCAAAACTTCGCTACTGGGGAGACAAAGGCGGCCGGTCGTGGTGCTGGCCACCCACCCCTCGTGTGCCATGCCCGCCTTCATAGCTGCTCGCTAACAGCACTTTGCCCCAACAGTCTGTTACAGGCTACACGGATTTTGTATTTGTTATCGCCTTAAACAAGGGGGCAAATTACTATGAACTATTTTAAAACTGTTTGAGTTCACCAAGTTAAGACCGGAACGGTGGCGAGATGTTAAATGCCTCACCTCATCTATGCGGGGTTCGCTTTGTGCGATTTCGCAATCCCATATACATGCGGCAGCCCTATATGTAGAGCCCAAATTCGCTCTATGCGGTTTGAATTCACTCGAATAATAATGTATGCTTATAAAGCGCTCAGTGGCGCTATGCCACGGAAAGGTGAAAAAATAGTTTAACAGCAACCAAGGATAATAAAAAAATAGTTTAACAACAATCAAGGGAAAAAAAATAGTTTAACAATCAAGGAAAGAAAAAATAGTTTAACAACAACCGAGGAAAGAAAAAGATGAAGAAGTGAGAAAGACTTTTGAAAATAACTGAAGAGAAAAATCTGATTTGAATGGAGATGTGTTTTCAGTGGAGATCTCAAGTTGTGTCAAGTTCCTCGAAGTCGCCCTGACCTCGAAGGGCAACGGGTTGCAGAGCTGCAGCTGCCGTGCAGGGTGCAGGGTGCAGGTGCAGGGTGCAGGTGCAGTGTGCAGGGTGCAGGGTGCACGGTGCAGGGTACACGGTGCAGGGTGCAGGGTGCAGGGTGCACAGTGCAGGTGCAGGTGCAGGGTGCAGGTGCAGGGTGCAGGGTGCAGGGTGCACGGTGCAGGGTGCAGGGTGCAGGTGCAGGGTGCACGGTGCACGGTGCAGTGTGCAGTGTGCAGGGTGCAGGGTGCAGGGTGCAGGGTACACGGTGCAGGGTGCAGGGTGCACGGTGCACGGTGCACGGTGCAGGGTGCACGGTGCAGGGTGCACGGTGCAGGGTGCAGGGTGCAGGGTGCACGGTGCAGGGTGCAGGGTGCAGGGTGCAGGGTGCAGGGTGGTGCAGGGTGCGGGTGCACGGTGCAGGGTGCAGTGTGCAGGGTGCAGGTGCACGGTGCAGGGTGCAGGGTGCACGGTGCAGGGTGCAGGGTGCAGGGTGCACGGTGCAGGGTGCACGGTGCAGGGTGCAGGGTGCACGGTGCAGGGTGCAGGGTGCACGGTGCAGGGTACACGGTGCAGGGTGCAGGGTGCAGGGTGCAGGGTGCACGGTGCAGGGTGCACGGTGCAGTGTGCAGGGTGCAGGGTGCACGGTGCAGGGTACACGGTGCAGGGTGCAGGGTGCAGGGTGCAGGGTGCACAGTGCAGGGTGCAGGGTGCACGGTGCAGGGTGCAGTGTGCACGGTGCAGGGTGCAGGGTGCAGGGTGCACGGTGCAGGGTGCAGGGTGCAGGGTGCACGGTGCAGTGTGCAGTGTGCAGGGTGCAGGGTGCACGGTGCAGGGTGCAGGGTGCACGGTGCACGGTGCAGGGTGCACGGTGCAGGGTGCAGGGTGCACGGTGCAGGGTGCACGGTGCAGGGTGCAGGGTGCAGGGTGCAGGGTGCACGGTGCAGGGTGCACGGTGCACGGTGCAGGGTGCACGGTGCACGGTGCAGGGTGCAGGGTGCACGGTGGACGGTGCATTGTGCACGGTGCAGGGTGCACGGTGCAGGGTGCATTGTGCACGGTGCAGGGTGCACGGTGCAGGGTGCAGGGTGCAGGGTGCATTGTGCACGGTGCAGGGTGCACGGTGCAGGGTGCAGGGTGACGGTGCACGGTGCAGGGTGCAGGGTGCAGGGTGCACGGTGCACGGTGCAGGGTGCAGGGTGCACGGTGCAGGTGCAGGGTGCACGGTGCAGGGTGCAGGGTGCATTGTGCACGGTGCAGGGTGCACGGTGCAGGGTGCACGGTGCAGGGTGCAGGGTGCACGGTGCAGGGTGCACGGTGCACGGTGCAGGGTGCACGGTGCACGTGCAGGTGCACGGTGCAGGGTGCAGGGTGCACGGTGCAGGGTGCAGGGTGCACGGTGCAGGTGCAGGGTGCACGGTGCACGGTGCAGGGTGCAGGGTGCAGGGTGCAGGGTACACGGTGCAGGGTGCAGGGTGCAGGGTGCACGGTGCAGGGTGCACGGTGCAGGGTGCACGGTGCAGGGTGCAGGGTGCACGGTGCAGGGTGCACGGTGCACGGTGCAGGGTGCAGGGTGCAGGGTACACGGTGCAGGGTGCAGGGTGCACGGTGCAGGGTGCAGGGTGCACGGTGCAGGGTGCAGGTGCACGGTGCACGGTGCACGGTGCACGGTGCACGGTGCAGGGTGCAGGGAGCACGGTGCAGGGTGCAGGGTGCACGGTGCACGGTGCAGGGTGCAGGGTGCACGGTGCACGGTGCAGGGTGCACGGTGCAGGGTGCAGGGTGCAGGGAGCAGGGTGCAGGGTGCACGGTGCAGGGTGCACGGTGCAGGGTGCACGGTGCAGGGAGCAGGGTGCAGGGTGCACGGTGCACGGTGCAGGGTGCAGGGTGCACGGTGCACGGAGCAGGGTGCACGGTGCAGTGTGCAGGGTGCAGGGTGCAGGGTGCACGGTGCACGGAGCAGTGTGCAGGGTGCAGTGTGCAGGGTGCACGGTGCAGGGTGCAGTGTGCAGGGTGCAGTGTGCAGGGTGCAGGGTGCTCGGTGCAGGGTGCACGGAGCAGGGTGCAGTGTGCAGGGTGCAGTGTGCAGGGTGCAGGGTGCACGGTGCAGGGTGCACGGAGCAGGGTGCAGTGTGCAGGGTGCAGTGTGCAGGGTGCAGGGTGCACGGTGCAGGGTGCAGTGTGCAGGGTGCAGGGTGCACGGTGCAGGGTGCACGGAGCAGGGTGCAGTGTGCAGGGTGCAGTGTGCAGGGTGCAGGTGCAGGGTGCAGGGTGCACGGAGCACGGAGCACGGAGCAGGGTGCACGGTGCACGGAGCAGGGTGCAGGGTGCACGGTGCAGTGTGCAGGGTGCAGTGTGCAGGGTGCAGGGTGCACGGTGCAGGGAGCAGTGTTCAGGGTGCAGTGTGCAGGGTGCAGGGTGCAGGGTGCACGGTGCAGGGTGCAGGGTGCACGGAGCAGGGTGCAGGGTGCACGGTGCAGTGTGCAGGGTGCAGGGTGCACGGTGCAGGGTGCAGTGTGCAGGGTGCAGGGTGCACGGTGCAGTGTGCAGGGTACCGGTGCACGGTGCAGGGTGCAGTGTGCAGGGTGCACGGTGCAGGGTGCAGGGTGCAGGTGCACGGTGCAGGGTGCAGTGTGCAGGGTGCAGGGTGCACGGTGCAGGTGCAGGGTGCACGGTGCAGGGTGCAGGGTGCAGGGTGCACGGTGCAGGGTGCACGGTGCAGGGTGCAGGGTGCACGGTGCAGGGTGCAGGGTGCACGGTGCAGGGTGCAGGGTGCAGGGTGCAGGGTGCACGGTGCAGGGTGCACGGTGCAGTGTGCAGGGTGCAGGGTGCACGGTGCAGGGTACACGGTGCAGGGTGCAGGGTGCAGGGTGCACAGTGCAGGGTGCACGGTGCAGGGTGCAGTGTGCACGGTGCAGGGTGCAGGGTGCAGGGTGCACGGTGCAGGGTGCAGGGTGCAGGGTGCACGGTGCACGGTGCAGTGTGCAGTGTGCAGGGTGCAGGGTGCACGGTGCAGGGTACACGGTGCAGGGTGCAGGGTGCAGGGTGCACGGTGCAGGGTGCAGGGTGCACGGTGCAGGGTGCAGTGTGCAGGGTGCAGGGTGCACGGTGCAGGGTGCACGGTGCAGGGTGCAGGGTGCAGGGTGCACGGTGCAGGATGCACGGTGCAGGGTGCAGGGTGCAGGGTGCACGGTGCAGGGTGCACGGTGCAGGGTGCACGGTGCAGGGTGCACGGTGCAGGGTGCAGGGTGCAGGGTGCACGGTGCAGGGTGCACGGTGCAGGGTGCACGGTGCAGGGTACACGGTGCAGGGTGCAGGGTGCAGGGTATACGGTGCAGGGTGCAGGGTGCAGGGTGCACGGTGCAGGGTGCAGGTGCAGGGTGCACGGTGCACGTGCAGGGTGCAGGGTGCAGGGTGCACGGTGCAGGGTGCACGGTGCAGGGTGCATGGTGCAGGGTGCATGGTGCAGGGTGCGGTGCAGGGTGCGGTGCAGGGTGCATGGTGCAGGGTGCAGGTGCAGGGTGCAGGTGCAGGGTGCAGGGTGCAGGGTGCAGGGTGCAGGTGCACGGTGCACGGTGCAGGGTGCAGGGTGCAGGGTTGCAGCTGCCGCACGCCGCACAGGGCGCACGCGGCTATGCGGTCGGACGTGGGACAACATTGTGTATGTACTGTGTGTGTACTGTGTGTGTACTGTGTGTGTACTGTGTAGTGTGTGTGTTCTGTGTACTGGGTGTACTGTGTGTGCTGTGTGCTGTGTGTGTTGTGTGTACTGTGTGTGCTGTGTGTAGTGTGTGTGTACTGTGTGTGGTGTGTGTAGTGTGTGTGTGTGTACTGTGTGTGTACTGTGTGTGTTCTGTGTACTGTGTTTGTGTTCTGTGTACTGTGTGTTTACTGTGTGTAGTGTGTGTGGGCTATGTGCGCTGTGTGTGTACTGTGTGTGATGTGTGTGTACTGTGTGTGCTGTGTGTAGTGTGTGTGGACTATGTGCGCTGTGTGTGCGCTGTGTGTACTGTGTGTGTACTGTGTGCGCTGTGTGTACTGTGTGTGTACTGTGTGTAGTCTGTGTGTGATGTGTGTGTACTGTGCGTGTATTGTGTGTGTTCTGTGTACTGTGTACGCTGTGTGTTTTGTGTGTGTACTGTGTATATTGTGTGCGCTACTCGTGCCACGGTGGCTATGCGATGTTAACTACCTCGCCTGGTCTGCAGGAGGTCTTCGGGTCTTCCGGATTTTTGCCTCCCCCCTCCTCCCTCCACATTTAGAAACACGCGTACAGAGCACGTGGCCGCAACAACTGTCCACGTGTTACGATACATTTCTTCGTAGGGCTATCATCTGTGATGGCCAGGTCGCTTCTGAAAAGAGAGCTACGAAGCTCAGTGGGGCCTGACTCTGGTCAAATAAACAGAAAATAAAACAAACAAGCAAAGCCCACTGAGCCGTATATAGATGCGTTTGCGTGTCTCTCTCTCATAATCATCATCATCACGGTGGCTAGGAGATGTTAACTACCTCGCGTGGTATGCAGGAGGTCGTGGGTTCGATCCCGACCCTGTATATTTGGAGTCTGCGTGTCTCTCTCTCATCATCATCACGTGGCTAAGAGATGTTAACTACCTCGCCTGGTATGCAGGAGGTCGTGGGTTCGATCCCGACCCTGACGCCTGCTGTATATTTGGAGTCTGCGTGTCTCTCTCTCATCATCATCACGGTGGCTAGGAGATGTTAACTACCTCGCCTGGTATGCAGGAGGTCGTGGGTTCGATCCCGACCCTGTATATTTGGAGTCTGCGTGTCTCTCTCTAATCATCATCACGGTGGCTAGGAGATGTTAACTACCTCGCCTGGTATGCAGGAGGTCGTGGGTTCGATCCCGACCCTGTATATTTGGAGGTTGCGTGTATCTCTCATCATCATCACGGTGGCTAGGAGATGTTAACTACCTCGCCTGGTACACAGGAGGCCGTGAGTTCGATAAAGAAAAGCCCACTGAGTCGTATATAGATGCGTTTTTTTCTAGGACGACCTGCCCACAATTGATAGCTCAACGAAGTGGCTCATCGTATACCCTAAACGCGTGACGATGTTGATTCTAAATGTGGAGGGAAAAACCGGACACGGAGAAAAATCCACGCGACCACGGAGAGAGACGCAAACTCCAAATATACAGGGTCGGGATCGAACCCACGACCACCTGTATACCAGGCGAGGTAGTTAACATCTCCTAGCCACCGTGATGATGATGAGAGAGACACGCAGACTCAAAATCTACAGCAGCAGGCGTCAGGGTCGGGATCGAACCCACGACCTCCTGTAGACCAGGCGAAGGAGATCACATCCCGCCACCGTGGCGTCCTTATATAAAATATGCGACGTTTCGGGCAATGGTCCTTTTGCATGGCACATACACTGCCTTAAGATATGGGGTGGTCCACAAGTCAGGAGGAATAGAGTTGTTACATTTATTTTAACTAATCACATCGGGTTATTTTATTTATTTTAACTCATCACATAGGGTTATTACATTTATTGTAACTCATCACATAGGGTTATTATATGTATTGTAACTCATCACATAGGGTTAGTATATTTGTTTTAACTCATCACATAGGGTATTATATTTATTGTAACTAATCACATAGGGTTAGTATATTTGTTTTAACTCATCACATAGGGTTATTATATTTATTGTAACTCTTCACATACGGTTATTATATTTGTGGCCAGATCGCTTTTGAAAAAATAAATTCGTAGCTCAATGTGCCTTGCTTGGTAAAATAAAAATAGTTACATTTTGTAACATCTGTACCATCGCCGGACGACTACAAAATATAGTCTAACAGCGAATTATCTCATTATTGGGCTCGTTTTTCTGAAATAAAGAACATGCAGGCATTCCTCGTATAACGCTCACCCCGACCCGCCTCCACGTAGCGTGAATTCGCAGTCGCCCAATTCATAAATCGTCTTTTAGGGACATACTTGGCACTTACACTCCGCTTTTCACAGTCACGCGCTCACGAATACAAACTAAACATTGGAAAATTGCACTTTCATGAACAAAACGTCATTTTAAATTACAAAAATGATAAGTCCTCGTGTTTGTCTGATGCTTGTATTGCACGCCTGTTGAACTTCTCTCGCACCGTACGTAGCCAACCGCGCTCATCGGAGGTGCGATGGCGTCACCCCCCCCCCCACGTGTCACGGACTGCGCCGAGAAATCAAAGAGCTGCAGCTGCCTTGGTGCACAACACGCCTGCCCCTGCTACTGCTACTACTGCTGCTCCTGATGCTGCTGCTCCTGTTGTTGCTGCTGCTGCTGCTCCTGCTGCTCCTGCTGCCCCTGCTACTGCTGCTGCTCCTGCTGCTGCCCCTGCTGCTACTACTGCTGCTGCCCTGTTGTTGCTGCTGCTCCTGCTGCTGCTACTGCTGCTGCTCCTGCTGCTACTACTGCTGCTCCTGCTGCTACTGCTGCTCCTGCTGCTCCTGCTGCTGCTGCTCCTGCTGCTGCTGCTCCTGCTGCTCCTGCTACTACTGCTGCTCTGCTGCTGCTGCTCCTGCTGCTGCTGCTCCTGCTGCTGCTCCTGCTGCTCCTGCTGCTACTACTGCTGCTCCTGCTGCTACTGCTGCTCCTGCTGCTGCTGCTCCTGCTGCTGCTCCTGCTGCTGGTGCTACTGCTGCTGCTCCTGCTGCTGCTGCCCTGCTGCTACTACTGCTGCTGCCCCTCTTGCTACTGCTGCTGCTGTTCCTGCTGCTGCTGCTGCTGCTACTACTGCTGTTGCCCTCTTGCTACTGCTGCTGCTCCTGCTGCTGCTGCTACTACTGCTGCTCCTGCTGCTCCTGCTGCTGCTCCTGCTGCTCCTACTGCTGCTGCTACTGCTGCTGCTACTGCTGCCCTTCTGCTACTGCTGCTGCTTTTGCTGTTGCTGCTGGCCCTGCTGCTGCTCCTGTTGCTGCCCCTGTTGTTGCTTCTGCTGTTGCTGCTGCTGCTCCTGCTGCTGTTGCTCCTGCTGCTGCTGATACTGCTACTGCTGCTGCTACTGCTACTGCTGCTGCTGCTCCTGCTGCTGCTGCTGCTGCTGCTGCTCCTGCTGCTGCTGCCCCTGCTGCTACTGCTGCTCCTGCTGCTGCTCCTGCTGCTCCTACTGCTGCTGCTGATACTGCTGCTGCTCCTCCTGCTGCTGCTGCTGCTGCTACTGCTGCTGCTCCTGCTACTGCTGCTGCTGCTCCTGCTGCTGCGCTCCTGCTGCTACTACTGCTGCTGCTGCTCCTGCTGCTGCTGCTACTGCTGCTGCTCTGCTGCTGCTCCTGCTCCTGCTGCTGCTGCTCCTGCTGCTGCTACTGCTGCTGCTCCTGCTGCTGCTGCTCCTGCTGCTGCTCTGCTGCTGCTGCCTGCTCCTGCTGCTGCTGCTCCTGCTGCTGCTGCTGCTCATGCTGCTGCTGCTCCTGCTGCTGCTACTGCTGCTGCTACTGCTGCTCCTGCTGCTCCTGCTGCTGCTGCTGCTGCTCCTCATGCTGCTGCTGCTGCTCATGCTGCTGCTGCTGCTGTTGCTGCTACTGCTGCTGCTACTGCTGCTCCTGCTGCTGCTGCTCCTGCTGCTGATCATGCTGCTGCTGCTCCTGCTGCTGCTACTGCTGCTCCTGCTGCTGCTGCCCCTGTTGCTGCTGCTCCTGCTGCTGATACTACTGCTGCTGCTGCTCCTGCTGCTGCTACTGCTGCTCCTGCTGCTGCTCCTGCTGTTGCTGCTGCTGCTACTGCTGCTGCTGTTGTTCCTGCTGCTGCATCTCCTGCTGCTGTTGCTGCTCCTCATACGACTACGACAGCTGCTGCAAGTTCCCCACGGAAGCGTTCGCGACGCCCCGTTAATCTCTGTAAGAAGTAATCTTTTAAATCTTTATTATTATTTGCCAGTAAACTCCTTCACTTTAGTAGTAATACTAACGTTACTGCAGACATGATTCCTTGTAAAAGGTTTCAGTTTGGTGTTTTAACATCTTAACATAGCTGTTTTTGTTGCCAGAAAAAAGGGGAAAACCTCTTCTCATATTGTGGTCCTGGCAAAGGAGGTCCCGTGAAACGGGCATTATTATACCCCTCGCGACAATCTTAGCCGACATCAACCTTTGAGCCGACTGGCACCAAGTCGGCTCAAAGGTTGTAGACGTCCGTCGGACGTTGGCGCAACTGGGAGGTCGCATCGGGGAGGATTTGTTCGATGACCTTGGGGGCAATGATTATAATTGTCGAAGTCGGACCGGGATCGTAGCGATTCTAAATGTTGAGAGTCGGAATTCTTAGAAGCGTCGCTTCGACAGTTCGCTGTCCCGGAGAAGATGTTTACGAGAGAAACCAAAAAAGATTAAAAAAATAAAACAAAACATCATAGAGGAATCTTCTTGGTTCTTTCGGTAAAGTAACGTAGAAGGGAAGTAATAAAATAATAAAATAAAACAAAATAAAATAATTCTCACGACGTTTCGGCCACAACGCATGGTGCTGTTTCATTCAGACGCTGTCTCCCCGACAGACCTGGTCTTCACCTGAGGACGGCTAATTTTGCGTTGTGGCCGAAACGTCGTGAGAATAATTTGATAATGTTTTATTTTATTATTTTATTATTTATTCTACGTGACTTTACCGAAAGAACCAAGAAGATGAATCCCTGCAGTCACGAGAGCTTTGAATCGAAATCAAAGTAGTTAATTGAACAAACCAAATTATTTTTACAATAAGCACGACAATCGGGGCATCCGACTTCAAGGCCAATTTGAAGAGGCGATGTTTCAGGAGGATGTCGTTTTCAACACAACGGGCGACATTTCTCGGAGGTGACCAGGGGCGGTTTCTTCATTAGGGCGATTGGCGACGCACCACCAATGTCATTCAACCACAGAGTCACGCTAGCCGTCACTGCAGCCTCTGGATATAGTCCAATCAGCGTCATGTCACGTTCTGTGGAGTACCGCCTCTTTTTGGGCGATTTCACTCCGGCTGAGAATCGCCCCGAGTGGCCCCATAGACTTACATTGAAAGATGTTTTTTTCGAACGGGGGCGCTCCAATGCATTCTCTATGGCTTCCGGAGGGCTCGCCTAACGTGCTTACGTCATCATACGTAAGCACGTTTCATCCAACAATATAATTTTTGCCACCTAGTGGAATCTTTAATAAAATAAACTTGAGTGGTTGTTTTAATAGTGAGTATAGAAACAAACAAGATGTATTGTAAGAGTCACTTTATTTTTCATTAATATTAAAGAAGTGAAGTTGCCTTTACATGCTTAAGCTGTTAATTATCCATTGCATGGGTGGACCTTATCCTTATCAATCATCAGACATTTGCCCCCCTGAGAGATTTTGCAGGAGCCGCCACGGGGCGACCGTCGGTAAGGAAATGCCGCGACAGCCTTCGTGGTTTATACCCCGGGGACGAATTCAAACCATCGGTGGGCCGACGCGGGCTCAGAACGATGTCAACTTCGCGGCGATCTAAGCGAACGACGCCCCCGATGAGAATTGAGGAGGTCTAAAACAAAACCACAAACAAGGCGTCGCAAAGACGGCGCTTACTCCCCCCCCCCCNGGGAGTTGTTTCTGTGTTTTGTTGTTGTTGTTGCTGCAGATTGGAACGCGTGCGCGCGTGGGCGAGCGCGTGTGTGCGTGTGTTGTGCGTGTGTCGTCTGTGTGTCTGTGCGTGTGTGTGTGTCGTGCGTGTGTGGTGTGTCGTGCGTGTGTGTGTGCGTGCGTGTGTGTGTGAGTGTGTGTGCGTGTNATGCGTGTGCNTGTGTGTGTGCGTGTGTGTGTGTGCTGTGCGTGTGTGTGTGCCACGCCCTGCCGCTCACCGCCCCATAAACCGGATAGCACAGAAACTGCCCGCGCGCGTTACTCACGAGCGTGACTTTCGGAGTGGCCCGGCCACAAAGGAAAGAAGCCCCGTGTAGCCTTCAACGGACTGTTGGGGCAAGGCTGGCATGGCACGCGTGGGTGGCCAACACCACGTCCGGCCGCCTTTGTCTCCCAAGTGGCGATGTTTCCACACCGCAGCAGGTGCTATTTTTTTAGNCTGAGGCGACCTAGATGAGGCCCAGGATCATCACCGGTGTTGGCCGTGGGCGAGAATGGAACTCAGGTCACCGGGTTCGTAGCGGTACAAACACACNCAAAGACGAAGATCCCCCGTATAGCCTTAACAGACTGTAGGGCAAGTGCTGTTAGCGAGCACCTATGAAGGCCGGCACGGCACACGNGGGTGGGTGGCCAGCACCACGCCCGACCGCCTTTGTCCCCGTGGCAATGTTTACACACCGCACCTGGTACTCATTTGAGGCTGAGTCGACCTAGGGAGGCCCAGGAACCGGTTCAGAAAATCGTCACTGGTGTTGGCCGTGAGCGGGAATCGAACCGGGGTCGCCAGTTTCGTGAGTCTAGCGCTACACACAGCAGGCACCACACAGGCACACACGCGCGCGTTGTTAGACGGAACGTTGAATTCGTATCCACACGAACTTCCCTCTCGCTGTAACTCCATCGATTGAGAGTTCGATGGAGTTAAACCGGACGACGGGAGATGTGCGATCAGAATCATAACGCGTGTGCCAGCCCCGGCAGAGCCCTCGCTGAATCTCAGGATGCGTCTTTGTTTCTTCACGATGGTTGCGTGCACTCGATGATGATGATGACGATCATGGTAATGACGCTGATATTGACGATGAAAATGACGACGACGATGATGACGATGATGATGATGATGAGACGATGGTGACGATGAAATGATGACGATGATGAAGACGATGACAATGATGACGAAGATTACGATTATGATACGATGCCGATTAAGATCATGATAACGATGACAATGATGATGGCGATAACTAATTCATACTAAAGGGTGGCCCAAAAGTCAGGACACATAGGATTATTTAATTTATTTTAACACTGCAATTATTCATTGCAATCGTGTATTCTTTAAGTTGAATGCTTCATCTGTTCTCATTATTGTTGTTTGTTTTTCTTCCTGTGGGGGTTACTTCAAATGCGTCGTTTACAAAACTCCACCAAGAACCCGGAACCAATTGATTGAGACTACTAAACACGATTGATGAATATTAAAAAATGACACGGCTGCAATCTTTTTTAAGTCCTAAATTTATTTTAAAAACATCGTTCATGCATTGCGCATGAATGTTAACGGCAGTCAGTTCGAACGTGTGTTTCCAAATGAATGAAATAACCCTATACGCGAGTTCTCTGACTTTTGAGAAACCCTTTGTAATGGTAAAAGCCACAAGTTTGGCTGGCTGGCTGACGTCACGTCACTTCCGGCGGGACGGACGTGACGTCACAATGACGTACGGGCTGCTCGCTTTTGAGAGAATAATTTAAACAACAATCTGCACATCTGTCAAACACGCTGTGTGGCCTTAATAGGAAATACTGTGTGGACCATAATATATGACGTTTCGGGCAATTGACCTTCTACTGCTAGTAACAAGGGGAGGGGAGTGGGGGGCATTGCTCACAAACGATTCGGGAAAGGGCTACCACGGATTGGTTTGGTTTATTTCGTAGAACGTAAAACACCCACTGGGTAGTCATAGGTTTTTACCCTTTCAACTGGTACAAAAACTGACACCTTTATACAAGGCATCATGTTTGCAATAACCACAACGCAAGCAGTCAAAATGCAAACATAGTAATAGGTTTTACCCTTTCAACTGTACAAAAACTGACACCTTTATACAAGGCATCATGTTTGCAATAACCACAACACAAGCAGTCAAAATGCAAACATAGTAATAGGTTTTTACCCTTTCAACTGGTACAAAAATTGACACCTTTATACAAGGCATCATGTTTGCAATAACCACAAGCAGTCAAAATGCAAACAAAAAGAAACAACTCTGATAATGATATGCACTGTCCTTGAAGTTGATTGGTCCACACCCGAGACAGCTTTTCTTAGAGCCTAGTCTCCATTGGTGTTGGACCAGACGACGCCAAAAGGCGTACCACTGGGTAGTGTAACACATGGGATAATAACTAAATGCTCTTTTCGATGACTGATGATGCAGATGCAAAGCAACAGCTCCAATGCCACATTCAGGTGGTCAAGCCAGCAGGAAAACGTGGCCAGGAGCAGTAGCAGAGGAGTCGTGAACCATCGCCAAGGTGATGTCTACCTTGGTATTTGTGGATCGGGGCATTGCGTCGGTACAATTTGTACAGTCTCTGTTCTGGATGACCACAGTCGCCACGCTACTATTGTAGAGTTTTCCATTTGTCCATCATAAGGCATCCACATATTCCATAATTTCTGCAGTGGATGTGGTTCAGGGCGAACCATGAGCTTCGTTGAAGACCAAATCCAAGTATCTTCTGCGTTGGGTCTTTCACAAGGTGGAAATTATGATTTGGGACGTAGATATTCCATAGAAACCAAGAGTCTGTTAATGCGATACGGGGTGGGGGGGGGAGGATCTTTGGCTTTGTGGCGTGTCGTTATCACAACTTCCATCAAATCATGCACCCAATACCAACCCCACACCGTCGGTTCCCCGCGTAAATCCACAAACCCCATCGAAAGCGTAACAATTGATGTCAACAGTTGATGTCAACAAACTCGCAGGTCAATATTTTTACTCTGTCACCGTGATATTACGTTTCATAGGGCCTTGTGCAGATGCCTCGCCGGTGGGTGGCTACCCCGGCAAGGTGGTGTCGCCCTTAATAGGTGCTCTCTAACAGCACTAGCCCCAGCCAACTGGCTTCAACGTGCACGATGGGACGTTCTTGACTTACGATGAAATTCGTTCCTGGGGCCCGTAAGTCGAAGGGCGAAGTTGGAACAAAATGTACCCTATTTAAATGGCCACACACGCACTCACTGCTAGCACGAGGCCGACTCGTTTACATCTCGCGGAGGATCGCTCAGTCGAACTAAATAGTGCCGCTGTTTTTGCAAGTGTGATTCGCGTTTAAAGTCAATGATAAAAAAATAAAGATATCATGGAAACCGGTTCTTAAGTGCGGGTGTTCGTAAGTGCGGGTGTTCGTAAGTCGAGGGCTGTCTGTATGTGTGTGTGTATAGGGGGGCAAACCTTTGTACGCGAGTGTTCACTTTGTTAACTAGATTGTATGTCTTCTTGGTTCTTTCGGTAAAGTCACGTAGAAGGGAAATAATAAAATAAAATAAATAAAACATAATGAAATACAATTCTCACGACGTTTCGGCCACAACGCAAGCAGCCGTCCTCAGGTGAAGAACAGGTCTGTCGGAAAGACAGCGTCTTCAGACGAAGAACAGGTCTGTCAGAAAGACAGCGTCTGAATTCAGACGCTGTCTTTCCGACAAACCTGTTCTTCACCTGTTCTTCACCTGAGGACGGCTGCTTACGTGTGGCCGAAACGTCGTGAGAATTGTATTTTATTACGTTTTATTTTTATTATTTTATTATCTCCCTTCTACGTGAATTTACCGAAAGAACCAAGAAGATGAATCCCTGCAGTCACGAAAGCTTTAAATCGAAATTTAGATTGTATGTATCTATCTTCAATTCATTCCGCGCCGTACGTAGCTCAACCGTGCCAATCGGAGGTGCTGGGCAAGGACAACAAACTAAAAAGAAAGAAATTAGTTTTCAATCCAGACGATGTAAAAGTGCATCGCTGCCAGTGGCTTCGGGATATCGGAAGGAAGAGCGTTCCAGACGGCCGCAGAACCGCATCAGAAAGCGCCGTGCGATGCGGTGACCACCACCGCCGTCTTTGTTCAATGGCTCGCAGACAAAAGCCGCCAGTGGTTTCTGTTCCTTTTGGCGAGATGAGCGGCAAGCTATTGTGGTTGATTTGCGGCAAGCACTTCGTGTGCAATGAAGATTGGCGATCAAAGAAATTTATGTACCGAGTGGGATTCATGTTTTGTGTTGATTTGAGTCGAGGGTGACTGAGTGGACAACTGTCGTCGAGCGAGACGATCACTGCGACTCAACTTATAATTCCACCACCATCATCATCACCACGATCACCACTACCACCACTATTACCATTACCACCACCATCAAGACCACTACCACCTTCGTTATCATCATGAGCGTCATCACCACTACCACCACGATTACCATTACAACCCACTATTACAATTATCACCACAATCAACACCATCATCACCACTACCGGCATCAGCAACACCATCATCACCACCCCACCACTATAAACCACTACCACCACCATCATCACCACTATCACCACTACCACCATCATCACCGTCATCACTATCACCACCACGACATTACCATCACCACCATTATCACCACCACCATTACCACTACGAACACCACCGCTACCACTTCCACCTCCACTGCAGTCTGTGAGTTTCTGTGTGAGTCCGTGGGTCTCTGTATGAGTCCGTGGGTTTATGTGTGATCCTCTGGTCTCTGTGTGCGTCCGTGAGTTTCTGCATAAGCCAGTGGTCCTCTGCATGAGCCTGTTGGTCTATGTGTGAGTCCATAGGTATCTGTGTGAGTCCATGGGACTCTGTGTGAGTCCGTGGGTTTCTGCATGAGTCTGTGGATCTCTGTGTAAGTCTGTAGATCTCTACATGAGTCAGTGGTGTCTCTAAACCCATGGGTTTCTGTGTGAATCCGTGGTTCTTTGTGTAAGCCTGTGGGCCTCTGACTGAATCCAGGGATCTTCTGCGTTGCAGCTTTAAATAGGTGTTTTAAGGAAGTTATGATTTGGGATCTGGTTACTCCATTGAAATTAACAGTCTGTTAATACGATACGGGGGATCTTTGCCTTTCTGGCGCGTCGTTATCACAACTTCCATCAAACTCTCCACCTAATACCTTCAACGGCGTAAATCCACAAAACCCCTTCCAAAACGTAACAATTGATGTCGTAAATCGATGTCAACAAACCCGCGGGTCAATATTTTTACTCTGCCCCCGTGATATTACATTTCATAGGGCCTTGTGCATATACCACACCGGTGCGTGGCTACCCGGGCGTGGCAGTGTCGCCCTTAATAGGTGCTCGCTAACAGCACTAGCCCCAGCCAACGGGCTTCAGCGTGCACGCTTTGTGTGTGTGGAGTGGGGCAAAACTGTGTTACACTAAGTGTTCACTTTTTGATATTTCATGGAACCTGGTTCGTAAGTACGGGTGGTCGTAAGTCGGGATTTTGTAAGTCGAGGACTTCCTGTTGAACCTTCTTTCGCGCCGTACGTAGCCAACCGTGCTAATCGGAGGTGCGGGGGCAAGGACAACAAGCTGTAGACAAGAAGCAGTTGTCAAGAAATGAGTTTTCAAACCAGATGCGGTCAAAAGGCATAGCTCTAGGGGTTTCGTAATATTGGGTGGAAGAGCGTTCCAGACGGCCGCAGCCAAAAGTTGCTGCTGCTGCTGTTGTGAGGATGACCACAGGAGTTCGAGTGATGCTTTCTGCTCTTTGACAAGATCAGTAGCAGGCATTGTGGTTCATTTGTGGCAAGCGCGTTGTGTGTAATGAAAATTGGCGATCGAAGATGTTTCTCAACCAAGTGGGATTCATGTTTGTGTTTATTTGAGTCGAGGGTGGCTGTGTGGACGACAGTCGTCGAGCGAGGCGATGGCTGCGACTCGACTCACAATTCTACCACCATCTACACCACACCACCACCACCATCTACACCACCACCACCACCATTTATACCAACACCATCTACACCAACACCACCACCACCACCACCATCTACACCAACACCACGACCACCACCATCTACACCACCACCATCTACACCAACACCATCTACACCACCACACACCAACACCATCTACACCACCACCACCATCTACACCAACACCACGACCACCACCATCTATACCACCACCACTACACCAACACCATCTANACCACCACCANCACCACCATCTACACCACCACCATCTACACCAACACCACCACCACCACTACACCACACCACCACCACCATCTACACCAACACCACCACCACCACCACCTACACTAACACCACCACCACCATCTACACCAACAGCACTACACCACCATCTACACCAACACCACCACCACCATCTACACCACCACCACCACCACCACCACCACCATCTACACCNCCACCACCATCTACACCTACACCACCACCACCATCTACACCACCACCACCACCATCTACACCAACACCAACACCACCACCACCACCACCACCATCTACACCACCACCACCACCATCTACACCAACATCACCACCACCATCTACACCAACACCACCACCATCTACACCAACACCACCACCACCATCTACACCACCACCACCACCATCTACACCAACATCACCACCACCATCTACACCAACACCACCACCACCACCACCACCATCTACACCACCACCACCATCTACACCAACACCACCACCACCATCTACACCACCACCACCACCATCTACACTAACACCACCACCACCATCACCACCACCACCACCACCTACACTAACACTACCACCACCATCTACACCAACACCACCACCATCTACACCAACATCACCACCACCACCACCACCTACACTAACACCCCCACCACCATCTACACCAACACCACCACCATCTACACCAACACCACCACCACCACTACACTAACACCACCACCACCATCTACACCAACACCACCACCATCTACACCAACACCACCATCACCACCTACACTAACACCACCACCGCCATCTACACCAACACCACCACCACCACCATCTACACCAACATCACCACCACCATCTACACCACCACCACCACCACTACACCAACACCAACACCACCACCACCACCACCACCATCTACACCACCACCACCACCACTATCTACACCACATCACCACCACCATCTACACCAACACCACCACCATCTACACCAACACCACCACCACCATCTACACCACCACCACCACCATCTACACCAACATCACCACCACCATCTACACCAACACCACCACCATCTACACCAACACCACCACCACCATCTACACCACACCACCACCTACACCAACACCACCACCACCAACACCAACACCACCACCATCTACACCAACATCNCCACCACCACCAACNTACACTAACACCCCACCACCATCTACACCAACACCACCACCATCTACACCAACACACCACCACCACCTACACTAACACCACCACCACCATCTACACCAACACCACCACCATCTACACCAACACCACCATCACCACCTACACTAACACCACCACCGCCATCTACACCAACACCACCACCACCATCTACACCAACACCACCACCACCATCTATACCAACACCACCACCCATTTACATCAACACCACCACCACCATGATCGCCACAATCAACACCATCATCACCACTACGTCCACCGTTACCACCACCACCGTCATCACCAACACCATCACCACCGCTACCACCATCATCACTATCATCACCACTATCACCACTACCACTATCATCATCACCATCATCACTATCTCCACGACCACTATTACAATCAAGGCCCACCACCACCACTGTCATCACCATTTTCTCCACCACCACCAGCATAACCACCATCACCACCGTCATCACCACCATCATTACCACCACCATCACCACCACCACCACCCAATACCACAACCGTCATCACCATCACCACCACGACCACCATCGCTACCACTTCCACCACCACTACCATCTGTGGTTATCTGCGTGAGTCCGTGCTTTTATGTGTGAGTATGTGGGTCTCTGTGTGAGTCCATGGGTCTCTCTATGTGTCCGTGGGTCTCTGCATGAGTCCGTGCTTCTCTGTGTGATAATGTGGGTCTCTGCATGAGTCAGTGGGTCGCTGTGTGAGTCCATGGGTCTCTGTGTGAGTCCGTGGATCTCTATGTGAGTCCTTGATTCTCTGTGTGAGTCCGTGGGTCTCTGTGTGAGTCCGTGGATCTTTGTGTGAGTCCGCGAATCTCTGTGTGAGTCCGTGGGTCTCTGTGTGAGTCCATGGGTCTCTTTGTGTCTTTCACGATGTGTTTTCGGAAGTTCTGATTTGGGACCGAGTTAGTTCGTAGAAACTAACAATCTGTTTCGACATTACGGGGGATCTTTGTCTTTTGTAGCGCGTCGTTATCACATCGTCCACCAACTCTCCACCCAATACCAACATCCCCCACCCGCGCGTAAATCCACCAACCCCTTCCAAAACGTAACAATTGACGTCGCAAAGTGATGTCAACAAACCCGCGGGTCAATATTTTTACCCTGGCGCCGTGATATTACATTTCATAGGGCCTTGTGCATATACCACATCGGTGCGTGGCTACCCGGGCGTGGCAGTGTCGCCTTAATAGGTGCTCGCTAACAACACTAGCCCCAGCCAATGGGCTTCAGCGTGCACGATTTGTGTGTGTGTGTGTGGGGAGTGGGCAAAACTTTGTTACACTAAGTGTTCACTTTTTTGATATTTCATGGAACCTGGTTCGTAAGTACGGGTGGTCGTAAGTCGGGCTTTTGTAAGTCGAGGACTTCCTGTACTTGGACGTACGTATGTTGAACTTCTTTCGCACCGTACGTAGTTCACCATGCTTATCGGAGGTAATGGAAATTGTCGATCTAAGATATTTCTCAACCACGTGGATTCATGTTTTGTTTTATTTGAGTCGAGGGTGACGGTGAGTGGATGACAGTCGTCAAGCGAGACGATCGCTGCGACTCAGCTCACAAGTCCATCACCACCATCATCACCACGATCACCACTACCACCACGATTACCATTACCGCTACAATCAACACCAACACCACCACCATGATCACCACAATCAACACCATCATCATCCACCCCCACTATGTCCACCGTCGTCACCACCACCGTCATCGCCAACGCCATCATCACCAGCACCACAATCACCACCATCATCACTATCATCACCACTATCACCACTGCCACCAGCGTCACCGTCATCACTATCACCACCACGATTACCACGACTACCACCGCTGTCATCACCACCACTACCACAGTCATAACCATTATCACCTCCACCATAACCACCATCAACACGGTCATCACCACCATCACCACCATCACTACCACNACCATTACCACGACCGTCATCACCGTCACCACCATCACCACCATCGCCACCACTTCTATCGCCACTATCATCTGTGGATTTTTACGTGTGTCCGTGGGTCTCTGCATGAGTCAGTGGGTCTCTGCGTGAGTCCACGGGTCTTTGTGTGAGTCCATGTGTCTCTGTGTGAGTGTGTGGTTCTCTGTGTGAGTCCATGGGTCTCTGCGTGAGTCCGTGATTCTCTGTGAGTCCGTGGATCTCTGCATGAGTCAGTGGATCTCTGCATGAGTCAGTGAGTCGCTGTGTGAGTCCATGGGTCTCTGCGTGAGTCCGTGATTGTGTGATTGCAAAGATCTCTGCATGAGCCAGTGGATCTCTGCATGAGTCAGTGAGTCGCTGTGTGAGTCCATGGGTCTCTGCGTGAGTCAGTGATTGTGTGCTTGCAAGGATCTCTGCATGAGTCAGTGGGTCTCTGCATGAGTCAGTGAGTCGCTGTGTGAGTCCATGGGTCTCTGCGTGAGTCCGTGATTCTGTGTGAGTCCGTGGATCTCTGCATGAGTCAGTGGGTCTCTGTGTGAGTCTATGGATCTCTGCATGAGTCCGTGGTTCTCTGTGTGAGTCCGTGGGTCTCTGTGAATCCGTGGGTCTCTGTGTGTGTCCCTGGGTCTCTGCGTGTGTCCGTGGTCTCTGCGTGTGTCTGTGGGTCTCTGCGTGTGTCTGTGGGTCTCTGTGTGTGTCCCTGGGTCTCTGTGTGTGTCCGTGGGTCTCTGTGAGTCTGTGGGTCTCTGCGTGTGTCCGTGGTCTTTGTGTGAATCCGTGGGCCTCTGTGAGTCTGTGGGTATCTGTGTGAGTCCGTGGGTCTCTGTGTGAATCCGTGGGTCTCTCTGTGAGTCTGTGGGTCTCTGCGTGTGTCCGTGGCTCTGCACTTGACGTCCCAGCCTTTTCTTCCACTCGAGCCGCCAGAGGCCTCGTCTCACAACTTCCCCGCAACCTTCCCACGAGGCCACCTCCCGGGAGGCTGCGTACGGCGCGAACGAAGTGCAACGCACACCCACCACGTGCGTACAATAGACACGTGGGGGGGGGGGGGGCTAATCTCGTGGGTGTCGCGTCGCAGCGTGCGAGGCTCTCTGCGTGAAACCGGATCCCACAATCGCCTCCGTGCACGAGCACGAAGGGACCCCGTCGCCGTTGCCATCGTCGCCGTTGCCCCACTGGCACCAACCGCCGCCACGGATTTCATTTCACAGCCACACCCCCAGCCCCCCAGTGTCATCACGACACCCCAGCCCCCCAGTGTAGCCTGGCACCCCCAGCCTCCCAGTGTCATCACGACACCCCCAGCCCCCCAGTGTAGCCTGGCACCCCCAGCCCCCAGTGTCATCACGACAACCCCAGCCCCCCAGTGTCACCACGACACCCCCAGCCCCCAGTGTAGCCTGGCACCCCCAGCCCCCCAGTGTCATCACGACACCTCCAGCCCCCCAGTGTCACCACGACACCCCCAGCCCCCAGTGTCATCACGACACCCCAGCCCCCCAGTGTCATCACGACACCCCAGCCCCCAGTGTCATCACGACACCCCAGCCCCCCAGTGTCATCACGACACCCCAGCCCCCAGTGTCACCACGACACCTCCAGCCCCCCAGTGTCACCACGACACCCCAGCCCCCAGTGTCATCACGACACCCCAGCCCCCCGTGTCACCACGACACCCCAGCCCCCAGTGTCACCACGACACCCCAGCCCCCNAGTGTCACCACGACACCCCAGCCCCCCGTGTCACCACGACACCCCAGCCCCCCAGTGTCATCACGACACCTCCAGCTCCCCAGTGTCACCACGACACCCCCAGCCCCCCAGTGTCACCACGACACCCCAGCCCCCAGTGTCACCACGACACCCCAGCCCCCCCGTGTCACCACGACACCCCAGCCCCCAGTGTCACCACGACACCCCAGCCCCCAGTGTCATCACGACACCCCCAGCCCCCAGTGTCACCACGACACCCCCAGCCCCCCGTGTCACCACGACACCCCAGCCCCCNAGTGTCATCACGACACCCCCAGCCCCCCGTGTCATCACGACACCCCCAGCCCCCCAGTGTCACCTCGCACCCCCAGCCCCCAGTGTCATCACGACACCCCCAGCCCCCAGTGTCATCTCGACACCCCCAGCCCCCAGTGTCATCACGACACCCCCAGCCCCCAGTGTCACCTCGACACCCCAGCCCCCCAGTGTCATCACGACACCCCAGCCCCCGTGTCATCACGACACCCCAGCCCCAGTGTCATCACGACACCCCAGCCCCCAGTGTCACCTCGACACCCCAGCCCCCAGTGTCATCACGACACCCCAGCCCCCAGTGTCACCTCGACACCCCCAGCCCCCCAGTGTCATCACGACACCCCAGCCCCCCAGTGTCATCACGACACCCCCAGCCCCCAGTGTCACCTCGACACCCCAGCCCCCAGTGTCATCACGACACCCCAGCCCCCAGTGTCATCACGACACCCCAGCCCCCAGTGTCATCACGACACCCCAGCCCCCAGTGTCACCTCGACACCCCAGCCCCCCAGTGTCATCACGACACCCCAGCCCCCAGTGTCACCTCGACACCCCCAGCCCCCAGTGTCACCACGACACCCCCAGCCCCCGTGTCACCGACACCCCAGCCCCCAGTGTCACACGACACCCCAGCCCCCAGTGTCACCTCGACACCCCCAGCCCCCAGTCACCACGACACCCCAGCCCCCCAGTGTCATCACGACACCCCCAGCCCCCAGTGTCACCACGACACCCCCAGCCCCCAGTGTCACCTCGACACCCCCAGCCCCCAGTGTCACCACGACACCCCCAGCCCCCCGTGTCACCACGACACCCCAGCCCCCAGTGTCACCTCGACACCCCCACCCCCAGTGTCATCACGACACCCCAGCCCCCCAGTGTCACCACGACACCCCAGCCCCCAGTGTCACCACGACACCCCAGCCCCCCGTGTCATCACGACACCCCAGCCCCCCGTGTCACCACGACACCCCCAGCCCCCAGTGTCACCACGACACCTCCAGCCCCCAGTGTCACCACGACACCCCAGCCCCCAGTGTCATCACGACACCTCCAGCCCCCAGTGTCATCACGACACCTCCAGCCCCCCGTGTCACCACGACACCCCCAGCCCCCGTGTCACCACGACACCCCAGCCCCCCAGTGTCACCACGACACCCCCAGCCCCCGTGTCACCACGACACTCCAGCCCCCAGTGTCATCACGACACCTCCAGCCCCCCGTGTCACCACGACACTCCAGCCCCCGTGTCACCACGACACCCCAGCCCCCCGTGTCACCACGACACTCCAGCCCCCCAGTGTCACCACGACACTTCCAGCCCCCGTGTCACCACGACACCTCCAGCCCCCAGTGTCACCACGACACTCCAGCCCCCCGTGTCATCACGACACCCCAGCCCCCCGTGTCACCACGGCACCCCAGCCCCCCGTGTCATCACGACACCCCAGCCCCCGTGTCACCACGACACCCCAGCCCCCGTGTCACCACGACACCCCAGCCCCCAGTGTCACCACGACACCCCAGCCCCCCGTGTCATCACGACACCCCAGCCCCCCAGTGTCACCACGACACCTCCAGCCCCCAGTGTCACCTCGACACCCCAGCCCCCCAGTGTCACCACGACACCCCAGCCCCCCGTGTCACCACGACACCTCCAGCCCCCCGTGTCACCTCGACACCCCCAGCCCCCAGTGTCACCACGACACCCCCAGCCCCCCGTGTCACCTCGACACCCCAGCCCCCAGTGTCACCACGACACCCCAGCCCCCCGTGTCACCTCGACACCCCAGCCCCCCGTGTCACCACGACACCCCAGCCCCCCGTGTCACCACGACACCCCCAGCCCCCATGTCACCACGACACCCCCAGCCCCCAGTGTCATCACGACACCCCAGCCCCCCGTGTCACCACGACACCCCAGCCCCCCGTGTCACCACGACACCCCCAGCCCCCATGTCACCACGACACCCCAGCCCCCCATGTCACCACGACACCCCAGCCCCCCGTGTCACCACGACACCCCAGCCCCCCGTGTCACCACGACACCCCAGCCCCCCATGTCACCACGACACCCCAGCCCCCAGTGTCATCACGACACCCCAGCCCCCCGTGTCACCTCGACACCCCAGCCCCCAGTGTCACCACGACACCCCCAGCCCCCGTGTCACCACGACACCCCAGCCCCCCGTGTCACCTCGACACCCCCAGCCCCCCAATGTCATCACGACACCCCCAGCCCCCAGTGTCACCACGACACCCCAGCCCCCCGTGTCACCTCGACACCCCAGCCCCCAGTGTCACCACGACACCCCCAGCCCCCCGTGTCACCACGACACCCCAGCCCCCAATGTCACCACGACACCTCCAGCCCCCAGTGTCACCACGACACCCCAGCCCCCAATGTCACCACGACACCCCCAGCCCCCAATGTCACCACGACACCCCAGCCCCCAGTGTCGCCTGGCACCCCCAGCCCCCAGTGTCACCTCGACACCCCAGCCCCCCGTGTCATCACGACACCCCCAGCCCCCCAGTGTCACCTCGACACCCCAGCCCCCAGTGTCATCACGACACCCCAGCCCCCAGTGTCGCCTGGCACCCCCAGCCCCCAGTGTCACCTCGACACCCCAGCCCCCGTGTCATCACGACACCCCAGCCCCCCAGTGTCACCTCGACACCCCAGCCCCCGTGTCACCACGACACCCCAGCCCCCCAGTGTCACCTCGACACCCCAGCTCCCCNGTGTAGCCTGGCACCCCAGCCCCCGTGTCACCTCGACACCCCAGCCCCCCGTGTCACCACGACACCCCAGCCCCCAGTGTAGCCTGGCACCCCCAGCCCCCAGTGTCACCTCGACACCCCAGCCCCCAGTGTCACCTCGACACCCCAGCCCCCAGTGTAGCCTGGCACCCCCAGCCCCCCAGTGTCACCTCGACACCCCAGCCCCCAGTGTCACCTCGACACCCCAGCCCCCAGTGTCACCTCGACACCCCCAGCCCCCAGTGTCACCTCGACACCCCAGCCCCAGCCCCCAGCCCAGTGTAGCCTCCACACCCCAGCCTCCCCCCCCCCCCCGGTGTAGCCTGGCACCCGACCTGTTGGGCGCCAAGCGAGCCCCTATTCATTCCGGTGGGGGGGGGGGCGGTGGGTGGGGGGCAACACAACTGACACCTTTTTNGTTGCCAGATAAAAGGGTTAAAACCATTTATCATATTTTTTTACCGGTAAATGAGGCACCGATGGTGGGTGGGGGGCGGGTGACGACGCCGCGACGTCACCGCTGGCGACGGTGCCAGGCTAGGTGCACCGCCCACACGGTGCCAGGCTAGGTGCACGTTGGGGCAGACGCGACGGCGTGGGGACAGGGGAGGCGCGGGCATGTGGACTCACCTACAAAGACAAAGATCCCACATCCCCTTCCCTATAGCCTTTACGGACTGTAGGGGCAAGTGCTGTTAGCGAGCAGCACCTGAAGGCCGGCACGGCACACGAGGGGGTGGGTGGGTGGCCAGCACCACGCCCGGCCGCCTTTGTCTCCAATGTCTACAAAGGCAAATGTCCCCGTGTAGCCTTAACAGACTGTAGGGGCAAGTGCTGTTAGCGAGCAGCACCTGTGAAGGCCGGCACGGCACACGAGGGGTGGTGTGGGTGGCCAGCACCACGCCCGGCCGCCTTTGTCTCCAATGTCTACAAAGGCAAATGTCCCCGTGTAGTCTTAACAGACTGTAGGGCAAGTGCTGTTAGCGAGCACCTCACGAAGGCCGGCACGGCACACGAGGGGTGGGTGGCCAGCACCACGCCCGGCCGCCTTTGTCTCCAGTGTTTACAGAGGCGGAGTCAAATGCCCCCGGTGTAATCGTCACCGGTTGTCGGGGCAACTGCCGTTCGCAGCGTCACCTTCCCACCGCTGGCACGGCACACCACGGNGGTGGGTAGGTGCACCGCCACGGGTGTACACACACACGCGGGTGCCGTGTGTGTCCGTGTGTGTCCGTGGGCAAACTTCCCGCGCGTGGCCTTGACAGACGGCAGGCACGAGAGCTGTAAGCATTCAGGAACCGCGACTGCCCCCCCCTCTCCCCACGTGCCTCCAGTCTTACACCCCCCCCCACTCACCCCCCCTCACCCCCCCCCCCCCTCACCCCCACTCACCCCCCAATCACCCCCCCCCATCCCCCCACCACCCCCACAATCGACACCCCCTCCTCCCCCCTCGTGCCTCCCACTCTTACACCTCCCCCCACTCACCCCCACTCACCTCCCCCCACACCCCCCACTCACCCCCCCACTCACCCCCACAATTGGGGGCACCCCCCCCCCCCCCCCCCCCCCCCCCNACACGCGGGGGTATCCGTACGGATGACCGAGTCAAATCGTCGACGTTGGAACCTGCCTGGGACCTCCCTCACCCCCCCCCCCNACCTTCCTGGAACCTGCCTGAGCCTGCCGGAACCTACCTGGAACCTGCCTGGCCTGCCTGACCTGCCTGCCTGTCTGGAACCTGCCTGGAACCTCCCCAACCCCCCCCCCACCCTCCTGGAACCCCCCTGCCTGGAACCTGCCTGGAGCGGAACCTGCCTCCTGCCTGGGACCTGTCTGGAACCTGCCTGGGACCTCCTGGACCTGCCTGGAACTCCTGGAACCTTCCTGGAACCTGCCTGGAACCTGCCTGGAGCCTTCCACTCTGGAACCTACCTGGAACCTGCCTGGAGCCTGCCTGGAGCCTGCCTGGAACCTGCCCCTGTCTGGAACCTGCCTGGAACCTGCCTGGAACCTGCCTGGAGCCTGCCTGGACCTGCCGAGCCTGTCAACCTGCCTGGAACCTGCCTGGGACCTGCCTGGAGCCTGCCTGGAACCTGTCTGGAACCTGCCTGGAACCTGCCTGGAACCTGCCTGGAGCCTGCCTGGAACCTGTCTGGAACCTGTCTGGAACCTGCCTGGAACCTGCCTGGAACCTGCCTGGGAACTACCTGGAACCTGCCTGGAACCTGCCTGGAACCTGCCTGGAGCCTGTCTGGAACCTGCCTGGAACCTGCCTGGGACCTGCCTGGAGCCTGCCTGGAACCTGTCTGGAACCTGCCTGGAACCTGCCTGGAACCTGCCTGGAGCCTGCCTGGAACCTGTCTGGAACCTGTCTGGAACCTGCCTGGAACCTGCCTGGAACCTGTCTGGAACCTGCCTGGAACCTGCCTGGAACCTGCCTGGGAGCTGCCTGGAACCTGCCTGGAACCTGTCTGGAACCTGCCTGGAGCCTGCCTGGAACCTGCCTGGAACTACCTGGGAACTGCCTGGAACCTGCCTGGGAACTGCCTGGGAACTACCTGGGACCTGCCGACCCAACCAAACAGCGAGTATCTGCCGAGCTACCAAGTAAGACGCCTGACTACCAACGATCCCGACCCGCCAGGCACCCACCTGCCTACCTGCCTGGCGCCTACCCAGCTTGGCCACTATACACCTCGTGACTTACCTCGCTACCGATTGCATGCCGAAGGGCCGTCCATAAATGACGTCACGCGATTTTGGACGATTTTTGACCCCCCTCCCCCGTCGTCACAAAAAGTCAGAGCCCCCCCTCAAAGATGACGTCACAAAGCTCTGCCCCCCCCAAATTAAAACATGCTTCAAATCGCTTTAAACTATTGTCATTGTAGTGCGTATTTAATGTGGCTGATGTTGTAGCATAAAACATTTATTAAACGTCTATTTAATTAAGGAGAACGTGTTGTCTATATTTATTCAAAGTTGCGCATTTTTATGTGACGTCACATTTCTCAAACCCCCGCCCCCCCATCGTCACACATCGTCACAAATGTCTGACCCCCCCCCCCCACCCTAGGTGCGTGACGTCATTTATGGACGGCCCCTAACTGGTAATACTATTCTTGGTTCTTTCGGTAAAGTCACGTAGAAGGGAAATACTAAAATACTAAAAATAAACATAAAATAAAATTCTCACGACGTTTCGGCCACAACGCAAGCAGCCGTCCTCAGGTGAAGAAACAGAGTTGTCGGAAAGACAGCGTTTCTTCACCTGAGGACGGTTGCTTGCGTTGTGGCCGAAACGTCGTGAGAATTTTATTGTTTAATTTTTACTATTTTACTATTTCCCTTCTACGTGACTTTACCGAAAGAACCAAGAATATGAATCCCTGCAGTCACGAAAGCTTTACATCGAAATTTGGTACATACCTGGTACCTTGCATACCTAAACAACGAGTTACCTGCCCCTCTGACTACCCATCAGCATTCCCAGCTGCCAATGTACCAAACCGCCGTGTCCCTTACCCGCCTCGCCACCTCGTGCCTAACAACGTTCCCTGCGTAATTCCTTCTTCGCCAACTCACCTACCCATCTGGTAACCACCTTCGCTGCCTATCGAACAGAGAAGTCACTCCACCCCACCTCGTGTGTCGCTAATTGGCGAGCGAGCAGTCTGAAACCCACCCACACATCAACTCAGAAACAATGTTTTGTTACAGTAATAGGTTTTTACCCTTTCAACTGGTACAAAACTGACACCTTTATACAAGGCATCATGTTTGAAATAACCACAACACAAGCAGTCAAAATGCAAACAAAAAGAAACAACTCTGATGATGATAATGATATGCACTGTCCTTGAAGTTGATTGGTCCACACCCGATACAGCTTTTCTTATAGAGACTAGGCTCTAAGAAAAGCTGTCTCTAGTGTGGACCAATAATGATATGCATTGTCCTTGAAGTTGATTGGTCCACACCCGAGACAGCTTTTCTTATAGAGACTAGGCTCTAAGAAAAGTTGTCTCGGGTGTGGACCAATCAACTTCAAGGACAGTGCATATCATTATCATCATCAGAGTTGTTTCTTTTGTTTGCATTTTGACTGCTTGTGTTGTGATTATTGCAAACATGATGCCTTGTATAAAGGTGTCAGTTTTGTACCAGTTGAAAGGGTAAAAACCTATTACTATATTTGCCACTGCTAAAGGAGGTCTCATAATGTTTCGTCGTGTTACCAGGCAAGGCCCCACTGAGCTTGTGTGTATATTTTTTGAGATGCGACCTGGCCGCAAACAATCGCTCAGCCAAGCGGCTTACCACGTGGAAATGTTTCGCAGCCAAATCCTGTAAAAAAAGGCGTGATGTTGATTCTACGTGGAGAGGACAATAATCTCGGAGGACTCGGAGAAAAATCCACGCGACCACGGAGAGAGAGAGAGACAAAAGACAAAGATCCCCGTATAGCCTTAACAGACTGTAGGGGCAAGTGCTGTTAGCGAGCACCTATGAAGGCGGAACGGTACACGAGGGGTGGTGGGGTGGCCAGCACCACGCCCGACCGCCTTTGTCACCCCAGTGGCGATGTTTACACACCGCACCAGGTTACTAATTTCAGGCTGAGTCGACCTAGGGAGGCCCAGGACCTTTTTAGATCATCATCACTGGGTGTTGGTCAATGGGCCCAGGTGCTCTTCCTGCCCCACGCTGACAACACGTGACCCCACGTCACGGCAGCACAGGTTTGGTGATCAGCTCAGGGGTCTCAGACAGTTTTGGAACCACGCTTACAACAGTGCTGCTGCTGCTGCTGTGGCTGGTGTTGTTGTTGTTGTTGTAACGAGGAGCTGACCGCGTTTGTGTGTGTGTGATGAGTGTGTGCCAGCGCTAACAGCACTTGCCCCAAAATATGGTTGAGGCTATACGGGGACCTTTGTCTTTGCCTGAGTGCGGCGCGTTCGTGATGGACTGGACTCGTCAGGGTCGCGATAACACGTGTCCAGAGTTACCCCTCGCTCACCTACCACTCACCACTTACCTACTTACCACTCACCTACCCACTCACGCACCTACCCCTCACTCACCTACCCACTCACACACCTACCCCCTCACTCACTCACCCCCTCATTCACCGACCCCTCACTCACCTACCCCTCACTCACCTACCCACTCACTCACCTACCCCTCACTCACCTACCCACTCACACACCTACCCCTCACTCACCTACCCACTCACACGCCTACCCCTCACTCACTCACCCACTCACTCACCTACCCACCCACCTACCCTCTCACCACCTACCCTCTCACACACCACCCACTCACCTACCCTCTCACTCACCTACCCCTCACCTACCACTCACACACNTACCCCCACTCACCTACCCACTCACCTACCCACTCACCCACCTACCCCTCACCTACCCCTCACCAACCTACTCACCTACCCCCTCACCTACCCACTCACCCACCTACCCACTCACTCACCTACCACCCACCCACCTACCCACTCACCTACCCCTCACCCACCTACCCCCTCTCACTCACCTACCCCCTCACCTACCCCTCACCCACCTACCCACTCACCCACCTACCCACTCACCCATCCACTCACCTACCCACTCACCCACCTACCCTCTCACTCACCTACCCTCTCACACACCTACCCCCTCACCCACCTACCCTCTCACTCACCTACCCCTCACTCACCTGCCAACTCGCGCACCTACCCTCTCACTCACCTGCCCACTCACGCACCTACCCACTCACCACCTACCCCTTCACTCACTTACCCCTCACGCGCCTACCCCTCACCCACCGTCACTGACTCACCCACCTTACCACTCACCCACCTCCCCACTCACTCATCTACCCACTCACCCACCTACCCCTCACCCACCTACCCCTCACCACCTACCCCTCACGCACCTACCCCCCTCACCACCTACTCCCTCACTCACCTACCCACTCACTCACCTACCACTCACTCACCTACCCACTCACTCACCTACCCACTCACTCAATCACTCACTCACCTACCCCTCACTCACCTACCCACTCACTCACCTACCCCTCACTCACCTACCCCTCGCACACTTACCCCTCGCCACCTACCCCTCACTCACCTACCCCCTCATTCACCTTCCCCTCACTCACCTACCCACCACCTACCCACCCACCCACCTACCCACTCACCTACCCACCCACCTACCCACTCACCTACCCACCCACCCACCCTCACTCACCTACCCCACACACCCACCTACCCCCTACCCACCTACCCACTCACCCACCTACCCACTCACCTACCTACTCACACTACCCACTCACCCACCTACTCACCTACCCACTCACCTACCTACTCACCTACCCACTCACCTACTACTCACTCACCTACCCCTCGCCCGCCTACCCCTCACCTACCCACTCACACACCTACCCACTCACTCACCTACCCCTCACCACCTACCCCTCACCCACCTATCCCCTCGCCCGCCTACCCACTCACCCACCTACCCCTCACACACCTACCCCTCACTCACTTACCCCCTCACCCACCGTCACCCACCTACCCCACTCACCCACCGAGCACTTCCCCTCCAGGCAGCGTGCCTCTTTGTGTCGAGCGCGCTCCGTCGTCAACAGGATTCGCTTTTTATGGCCGCGCGCCCCGCGAGTTGAAGTGCGGGCGGTGGGGAGGAGGATGGGGGAGGAGGAGGGGGGGAGGAGGGGAGAGGGAGGATGAGGAGGGGGNAGGAGGGGGAGGAGGAGGAGGAGGAGGGGGGATGAGGAGGGGGTGAGGAGGATGAGGAGGGGGGAGGAGGGGAGGATGAGGAGGGGGGGGAGGAGGAGGATGGGGAGGAGGAGGGGGGAGGAGGGGAGAGGGAGGATGAGGAGGGGGAGGAGGGGAGGAGGAGGAGGAGGAAGGGGATGAGGAGGGGGTGAGGGAGGATGAGGAGGGGGGAGGAGGGGAGGATGAGGAGGGGGGAGGAGGAGGAGGGGAGGAGGAGGAGGGGGGAGAGGGGGAGGATGAGGAGGGGGAGAGGGGGGAGGAGGGAGGAGGAGGAGGGGGGGGAGGGGAGGGAGGATGAGGAGGGGGAGGAGGGGAGGAGGAGGAGGAGGAGGGGGGNATGAGGAGGGGGGAGAGGAGGAGGGGGAGGAGGAGGGGAGGAGGAGGGGGGAGAGGAGGGNAGGAGGAGGAGGGGAGGAGGAGGGGGGGAGAGGAGGGGGGGAGGAGGAGGGGGGNAGAGGAGGGGGGGGAGGAGGAGGGGGGAGAGGAGGGGGGAGAGGAGGGGAGGGGGAGGAGGAGGAGGAGGAGGAGGGGGAGGAAGGGGAGGATGAGGATGAGGAGGGGGGGATGAGGAGGGGGGGGATGAGGAGGGGGGGGGAGGAGGAGGAGGGGGGAGAGGAGGGGGAGGATGAGGAGGGGGGGGGAGGAGGGGGGGCTGAGGAGCATCGGTTTGACTCCGGGTTCCGCTCGTCCCAGCCGCAGTGAATCAACACGGGTTCCCGAGTGTGTGAGTGAATTGCGGTGGTGGTGGTGGTTAATTAGTTAACCACGAAAACAATATTTTTGGGTCTTTCGGTAAAGTCACGTCGATGCTTCAAAGAAAATAACTAAAAACGACGACGTTTCGATCGCAACACGAGCGGCTTCTAAAGGCAACTGTTTATAAAACAATGTTTAAATTTCGATTAAAGCTTTCGTGACTGCAGGGATTCATCTCCTTGGTTCTTTCGGTAAAGTCACGTAGAAGGGAAATAATAAAATAATAAAAACAAAATAACAAAGGGAAGGAATGTTAATAGTATGTAGCTGCAGTAAGTAAACCACTACGTGGTGGTAGTGACTAATCCCATATCTGCATTTCCCATAAATACGCTAAATTCCTCTTGATTTGCAAATTATTTTGTCAAGGCGCTCTTCGCCCTCCAACCAGCTTAAATATACGCTCCAAGCCTGGGGTGTCTCATTCAGACTCTGTCTTCCGACAGACCTGTTCTTCACCTGAGGACGGCTGCTTGCGTTGAGAATAATTTTATTATGTTTTATTTTATTTTATTATTTCCCTTCTACGTGAAAGAACCAAGAAGAGGACAAAACAATGTTTTTTTATTTATTTTTTACCAGGCACACTACTGAGCTGTTAGCTCTTTTTTTTAGAAGCGACCTGTTCACACACTATAGCTCAACGGAGTGGCGTATCATGTGGACATTTATTGTAGCCAAATACCCTAAACGCGTGATGTTGGTTTCTAAATGTGGAGGGAAAAACCCGGAGGACCCGGAGAAAATCCACGGACCACGGGGAGAGAGGACACGATCCAATATACAAGCACGTCAAGGTCGATCAACACGACCTCCTGTAACCAGGCGAGGGCATCTCCAGCAGTGATGATGATGAGAGAGAGAGAGAGAGATACGCAAACTCCAAATATATAGCAGCAGGCGTCAGGGTCGGGATCGAACCCACGACCTCCTGTAGACCAGGCGAGGTAGTTAACATCTCTTAGCCACCGTGATGATGATGGAACCTCCGACCTCCTGTATACCAGGCGAGGTAGTCAACATATCCTAGCCACCGTGATGATGATGGAACCTACGACCTCCTGTATACCAGGCGAGGTAGTTAACATCTCCTAGCCACCGTGATGATGATGATGATGGAACCTACGACCTCCTGTAGACCAGGCGAGGTAGTTAACATCTCCTAGCCACCGTGATGATGATGGAACCTACGACCTCCTGTATACCAGGCGAGGTAGTTAACATCTCCTAGCCACCGTGATGATGATGGAACCTACGACCTCCTGTGTACCAGGCGAGGTAGTTAACATCTCCTAGCCACCGTGATGATGATGATGATGATGGAACCTACGACCTCATGTAGACCAGGCGAGGTAGTTAACATCTCCTAGCCACCGTGGAAGACAAAGACGGCCGGGCGGGCGGTCTTTGTGCTCGTGGGCAAACCCGGCAAGTGCCGGCCCAAACAAACAGCACTTGCCCCAACAGTCTGCCAAAGGCTATCGGGTGGACCTTTGCCTTTGTGCCCGCGTGGTCGAGGCGGCCCGTGATGATGAGTGACCCACGCACTCGGATCACATCCATTCCGTGCCTCGTGCCGCATGAAGTGGTCTCCCCGCGCATTCTTATTGATGGCCTGGACCCCGCCGCGTCGTCCATCACGCGCCCAGGGCCATGCCTCTTGGCGTCGCCTCCGGGTGACAGCTCCCAGCGAACCCCTCGGCACGCGCAACGCGCACAGACACACACAGACACGCACATACAGCCACGCACACCCGCACAGACACGCGCACACACACGCGCACTCGCTCGCAACGCGCACGCGCACAGGCACGCACACACAGCCACGCACACCCGCACAGACACGCGCACAGACGCGCACGCACAACCACGCACACGCGCACAGACACGCACACAGCCACGCACACATGCACAGACACGCACACACAGCCACGCACGCGCGCACAGACACACACACGTGCACATACACACACAGCCACGCACACGCGCACAGACACGCACGCACAGACACGCACACACAGACAAAGCCCCCCCCCGCCCCGTGTAGCCTTAACAAACTGCTGGGGCAAGTGCTGTTAGCGAGCGCCTATAAAGGCCGGCACGGCACACGAGGGATCGGTGGCCAGCACCACGCCGGCCGCCTTTGTCTCCCCCAGTGGCCGATGCTTACACACCGCGCCAGGTGCTCAGTTTGAGTCGACCACAATCATCACCACCACAGCCACCACGATCATCATCATCATCACCACCAGCACCACAACAACAACAACCATCACACCACCACCACCACACAAAGTGAAACTTTACTTTCTGTTCTGTTTAACAGAGATCGCGTGGGAGTGATGAATGGCTGAGTGAGGGGGGGAGGATGGTGGGGATAACAGTGGGAATTAGTTCCAATGGAAGGGATGAGGGGTGGGGGGGAGAATGGGGCGAGGTGGGGATTCTCTTGAGCAGGGACAGATACCCCTTCAGTGATGAATGACAAAGAGGGACGATGATCAATCAGCTGTGCCCCGATCAATGCTGTTGATAGAAATGATACACTGCGTGAGTCTCTCTAAACACACACACACAGAGGCAAAGGTCCCCGTATAGCCTTCAACAGGCGGTTGGGGCAAGCGCCGTTCGCGAATAGCCCGATGAAGCTGGCACGGCTACGCGAAGGGAGCGGGTGGGTGGCCGCACAGCGCTTGCCCGGCCGTCTTTGTCTCTCCAGTGGCGATATTGACGCACAATCGAACCAGGTGCTCATTTGAGGCTGAGTCGACTACCAACATTCAACACCCCCCTCCCCTCTCCCCCGCCTACTCCCACCCCGACTTTCATGAACTCAAGAGTGACCAGCGTGGTGAAGTATGGTCAAACGACGCTCACAAACCGACACACATCCAGCAGTGGATTGATCAAGTGTTACACAAAGACGTCCGTTGCAATTGAAGCGAGGATTTCAGATCCCCGTGGCCTTGATGCGCACTAGATACAAAGACCCCCGGGTATCCTTAGCACACGATAGGGGCAAGTGCTGTTAGCGAGCACCTATGAAGGCCGGCACGAATTGCGGGTGGCCAGCTACCACGCCCGGCGCCTTTGTCTCCCGAATGACTGAACGAGGGCAGGCCCAGGACCGGTTCAGGTAATCGTCACTGGTGTTGGTGGTCGCGGGCGGGATTCGAACTCGGGTTCGAAACGCAGCGCGCTAACCGCTGCGCCACCGCTCCCCGTGAAAAACTGACACGTGCGCGCACGAAACCCCTTCCTTCAGCGCTGCTTGTTGTCGTGTTTTGTTGGTTGTCCTTACCCTCCCCCGCCCCCGGCACCTCCGATTAGCACGGTCGGCTAGGTACGGTGCGAAAAAAAATCGGCATACATACGAAGCCACTGGAGCTATTGCACTTAAAAAAATCTCGATTGCGAAACTATTTTCTTTAGAACTGATGTTATTGTTTCGTGTGGTGTCCTTCCCCACCGCACATCACATTAGCAGGGTAGTCCACGTACGGCGCGAAAGAAGTCCAACATACATACGAAGCCACTGGAGCCATGCACTTTTAAATCTAGACTGAAAACGAATTTATTTAGAACTGTACCTTTGGTTTTTTCGGTAAAGTCACGCAGGTAAAAATTTAAAATAAATTAAATCACGACGTTTCGGGCGCAACACAAGCGTCCTTCTTCAGTGTTGCGCCCGAAACGTCGTAATTTAATTTATTTTAATTGTTTACCTACGTGACTTTACCGAAATAACCAAAGAGTACGAATCCTTGCAGTCGCGAAAACTTCAAATCTAGAATTATTTAGAACTGCTTTATGTTTAGTTGTTGTCCATCCCCGCACTCCAATTAGCACGGTAGCCCACGTACGCTGCGAAAGAAGCCCCGACATACGTACAACATACGTACAACATACGTACAACATACACACACACACACACGCCGAGTGAGAAAGAGACAGCAACCACCCTCCTTCCCACCGTAGTCGTTCCCAAAACACCCTCACCGACTCCCTGATCCTCTCCGAACCTCAGCCCGTCCACACCACCACCCCCGCGCCGCCTCTGACCCCCCCTCCTCCTCCTCCCCCTCTCCCCTGACCCCACCCACCCCACCCACACAACGTGCTCCGTCCACCCACGCATCCGTCGCCACCCGCGTCTGATTAATTAAAGGGAGCGCGGGCATTTGTCACGCCGCTTCATTAGGGCGCTCCTAACGACCGCGCTGATGGTCCGGGCATGACACTGACAGAACGTAACAGCTCGGCCGCTCTACGTAGCCAGAAACCTGCCTGGCCACGAATGCTCCTGGGAAGTCCACGCGCCGTGTGTGCTGTTACCCGCCTCGCTGCCTCTGTATATATCTCTCTCTCTAACTCTTTCTCTCTTTTTATTTCGATTTTAAAGCTTTCGTGACTGCAGGGATTCATCTTCTTGGTTCTTTCGGTAAGTCGTCACGTAGAATGAAATAATAAAATAATAAAAATTTAAACATAACAAAATAATTCTCACGACGTTTCGGCCACAACGCAAGCAGCCGTCCTCAGGTGAGAACAGGTTGTCGAGAAGACTGAATGACACACCCCAGGCTTGGAGCGACTATTTAAGCTGGGATGGAGGGGGAAGAGCGCCTTGACAAAATCATTTCTCTCTCTCTCTTCTTCTCGATATCTCTCTCGCTCGCTCTCTATCTCTCTCACCACGCAGCGGTGCGGCGTACGTGCCGCGGTTTTCCTCGCGCGCGGGGAGGATGTTGACGCACTTGATGGCGGTGACCTTTGAATCGAAGCACCGCAGCGTGTGGCGTATGTGCCACGTTTGTTTGCGACGATGATGCAACTGAACTTATTGCTGATGACTTCGAATCAAAGTGGATGCTGCCGCAGCAATAAAACTGTTTTAAAAGTCAAAAAGTATATCTATCTCTCTATCTCTCTACTCTACTCTCAACATCTCTCTTCTCTCTCTCTCATTTTCTCTCTCTCTACTCTCTGTACTGTCTCTGTACTCGTGTGCGTTCTGCGGAGCCAGGGAAGATCTGCCCCACCAGCATTTGTGGTGTCCGCGGATCAACCCAATGTTCCGGCTTTTGGGAGGTCCATTCTCAGGAGACTGGAGGTGCCTTTTTACAAAAGCAGTTTCATATACGGCTTGGTGTCTCACCTGGCAAACAAGCGCCACGATCTTTCAAACGTCGTCTGTGCCCAAGCAAAGTTGGCAGTTAACAAGGCCAGGAAAAAAAATGCTGCAAAGGTGACACTGACGGCTGCTCTGATGGTGCCAACGTTCAAGGGGCCTGCTCAAGACACGGCTGGAGCACGCGTGTCACTCCCATGTCGTGAGGCCTGATCAAGACACGGCTCTAGCTGGAGCACGCGTGTCACTGCCATGTCGTGAGGCCTGCTCAAGCCGGCTCTAGTTGGAGCACACGTGTCACTCCATGTCGTGAGGCCTGCTCAAGACACGGCTCTAGTTGGAGCACACGTGTCACTGCCATGTCGTGAGGCCTGCTAAGACACGGCTCTAGCTGGAGCACGTGTGCACTCCCATGTCGTGAGGCCTGCTCAAGACACGGCTCTAGCTGGAGCACGCATGTCACTCCATGTCGTGAGGCCTGCTCAAGACACGGCTCTAGCTGGAGCACGCATGTCACTGCCATGTCGTGAGGCCTGCTCAAGCACGGCTCCAACTGGAGCACGCGTGTCACTGCCATGTCGTGAGGCCTGTTAAGGCCCGGCTCTAGCTGGAGCACGTGTGTCACTCCCATGTCGTGAGGCCTGCTCAAGACACGACTACGTGTGTCTTTTTTGAATGGTGGGAGGCAGGGGGTGGCGTGCCGATCAAGCCCTCTGCACCGACGCGAACCGCGTGCTGGATCTTGACTTGTCAACGAGCTCATTCGTAGCGCGTGGCGCGGGCGAAACGACGCGCCGTTTGTGTTGCGCGCGGCACGTGCGGTGCCACGTGCAGTGCCACGTGTAGTGTCACGTGTGGTGTCACGTGCCCGCGGGTAGTGATTGTGACGTGCTGCACTCGACGCGACTTGCAATCTAAATCTGCTGCACTGATTTTGCTGCTGGCAGCAATGAAATTAGTTTTCAATGTCTTCTTGGTTCTTTCGGTAAAGTCACGTAGAAGGGAAATAATAAAATAATAAAAATAAAACATAATAAAATACAATTCTCACGACGTTTCGACCACAACTCAAGCAGACGTCCTCAGGTGAAGAAAGGTCTGTCGATGAAGCGCTGAAGACACCAAAGCTTGGCGGCGTAATTTAGCTGTTAGTTTAATGTTACTCGCTCTATCTCTCTCTCTCTCTCTCTCTCTGTTCACCTTCTGAAGCGCTGCTCGCCGTGGCGTGCGCGATGACCACCACCACCACACGTAACTTTTCTTTCGTGTTGTGCGCAGTGCATTTAGCGCCACAGCGCGTGGATTTGTAGCGTTTGTTCATTTGTTTGCTGGAATCGCCTCCAGTGCTGTTGCTGCTGGCGGCAATAAAAGTTGTTTAAAAGTCAAGCAGTCTTTCTCCTCTTTCTCTACTCTATCTCTCCTACTCGCTTTCTACATTCTCTCTCATCTCTCGCTCTCTCTCGTTATATATGTGAGGAGCGGTGGTGCAGTGGTTAGCGCACTGCGCGACAAATCCCGAGTTCGATTCCCGTTCACGGCCACCAACATCGCAGACGAATATCGGAACCAGTCCTTGGGTCTCCCCTAGGTTGAGTCGGGCTTAAACAAAAAAACAGTACTCCGGTACAGTGTTTAAAATCGCCACGAGGGAGACAAAGGCGGCCGGGCGTGGCGCTGGACACCCACCCCCTTGTGTACCGTGCTGGCCTTCATAGGTGCTCGCTAACAGCACTTGCCCAACAGTCTGTTCAGGCTATACGGGGGATCTTGTCTTTGTACATGTACGTATGTATATATTTGGGGAGCTGTCGTGCATTGGTTAGTGGACTACGAACACGAAGCACCGAGTTCGATTCCGGGCCACGGCCGACAGCAGGAGCGGGTGATATCTGAGTCATGACCCCCCCCCTCTCTCCACCCTTTTCATAACCTCAAGAGTGACCAGCGTGATGATGTATGGCAAGGCCGTAATTCTAATAAATATTGGGGGGGGGGGGNCACATCCCCCCCCAATATTCAAATATGCTCAAAATGTCCCCCCCCCTTCAAATATATTGCTATAAGGTAGATTTCTGTTTATGTGATTGCGGCTATGGTTGTACTTTATTAATCTCTAATCTTGCCATTACATACAATGAAACAAGAAGAGGTGAAAATAAAACAGAGCAATGTAATACAATACACTATTAGACGTTATTGTAAAAAATAAAAGTCCATCCTATGTTTCGATGTAAAGCTTTCGTGACTGCAGGGATTCATCTTCTTGGTTCTTTCGGTAAAGTCACGTAGAAGGGAAATAATAAAATAATAAAAATAAAACATAATATTCAGACGCTGTCTCCCCGACAGACCTGGTCTTCACCTGAAAGACGGCTGCTTGCGTTGTGGCCGAAACGTCGTGAGAATTATTTTATCATGTTTTATTTTATTATTTTATTATTTCCCTTCTACGTGACTTTACCGAAAGAACCAAGAAGATCCATCCTATGTGTTAGTTAATTTAAATATTTTAGGCAGGAAATTCGTTTTCAAATTGAGATTTTTTTCTGGGGGGGGGGGGTACCCCCCAGACCCCCTGGAAGATTTGGTCCCCCCAATGTTGACTCCCTGGCTACGGCCTTGCGGTATGGTCAAATAACGCTCCCAAACGGACACACATCCAACGGTGGATCGACCAAATGCACACGTAGACGGCCATACGATTGAAGCTAGAATTTGAGATTCCCATGACCTTGAATCGCACTAGATACAAAGATCACCCGGATAGCCTAAATACGCTACAGGGGGCAAGTGCTCTCAGCATGAGGGGGGTGGGCGGCCAGAACTACGCCCATTGCTGGTGTTTACTACACACCGCACCAGGCACTCATTTGAGGCTGAGACGACCTAGGGGAGGCCCAGGACCGGTTCAGATAAACGTCATTAGCGTTGGTGCTGGTCGTGAGCTTGAACCCAACTCGGGTCACCGGGTTCGTAGCGCAGTGCAGCGCTAACCGCTGCACTACCGCTCCCCACGTGGTCTCACACACACACACGCGCGCGCACATACACGCAAAGACAAAGATCCCCCGTATAGCCTTAACAGACTGTTGGGGCAAGTGCTGTTAGCGAGTCGCACCTATGAAGGGCCGACACGAGGTGGTGGGTGGCCAGCACCACCCGCGTTCACACACACCGGTTCACACACACACACACGTGTTCACACACACGCACACACACACACACGTGTTCACACACACANGTGTTCACACACACACGGGCACACACACACGGGTTCACACACACACACACACACCGGTTCACACACACACGGGTTCACACACACACGGGCACATACACGGGTTCACATACAGATACACAAAAGATAAAGACCCCGTATAGCCTTAACAGACGAGGGGCAAGTGCTGTTGAGACACCTATNAAGGNCAGAACGGTACACAGGGGTTGGCCACACCACGCCCGACCGCCTTTGTCTCCCCAGTGGCATGTTTACACACCGCACCGGTACTCTTTTTGAGTCACAGGGAGGCCCAGGACCGGTTTAGATAATCGACTGGTGTTGGCCGTGACACACCCGGGTCGCCAGGTTCATANCGCANCGCGCTAACCGCTACACACCTCCCCAGATACACATACACGACACACACACACATGTTCACACACACACACCCATACACATGTTGACACACACACACACCATACACGCGTTCACACACACACACACACACACGTNTTCACACACACACACACATACACATACACGTGTTCACACACGCACATTCACACATACGCACACACACATACACGTGTTCACACACACACATTCACACACACGTTCACACACACACACATACACGGGTTCACACACACACANGTGTTCACACACACGGGCACACCATACACGTGTTCACACACACACACATACACATGTTCACACACACCNATACACATGTTCACACACACACACCNNTACACATGTTCACACACACACACACGTGTTCACACACACACACACACCATACACATGTTCNCACACACACACATACACATGTTGACACACACAGACCCATACACATGTTCACACACACCCATACACATGTCCACACACACGTAATGGCATCCACCTTTACCTGACATACAGGTAATTACCTGTCCAAACCACCACCACACCCGTCCCACTCCACATGCCCCCNTCCCTCCTCCCCCCCCCCCGCCCCCCCCCCGTGATTGACAGGTGAATGCTTGAGCTAACACCACCTCGCCATCTCTCTTTCCTCTCCTAATCCCGCGACGCTCCGAGCCCCCCCCCCCCACAAGCCCCCTCCCCTCCCCCCCCCCACCAATGTGCGACGCGTGTGAAATTGCGCGTGTGGGCGGCCGAGTCGACCTAGAGGTTGACCGGTTCACTTCCTCCCTCTCTCTCTCCCTCCCACCTCCCCCACCACCACCACCACCGCTCGCTCCAGCAGCCACTGCGGGGCCGGGTGTGCGTCTTATAATCCGGTACCTGCGTGTGTATATCTTTATTGATACCGGGCGAAAGCTTCAGGTGCGTCTTATTTTCCGGCACCTGCGTGTGTGTATAACTTTATTGATATCGGGCGCAAGCTTCAGGTGCGTCTTATATTCGGTACATGCGCGTGTGTATAACTGTATTGATATCGGGCGCAAGCTTCAGGTGCGTCTTATATTCAGGTACCTGCGCGTGTGTATAACTTTATTGATATCGGGCGCAAGCTTCAGGTGCGTCTTAGATTCGGTACCTGCGCGTGTGTATAACTTTATTGATACTGGGTTCAAGTTCAAGGGTGCGTCTTATCAACCACACAGATCACCGCATCGCATGCACAAAAGCCTCGCAGCCTTGCCCAGACCATCATCTCCTGCGGAACTGAGCGTGTGTGGGCCGTGCCACCGACTCAAAACGTTGACAAAATGCGGCCCTCCTCAACCCACAGCAAGAGTGACACAGACACCGCTCTCGGACGGTTTCGTCTGCATTGGACTCATCAGCACGGCACAGTCGTCGAACTTCGCTGCTGGCATATGCCTCTTGAAGCCCAATATACGGAGATATAATAATAATACTATACTATATGATGACAACAGTGACTTTGCTACGTAATTGTGCAAACGGATATAACGTGGATATACGCAGAAGATGCGACTCAATCACATACTCGTGTCTCCACTTAAGAACTACAGTGAAGCCTTGGATTGCGAGTAACTTGGTCTACGAGTGTTTTGCAAGACGAGCAATTTTTTAAAATAAATATTAATTTGATAAACGAGCGAGGTCTTGCAATACGAGCAGTACGTGTATACGCTTCGTCTGCCGAGCGTCACGTGATCACAACTGATATACGAGTGCTTTGGATTACAAACACGTTTCCGGAGCGAATAATGCTCGCAATCCAAGGTTTTACTGTATATACATCTATATTTCTACATACACTGGCGGAGCCAGTTGGGGGGGGGNTGTGGCACGTGCCCCCCCCCCCAATGATCCGATCGAAATCCCTAATTTCTATCGGATCATTGGGGTTCATTAGTAATAAATCGGCATTTTGCGACCCCCACTGCCACTGTGTAGCAGCATCTTATGACGTGCCAGACACTCTATGAGATGATAGGACAATAGTCTGAGTCCATAATTGGCAATAAGTGACGGCAAAGCGATTATAAGTGACTCACAGAATTGTGCGCAGTTGCGTGTACAGGACACGACTTCCCTGCTGAAGGCATCAGCAGCTCCAGCGAGCGCGATGCCGATCACACCACGCGGTTCGAATTCGACCCTCGATCGACGGCTGCGCCATCGCCGCACACGCGTCGAACAAGAAGCAAGGGACAACTCCTTACTCACTAACAACTCCTTACTAACAACTCCTTACTAACAACTCCTTACTAACAACTCCTTACTTACTAAAAACTACTTACTCACTAACAACTCCTTACTTACTAACAACTCCTTACTTACTTCTAGATTTGAAGCTTTCGTGACTGCAATGATTCATATTCTTAGGTTTTTTCGGTAAAGTCACGTAGGTAAAACATCAAAATTAATAAAANTAAAATAAAGATCACGACGTTGCCTAAACGTCGTGATCTTTATTTTATTTTATTAATTTTGATGTTTTACCTACGTGACTTTACCGAAAAACCTAAGAATATGAATCCTTACTTACTAACAACTCCTTACTAACAACCCCTTACTCACTAACAACCCTTTACTCACTAACAACTCCTTACTTACTAACAACTCGTTACTCACTAACAACTTCTTACTAACAACTCCTTACTTACTAACAACTACTTACTAACAACCCCTTACTCACTAACAACTCCTTACTTACTAACAACTCCTTACTCACTAACAACTCATTACTCACTAACAACTACTTACTAACAAGTCCTTACTTACTAACTAACAAGTCCTTTCTTACTAACAACTCCTCTATCATTTTTCATCCCTGGTAGAGGTTGCCCTCCCCCCTTACCTGAAAATCCTGGCCCCGACATTGTTTACACATCCCATCAGCACCACGCCATTGTGGGAGTGCACAGTTTCACCAGCATCGGTTCGACTCAAGCAAAGCTCGAGACTGGTTTCGACACGCGGTGTCTCATCATCATCAGCATCATCAGCAGCAGCAACAGAGGGGCTCGCTTGAACAAATGTTGTGGACCTGCCCAGGTGTGTACAGGCAAGGAGTCTCATCATCATCAGCAGAGGTCGGGCTCTCAGTTCGATGTGGCTGATAATTCGACGCGATATGATATACTGTACACAACAACAGCAGGGGCAGAAGCAGCAGTCGCAGTAGCCGCAGCAGCAGCAGCATCAGCAGAAGCAGCATCAGCTACAGCAGCAGCAGAAGCAGCCACCGCAGCAGCAGCAGTAGCAGAAGCAGCAACAGCAGCCACCGCAGCAACAGCAGAAGCAGCCACCGCAGCAACAGCAGCAGCAGAAGCAGCAGCTACAGCAGCAGCAGAAGCAGCCACTGCAGCAGCAGGAGCATCAGCAGAAGCAGCAGCTACAGCAGCAGCAGAAGCAGGAGCATCAGCAACAGAAGCAGCAGCAGCTACAGCAGCAGCAGAAGCAGCCAACGCAGCAGCAGCAGAAGCAGCCAACGCAGCAGCAGCAGGAGCATCAGCAGCAGCAGCCACCGCAGCAGCAGCGACAGTAGCCACAGCAGGAGAAGCCACAGCCTCAGCACAGCAGCAGCGGGAGCATCAGCAGAAGCAGCAGCAGCAGCAGCTACAGCAGCATCAGAAGCAGCCACCGCAGCAGCAGCGGCAGTAGCCGCAGCAGGAGATGTCACAGCCTCAGCCACAGCAGCAGCAGCAGGAGCATCAGCAGAAGCAGCAGCAGCATCAGAAGCAGCCGTCGCAGCAGCAGCGGCAGTAGCCGCAGCAGGAGAAGCCACAGCCTCAGCCACAGCAGCAGCAGCAGTAGCAGCAGCCGGAGTAGGACCAGAAACAAGAGCGATTACTGAGATCCGAACGGGCCCCGCGGCAGTCACGCAGAGCTGGGAGCGCCAGGGCCTCTGCTGCACGGTGCAGCTCTGTGACCCCACCTCTGTGACCCCACCTCTGTGACCCCACCTCTGTGACCCCAGCTCTGTGACCCCACCTCTGTGACCCCAGCTCTGTGACCCCACCTCTGTGACCCCACCTCTGTGACCCCACCTCTGTGACCCCAGATCTGTGACCCCACCTCTGTGACCCCACCTCTGTGACCCCACCTCTGTGACCCCAGCTCTGTGACCCCACCTCTGTGACCCCACCTCTGTGACCCCACCTCTGTGACCCCGATCTGTGACCCCACCTCTGTGACCCCACCTCTGTGACCCCACCTCTGTGACCCCAGCTCTGTGACCCCACCTCTGTGACCCCACCTCTGTGACCCAGCTCTGTGACCCCACCTCTGTGACCCCAGCTCTGTGACCCCAGATCTGTGACCCCACCTCTGTGACCCCACCTCTGTGACCCCACCTCTGTGACCCCAGCTCTGTGACCCCACCTCTGTGACTCCATCTCTGTGACCCCACCTCTGTGACCCCACCTCTGTGACCTCAGCTCTGTGACCCCACCTCTGTGACCCCACCTCTGTGACCCCACCTCTGTGACCCCACCTCTGTGACCCCAGCTCTGTGACCCCACCTCTGTGACCCCACCTCTGTGACCCCACCTCTGTGACCCCACCTCTGTGACCCCACCTCTGTGACTCCACCTCTGTGACCCCATCTCTGTGACCCCACCTCTGTGACCCCACCTCTGTGACCCCACCTCTGTGACCCCACCTATGTGACCCCACCTCTGTGACCCGGTGCGGCAAGCAAGCGTGGCACGTGCCTCGCTCACACACACAGCGACGTTGACCTTCCTCACGCCGACGTTGACCTTTCCGCTGACCTTCGTGTGAACGTGTGCGTGTGTGCACTTGGCCCGGCGCGGGAGAGCGGTAGTGCAACGGTGAGCGGAGCTACGCGACAAACCCCGGCGAGTGGTGGCGGTGAGGTGGTGGTGGAGGTGGTGGAGGGTGGTGGTGGTGGGTGGTGGTGATGGTGGTGGTGGGTGGTGATGGTGGTGGTGGACGGTGGTGGTGAGGTGGTGGTGGGTGGTGGAGGGTGGTGGTGGAGGGTGGTGATGGTGGTGGTGGTGGAGTGGTGGTGGAGGGTGGTGGTGGTGGAGTGGTGGTGGTGGAGTGGTGGTGGTGAGGTGGTGGTGATGGTGGAGTGGTGGTGATGGTGGAATGGTGGTGGTGAGGTGGTGGTGGTGATGGTAGTGGTGAGGGTGGTGGTGGGTGGTGGAGGGTGGTGGTGGTGGTGGTGGTGATGGTGGTGATAGAGGGCTGGTTGGTGGTGGTGGGGATGATGGTGGTGAGGTGGTGGTGGTGGTGGGGTGGTGGTGGGGATGGTGGTGGTGATCTCGTGGGGAGCGGTGGCATAGCGGTTAGCGCTGCGCTACGAACCCGGCGTCCCGAGATCGATTATACGGCTCCCAACACGACTGTCGATTATTTGAACCGGTCGCGGGCCTCTCCTAGGTCGACTCAGCCTCAAGTGAGTACCTCGTGCGATGTGTAAACATCGCCAGGAGAGAGACAAAGGCGGCCGGGGCGTGGTGTTGGCCACCCACCCCATCGTGTACCGTTGCGGCCTTCATAGGTGCTCGCAAACAGCACTTGCCCCTACAGCCTGTTACAGGCTATACGGGCGGGGGGGGGGTGTGGACCTTTGTCTTTGGTGGCGAGCTTTGTCCGCGCACCGTCGTACGCGTCGCACGAGTGTGGGAGCGCACCACATTGCCCCCCCCACCCCCCCCCGTCTCTAAGCCACTACTCAGAGGGGAACTCGCCCTTCCTAAGCCGCGGGTGTCACGGGAGGGATCGAGCGGGATTAGCCGCCCGCAGGTGTTCCGCCAGTAGGAGCAGTCCTCCGCGCAGCTAAAGGTTAAATTTAGTCTCACCTGTCTTGACGGTTTGTTTCGGGGTTTGTTTTTTTTTGCTGCTGCTGCTGTTGCTGATGCTGCTGCTGCTGTTATCGCCTGCGTGACAACACCAATCGCCCCCATCGTGATGATGATCAGCAGCAGCAGCAACAGCAGCAGAATCTTCAGTAGCAGCGAAGCAAAGCATTCATCATCAGCATCATCATCAGCAGCATCATCATCAGCATCATCAGCATCATCTGCATCATGATCATTATCATCATCAGCATCATCATCATCATCAGCATCATCATCAGCAGCATCATCATCAGCATCATCATCAGCATCATCATCATCAGCATCATCAGCAGCATCATCATCAACATCATCATCATCATCAGCATCATCATCATCATCAGCATCATCATCATCATTATCATCATCAGCATCATCAGCAGAAGCACCAAACCATCGTCAGCGACAAGACCAGCAGTGGCAGAGTGTGTGTTGCGTCACTGTAATCATCATCATCAGCAGCATCATCAGCAGCACCAAGTGCAGGACAAAACCATCGCCAGCAGGCGAAACCAGCAGCGGCAGAGTGGGCGAGCGTCATCATCATCATCAGCACCAAATCCTCATGAACGGCAACACCTGTAGCAACGGAATCGGTCACCTTGATCAGTAACAGAAAATCAGAACATGTAGCATCAGCAGCAGAATAATTGATATCACCATGAGCATCAGCTGTAAAGCCATTCAGTGAACAATAACATCCTTATATTAAGAGGACTCCAGACTCTGAGCAATTGTTGGCAGCGACGTCTCCTCGCTGTGGCTGCTGCTGCTGCTGCCTCCCAGGTCGTCCGTGGTTCTTCCGCATGGCGCCTTTGAGTCGTCCTCTCTGTCTCTCTGAGTCGTCCTTTCTCTCTGAGTCGTCTTTTCTGTCTGAGACGCCCTCTCTCTCTGAGTCGTCCTCTCTGTCTCTCTGAGTCGTCCTCTCTCTGAGTCGTCCTCTCTCTCCAAGTCGTCCTCTCTCTCTCTGAGTCGTCCTCTCTCTCTAAGTCGTCCTCTCTCTCTGAGTCGTCCTCTCTCTCTCTCCAAGTCGTCCTCTCTCTCTGAGTCGTCCTCTCTCTCTAAGTCGTCCTCTCTCTCTGAGTCGTCCTCTCTCTCTCTCTCCAAGTCGTCCTCTCTCTCTCTGAGTCGTCCTCTCTCTCTCTCTAAGTCGTCCTCTCTCTCTGAGTCTTCCTCTCTCTCTCTGAGTCGTCCTCTCTGTCTCTCTGAGTCATCCTCTCTCTCTCTCTGAGTCGTCCTCTCTCTATCTCTCTCTGAGTGCACGTTTAAGTCTCGATGAATAACTCATGATTTTACAGCCGCTTGTTGTTGTGTTTTAGTGTTTGTTGTCCATCCCCCGCACACTCCGATTATCACGGCCGGCCACGCACGGTACCCACAAACCTCTCTTTCTCTTTGTTTTACGATCAGAGGAAACAAGAAGATGCTCGGTGTAGTCGGCACTTTGCTTCGTTCATCATTTAGTTTTTTTAATCTTCGCTCTATGTAAATCCCCCCCCCTCTCTCTGCCCCCCCCCCTCTCTCTCTACCCCCTCTCTCGCATCAGCAAGCCTCTCTCTCTCACCTCTTCTCTCACCCCACTCGAAGCTGTTCAAACACCGAGGAGCAAGCGAGCAAGATGCCTCCTCTGGACCTCCCTCGAGCAGAGTCACCCCCCTACCCCCATCCGCCAGCAGTGTCACGGAGCGAGCCGTTGCAGAGCCGCGCTTTACCTCTGCTGCCAAACACTCATCGATTAAGCGTGCCAATTATTCTGTTTGATCCCCCCCCCCCCNGCGCCCCCACTTTGTCATCCTCCAGCACCACGCGCGTTCTCAACTTGGCGACGGCTAAGTCGGGTCAAGCAAGGTCACCGCGCCTCGCACGCTGAGCAATTCTTGCTGTCAAACTACAACTCGCGCGCGACTCGCGTCTCTCACTCTGTGCCAACCCCCCCCCCCCACTGTGTGCGGACACACTTGTTCACGTATCCACTCGTCTCCACTCTCTCTCAGCGCGTGTGGGGAGCGGTGGCGCAGCGGTTAGCGCGCTACGAACCTGGCGACCCGGGTTCGATTCACCGCTCACGGCCGACAGACACCCTGTGACGATTGTTTGAAGCGGTCGCGGCCTCCCCTAGGTCGACTCAGCCTCAAACGAGTACCCGGTGCGGTGTGTAGTAAGCATCGTTGCTGTGGGGGAGACAAAGACGGTCGGGCGTGGTGCTGGCCTACCCACCCCTTCGTGTGCCGTGCCGACCTTCATAGGGTGCTGGCTAACAGCACTTGCCCCAACAGTCTGTAACAGGCAATGGGGTTGGTGCTCTTTGCGGCTGAGTCGACCTAGGGGAAGCCCGCGCGCTGTGCCGACAACCCTGCAGGGTACCCCGAGTTCGACTCCCTCTCACTGCTGTCCACGTCGGTGACGATTGTCTGAGCCGGCCGCGGGCCTCCCCTAGGTCGACTCAGCCTCAAACGAGTACCCGGTGCGGTGCGTAGCAAACATCGTGGCTGCGGGGAGACAAAGGCGGCCGGGCACGCTGCTGGCCCACCCCACCCCCGCACCGTCCTTCACGGAGGTGCCACTCACCAACAGCACTTAACCCCAACATCATCGCAATCGGAGCGAGTATTTAGTCCGCAGGAGAAATCCGATGAGCTATGAAGCTCTTCGTGTTTGGTGCACAGACGCAGCCCGCGCCGTGTTCGTGCACAGCCGAGCCACGATGTGCCTCGCGTCATTTCTCCACCTTCAATGCCACCGCTTGCAGTTTAACCTCCCCACCCACCACCACCACTTTGAGCCCCCACCCCCTGCGGCGATTATTGGAGAGGGGGGGGATTAGGATAGTGGGGGGTGGGGGGGGGGACAGGAGGAAGCGCCAATCTCGTGTCGAATGATTACCGCCTAAGTCCCCGCAGTGATTGTGGCCAGCGCCCCCAGCTCCCTCCATCCCTCCCATCCTCTCACCTCCGCTTCCCCCTGATCTCTCCATCCCACCCCTCCCTCTCTCTCCCTTTCTCTCGCTCGCCCCCCCCCTCTCGCTCTCTCCCTCAACTCGGTCAGATCGCTCCTGCCTCAAAGATGCTCGTCCCACGCTCTCTCTCGCTCCGAGCCTCTCGCTCTCTTTCGCCTCTCGCTCTCTCTGTGTGTGTGTGACGGTCACAAGCCCTCCCTTCCGCCCGTGACGTCTCCTCGTATAATAATTATCAGCTCTGCGCGATTGTGTCGGACCGTGTGACTCTGGGAGCCTAGGGGGTGTCTGTGGAGGCTTGTGGGTCACTTTGAGATCCCATCGGTCTCTATGGGAGTCTATGGGTCTCTATGTGAGTTTATGGTCTGTGGGATTATGGGTCTCTATGTGAGTCTATGGGTCTCTATGTGAGTCTATGGGTCTCTATGTAAGTCTATGGGTCTATGTGAGTTTATGGGTCTTAATGTGAGTCTATGGGTCTCTATGGGAGTCTATGGGTCTCTATGTGAGTCTATGGGTCTCTATGGAGTCTGTGGGTCTTTATGTGAGTCTATGGGTCTCTACGTGAGTCTATGGGTCTCTATGGGAGTCTATGGGTCTCTATGTAAGTCTACGGGTCTCTGTGGGAGTCTATGGGTCTCTATGTGAGTCTATGGGTCTCTATGGGAGTCTATGGGTCTCTGTGGAAGTCTCTGTGAGTGACTGGTGACCATGCTTGGACCATCGACTCACTTGACTCGAGCACTCAAGTAGCGCAGTGGCTGTCAAACCGCAATGCCCCCCCCCACTCCCCCTCCCCTCCCCCTCCTGTCTCATCTCCGCTTCATCCGATCCCACGCGTGTCACCTCTCCAGCTCAGATCTCTTGTCCCCGATTTCCTCCTCCCACTCGCTCCGTCTCCCCCGCGTCTCCCCTCCGGCTGTGATTTCCCCTCGCCCCATTCTCGGCTCCCGCTTGGTACGAGTCTGTGGGTCTCTACGGGAGTCTACGGGTCTCTGTGTGAGTCTGTGGGTCTCTATGGGAGTCTGTGGTCTCTGTGTGAGTCTGTGGGTCTCTGTGTGAGTCTACGGGTCTATGTGTGAGTCTGTGGGTCTCTATGGGAATCTGTGGGTCTCTATGGGTGTATATGGGTCTCTATGGGAGTTTATGGGTCTTATGGGAGTCTATGGGTCTCTTTGGGAATCTATGGGTCTCTATGGGAGTATATGGGTCTCTATGGGAGTTTATGGGTCTCTATGGGAGTCTATGGGTCTCTTTGGGAGCCTATCGGTCTCTATGTGAATCTATTAGTCTCTACGAAAGGCTATGGGTCTCTATGTGAGTCTATGGGTCTCTAAGAGAGTTTATGGGTCTCCATGGGAGTCTATGGGTCTCTTTGGGAATCTGTGGGTCTCCGTGGTTGTCTGTGGGTCTCTATGAGAGTCTATGGGTCTCTGTGGGAGTCTGTGGGTCTCTGTGGGAGTCTCTGGGTCTCTATATGAGTCTATGGGTTTCATGAAAGCCTACAGGTGTTTCTACAAGTGCCGATCACTTAGTGGCGAGCGGCGGCTATCGGTGTTGGTGTGAAACGGAGGGCGGAGGAGCGACGCTCACAACAACGAGCAGAGTGCTGGGGCGGATAAAACGAAGCATGGCTGGCACAGTGAGGCGTCCACAGCTGGTGCGTGGGCCGGTTATCTCAATCAGTCAACCCATGGCACCTGCCCAGCTGTCAACCCCTAATCAGTGCCCTACCTTATTACCGACCAATTCAGTCTGTGTTGGTCACCCGTGTCCCTGATCAATTTCAACGTTCATCCTGCAAAATCCATTACAAGGAGAAACACAAACACGTAGACAATTTTTTTGCATTGTATTTAAACGGCTGGACCTGAAAACTCGATTTCCTGGACAAAAATTACGGGTGAACCGTATGGGTTGACAGGTATGCTGTCCTTATCACTATCCCTGTCAAACCCTTATCAATGCCCTACCTTATTACAGACCAATTCAGACTGTAATGGTCACCCCGTGCCCCCTTATACATCTTAACGTTCATCCTACAAAGTCCATCACAAGGGAGATACACAAACACATAGACACTATAGTAATAGGTTTTTACCCTTTAAACTGGTACAAAAACTGACACCTTTATACAAGGCATCATGTTTGCAATAACCACAACACAAGCAGTCAAAATGCAAACAAAAAGAAACAACTCTGATGATGATAATGATATGCACTGTCCTTGAAGTTGATTGGTCCACACCCGAGACAGCTTTTCTTAGAGCCTAGTCTCCATTGGTGTTGGACCAGATGACGCCAAAAGGCGTACAACTCAAAAACAGCCACTATCAAAGTATTGAGAGCTCGGGGTAAGCATTTACACTATGAGACATCTCCTTTACCAGTGGCAAAATATAGTAATAGATTTTTACCCTTTCAACTGGTACAAAAACTGACACAAAATTAAACAAAAGAATGTGCCCGTATTCAGACGACTGTACGACGTATGAACCTAAAAACTCAATTTCCCTCTACGAGAGTACGGAGTGAATATTGATTCGAAGCTTTCGTGACTTGCAGAAATCCAAACTCAAAATTGGTGCTTTCGGTAAAGTCACGTAGGCAGAAAAATAATAATCGCTCACGAGTTTCGATCGCAACACAAGCAATCGTCATCAGGTGGACAACCACAGCAAGACTTTACCGAGAGAATCATGTAGGTAAAAAAATTAAATAATAAAAGTTAAATAAAAATAAAAATAAATAAAAATCACGACGTTTCGGAGGCAACACAAGCCTCCGTCTTCAGGTGGGACCGTCACAGCACGATAGCTGTATCAAGTGATATTTATTTTATTTTACTTTTATTAATTTAAAATTTTTACCTACGTGACTTTACCGAAAACCTAAGAATATGAATCCTTGCAGTCACGAAAGCTTCAAATCTAGACTTTACCGAGAGAGCCAAAGGATACGGGGTGAGCCATGTGGGTTGACAGCGATGGCACCTGGGTTTGTGCGGGACCTCGTGGCCAGCAGAGAGCCATCGACGCTTCACGTGGCCTCAAAGTGCCCGCAGCCGTGGCGACGTCGCTGCTGTTGTGTTGTTGTCGTCCGTGTTGCTGTTGCGTGACCTCGGGGTGTATACGGTGAGCGGTGGCGCAGCGGTTAGCGCTACGCTGCGCTATGAACCCGGCGACCCGAGTTCGATTCCCGCTCACGGCCAACACCAGTGACGATGATCTGAACCGGTCCGGGCCTCCCTAGGTCGACTCAGCCTAAAATGAGTACCTAGTGCGATGTGTAAACATCGCCGCTGGGGAGACAAAGGCGGTCGGGCGTGGTGCTGGCCACCCACCCCCTCGTGTGCCGTGCCGGCCTTCATAGGTGCTCGCTAACAGCACTTGCCCCTACAGTCTGTTAAGGCTATACGGGGGATCTTTATCTTTATACGGTCTAGAGACAGGCTGGTGGCGTGTGCTGACCGCATCACGTGGCCACGCTGCTCCACGCGTCTGCCTGTAACCCAACGCGGAAGGGTTGGTGGGTCACGGCAGCATTGAAGTCCCGACAACTCTCCTTCTTACCGCGGATGGGCGTCGAGATGCAGGATGGGGGAGCCCCGTAACCCCGCGGCTTTGCCAGGAGTAGGCGGTACGACACCGAAGTGTGACACTGCATCGCCATCGATTTGTAATCCATCTGTACGGGGGGGTGGGGGTTGGAACGATGCCGCCCTTCGCGCGAGGCGTGGGACCTTCCCCGATCTCAGCGGTGTCGTCGTCGTCGTCATTTGGCTGGACAACAACAACACGAACTGCTTAATTCTAGATTTGAAGCTTTCGTGACTGCAATGATTCATATTCTTCGGTTTTTTTCGGTAAAGTCACGTAGGTAAAAAATTAAAATTTATAAAAGTAAATAAAATAAAATAATATATTTTAGTTTTTTTGGTAAAGTCACGTAGGTAAAAAATTAAATGAATAAAAGTAAAATAAGAATAAAATAATATAAATATTTTATTTTACTTTTATTAATTTTAAATTTTTACCTACGTGACTTTACCGAAAAAACCGAAGAATACGAACAGCTTAGACTCAAAACGCCAATGTGGTAGCGGCAGGACCCTCCTGAGAAGAGCCACGCGACTCTAGGAGCACGTGGTGGCTGCTGCTGCTGCTCCCCGCCAGGCGGTTGTTTAGTTCGGGACGGGGGGGGGTGCTTTGGGGAAGAGGGGGGCAGTGATGGGATGAACACCACAGCTATTAGGGTTAGGGGTGTAGGGTTTGGGGGGGGGAGGTTTAGGGGTAGGGGTTTAGGTTGGTTAGGGGGGTAGAGTTAGGGTTGGGGGGGGGGTAATGGGATGAAGACCTGGGACTATTAAGGTTAGGGGGAGAGGTGTAGAGGATTGGGGGTGGGCATTAGGGTTAGGGGGGAGGGGTTTAGAGGATTGGGGGGGGCAGTGATGGGATGAGGAGCTGGTACTATTAGGGTTAGGGGGGGGGTTTAGAGGATTGGGGGGCAGTGATGGGATGAGGAGCTGGTACTATTAGGGTTAGGGAGAAGGGGTTTAGAAGATTGGGGGGGGCAGTTATGGATGAGGAGCTGGTACTATTAGGGTTAGGGGGAGGGTTTAGAGGATTTTGGGGGGCAGCTATGGGATGAGGACCTGGTACTATTAGGGTTAGGGGGGAAGGGTTTAGAGGATTGGGGTGGGGNCACAGCTATGGATGAGGAGCTGGTACTATTAGGGTTATGGGGAAGGATTGGGGGGGGCAGTTATGGGATGAGGAGCTGGTACTATTAGGGTTAGGGGGAGGGTTTAGAGGATTGGGGGGGCACAGCTATGGGATGAGGAGCTGGTACTATTAGGGTTAGGGGGGAAGGATTGGGGNGGCACATCTATGGGATGAGGAGCTGGTATTATTAGGGTTAGGGAAGGATTTTGGGGGGCAGTTATGGGATGAGGAGCTGGTACTATTAGGGTTAGGGGGAGGATTGGGGGGGCACATCTATGGGATGAGGAGCTGGTACTATTAGGGTTAGGGGAAGGATTGGGGGGNCACAGCTATGGGTTGAGGAGCTGGTACTATTAGGGTTAGGGGTTTAGAGGATTGGGGGGGGCACAGCTATGGGATGAGGAGCTGGTACTATTAGGGTTAGGGGAAGGATTGGGGGGCACAGCTATGGGATGAGGAGCTGGTACTATTAGGGTTAGGGGAAGGATTGGGGGGCACAGCTATGGGATGAGGAGCTGGTACTATTAGGGTTAGGGGAAGGATTGGGGGGCACAGCTATGGGATGAGGAGCTGGTACTATTAGGGTTAGGGGAAGGATTGGGGGGGCACAGCTATGGGATGAGGAGCTGGTACTATTAGGGTTAGGGGAAGCATTGGGGGGGNCACATCTATGGGATGAGGAGCTGGTACTATTAGGGTTAGGGGAGGATTGGGGGGGGGCACATCTATGGGATGAGGAGCCGGGACTGTGAGCGATGCCTTGGGGCTCACCAACCTCGCCCCTCGTGGCCAGGACCCCGCCCCGGGCGCTGCGTGAACAATGGGGGCTGCTTCTGGTGATTGTGGCGATGCCGGCGGCCCCCCTCCCTCCCCGGCCCCCACCCCACCCACACACCCACTCCTCACCCCCCCNATCCCCCCGGTCACCCCCCCCAACTCACCCCCGCATTGTTTCGCGCTGGGAAAAAAGCTGCAATAATTAGATTCTTTGGCGGTCGAGGAGTGCGGGGAGGGGGCGGGGGGGGGGNCTCGAGGTATTGTGGGGGTAGAGAGGAGGCGGGGCTGGCCCAGTGTTTGTTTGTTTACCGGTGGTGGTGGAGGTGGTGTGGGAGCGGTGGTGCAGCGGTTAGCACGCTGAGCTGCCCTACGGACCGGGCAACCCCCGAGTTCGATTATATGAACCCGTCCTGGGGCTTCCCTAGGTCAACTCAGCCTCAAATGAGTACCTGATGCAGTGTGTAAACATCGGCACTAGGAGACAAAGGCGGCCGGGCGTGGTTCTGGCCACCCACCCCTCGTGTGCCGTGCCGGCCTTCGTAGGTGCTCGCTAACGCACTTGCCCCAACAGTCTGTGAGGGCTATACGGGGGATCTTTGTTTTTGGTGGTGGTGTGAGTGTGTGCTCGTGTTTGGTTGTAGGTAGAACCCTCGTACAGCCTGAACCACGCCCGGCCGCCTTTGTCTCCCCAGTGCCGATGTTTACACACCGCACCAGGTACTCAATTGAGGCTGAGTCGACCTAGGGAAGCCCCAGGACCGGTTCAGATAATCGTCACTGGTGTTTGCCGTGAGCGGGAATCGAACTCAAGTCCGCCGGGTTCGTAGTGTGTAGCACTAACCGCTACATATACATACACGTGCATTCACACACGCACACCCCACATCTCATAGACCTTCCCCTTTGGGATAAGCCAAATTAAAAACCGATATCACACACGCACATTTCTATAAATACAAACCCATAAAACACTTACAAGCCCAATAGCGTTTGGTGGAGTGTTGGGGCAAGTGCTGTTAGCGAGCACGTGTTTAGGCCCGTAGGAACACTCCCGGTCACCTTTGTCTCCCTAGTGTTGATGTTTTTACACACCACACCAGGTACTCGTTGAGGCTGAGTCGACTTAGGGAGCCCAGTACCGCTTTAAATAATCGTCACTGGTGTTGGCCGTGATTGGGAATCGAACTCGGGTCGCCGGGTTTGCAGTGAGGGGAGCTAACCGATATACTACCGCACCCCACGTACATACACACACATACATACACACATACACACACACATAAACACACATACATATACNCACACACATACATATACACACATACACACATATACATATACACACATACATNTACACACACACATACACACACACNTACACACATACACACACATACACACATACATACACACACATATGCACACACACATACACACACACATGCACACATACACACATACACATACATACACACATAAATACACAATACACACACATACATACACATACATACATACACACATACACATACACGCATACACACATACACACACATACACACACATACACACATAAACACACATACACACATACATACACATACATACATACACACATACACACACACNTACACGCATACACACATACACACACATACACACACACATACACACACATACACACGCACATACACACAAATGCACGCAGACGCACACACAGTCACGCAGAGACTCAAACACACGCACGCACACACAGATACAAACAAAGACAAAGATACAAACACACGCACACACACACAGATAGAAACACACACACACCCACAGATACACACATACACATACGCACGCACACACAGATACAAACACACGCACATAGATACACACATACACACACGCACACATACACAGATACACACACACAGATACACACATACAAAACACACGCACACACACCACACACAGACAAAGACGTCACCGCAGCGCACTTAATAGTTATTTCCCTCTGTGGAGAACTTAAGAGGAGCCGCACACACACACAGAGAGAGAGACAGACGCAAACACGCACAAATCCCCGTGCGAGACAAAGTCACAAGCACTCATGTGTCCGTGACCGTGAGGATTAGCTAAGGATTTACCGATGGAACCATCTCACCCCTATTCCCCATCCCCACCCATCCTCTCCGCCAGAAACGCAACTCGTTCCAGCGACATCGCGTTATGTCACTTTACGTAAATTTCAGCTGCTCAATTTGACACGCAGGTGGGTGGGTTTGGTGGTGTTCGGTGGGGGGGGGGGGNCAGAGGCCCTTATCCCTTATCCCCCTGCTCTGATTCAGAGCCCATCACGAGACGTTGTGAGAAACAACCACCGCGCCGCCGCCACCATCATCACGAAGAGGCTCCCTGCGAAACCGCTCGCGATCGTTCACACGCGACGCAAGTTGGCGCACGCGGTACAAAGACGAATGCAAAAAATGCCCCGTGTAGCCTGTTCTTTTAAATCCTTTATATTAAGTTCACTTGCTTGCTTACGACCGTGCAAATCTTTCGGTCGTTTTTTTAACCCACTTCCGTGATCCAATCGAGCTGACATTTTGCACACAGACTCGTTGTGCGTGACAATTAATTTTCGTGAAAATTTTCCAAAATTTTCCACTTTTTAGGAAATGTTTTTTTCATATTTAATTTTAAATACCAATGTGATAAAATGAAATCTTACTCAAGAAAAAAGAAATGAATAATAAAATAAACCGATGCCACGCATATAAAGGATTTATAGTGAAAAACTTTGTTTTTACGGGTTAATTTTTAAATCCATTATATTAAGTTCACTTGCTTGCGCGCTTACGACCGTGCAAATCTTTCTGTCGTTTTTAACCCACTTCCCGTGATCCAATCGAGCTGACATTTTGCACACAGACTCGTTGTGCGTGACAATTGATTTTCGTAAACATTTTCCCAAATTTTACACTTTTAGATTTTTTTTTATATTTAATTACCAATTGCTTAATGGTGGCAGGCAATCATCTGACCCATAGGTTGCAGCCATCTCAAGCCAGAGGACGAGAGGACTCTAGCCGCCACGCATATAAAGGATTTATAGTGAAAAACTTTGTTTTTACGGGTTAATTTTTTCCTTTTTAAAACGACAGACGGACTTCCGTGGCACACGGCGGGGGGCAGGCAGGGGGGCTAACACGACGCCCGGCCGCCTTTGTCTTCCCGGTGGAGATGGTTGGGGAGAGGCCCAGGAACCTGTTCAGATATTTGCAACGGGTGTTGGTGGTGAGCGGGTATCGAACTCGGGTTCGTAGCGCAGCGCGCTAACCACGACACTCTCAACGAACAGTGCACAGGTACTGCTCATCTAAGGCCGAGTCAGAGTCAGGATATTTCTTCGTACTGGAGGAATCCGATGAGCTGTAAAGCGCTATGCTCACAGATGTCCGGTATGAGTCGGCGTAGATATGAGGAGGGCTCCAGGACCGATTCAAATACATTCGCTGGGATCGGTTCAAATACACTGGTCAACAAAAAAAGTATAACCCGTAAAAACAAAGTTTTTCACTCTAAATCCTTTATATGCGTGGCGGCTAGAGTCCTCTCGTCCTCTGGCTTGAGATGGCTGCCACCTATGGTCAGATGATTGTCTGCAGTATTAAACAATTGGTAATTAAATATTTAATTTGTTTTCCCTAAACAGTGTAACATTTGGAAAAAAAATTTCACGAACATTAATTGTCTCGCACAACGAGTCTTTGTGCAAAATGTCAGCTCGATTGGATCATGGGAAGTGGGTGAAAAAACGACCGAAAAGTTTGCACGGTCGTAAGCAAGCAAGCAAGCACGCAAGCAAGCAAGCACGCAAGCAAGCAAGCAAGCGAACTTAATATAAAGGATTTTAAAAAAAAATTTCTGGCCTGGCCTTTTGCAACTGTTTTAGACTAGAATATGAATCCTTGCAGTCACGACAGCTTCAAATCTAGAATGAAGAACCACTGTTCTGGCGCTACTGTCTCAGTCGTTGCCGGGCCTGCATACGCATCATGCCGCGTGCTATCGCGGACTGTGCTTTTACCTTCTATTACACTGGTCAACAACAAAAACATGTTTTTCTGGCCTGGACTTTTGCAGCTGTTTTAGACTAATTTCAGGGTGCTGATGCCACATCTGATCTCAGATTTGCTCTATCACATTTCATTTTTATGCTATCGGCATACCCCATTTTCATTGATTTTACCCGAAATTAACTCTGTCACTTATGATTGCAAGTTGTTGCGAGTCAGTGACTGTTTTAGTGTTAAAATATGGTGCTGTATTTTTAGGATAGTGTGTTTATAATATAATTTTATGTAGACATCCACATTTATGTAATATTTTTCTTGTGCAGTTTTCATTGAAAATGCAATATTTGATATCTCAAAANCCGATGCCAGATTTGGAATCAGCACCCCAAAATACCTTATGCCAGAAAAAGTGTGTTGATCAGTGTCATTTATTTAAACGCGATTTTTTTTTCCAAAGCGCGTTGTTCTTCAGTAGCGCCACCACCGCGTTACAGGAGAATACACTGTACGTTGAACTTCTTTCGCACCGTACGTGACCAACCGCGCTCATCGGATCTGCGGAGGACAGGACAACGAGCCGAACACAACAAGCAGTGCCAGAGAAATGAGTTTGTCAAACGAGATGATGATGATTTAAAAGTGGCGCAGCTTCCAATGGCTTCCTGTTATCGCAAGGAAAGAGCGCGTTCCAGACGGCCGCAGAACCGCCATCGATGCGGTGACCACCGCCCGTCTTTGTTCGACGGTTTACAGCCACAATCCAACGCCGCCGCTGCTGCTGCTGCGATGAGCGAAGATTCACGCGACGGTTTGTGCCCCTGGGCGAGATCAGCGAGGTGTCGCGGTTCATCCGTGGCGATGTTCGCAGCGAGCGCGGGTACCCGTTGTTGAGATGTATTCGTTCGGAATGACTCTTTCTGGCACACGCGACAACGCGTGTCCTTCTAAGGACGGATGCCAATGACCGAGACAGAATCAAGATTTTATGAAGACGGTTCGGCCACTGCGGGGCCGGAGGCAATTCTCGAAAGCTGGACTCGATATTGCAGCGCGCAACGTGGCAATGGACACGCGTATAAGGAGCGCACGGCATGCCCACCGTCTCGTAAGGGACACGGAGATACCCCCGTGTAGCCGTTAGCAGAACTGCTGCGGTAAGGGCTGTTAGCGAGCACCTATTAAAGCCGTCAAGATCATCATCCCGTTAACATCGTCAGCCACCACCATTCTCATCATTGTCAACACCATAATCACCACCACCACCACTATTGTCAACATCATTATGACCACCACCACACCATCATCATCATCTTCGTCGTCGTCAACATCACCCCCATTGTGTTGCGCCTCACCCCATCACCATCACAACATCACACCATCACGCAATCACACTGCCGCCCGCCTCGCTGCCGTGAGTTACTACTGCCCAGGAAGTGACTCAACCCATTGTGTTGGGCAGGCTATTTAAAAATAAACAACACACACACACAAATGCACACACGTACACACAGAGCCGCTCAACACAACCCGCACAGAGACACCGCTCAACACAACAAAGACAAAGATCCCCGTATAGCCGTAACGGACTGTCGGGCAAGTGCTGTTAGCGAGCAGCAACTATGAAGGCCGGCACGGCACACGACACGGGGTGGTGGCCAGCACCACGCCCGGCCGCCTTTGTCTCCCAGGCGACGCATTTTTCCACACCGTCACCGGTACTCGTTTAAGGCTGAGTCCACCTAGGGTAGGCCCAGGACCCGGTTCAAATGTTCACCGCTGTTATGGCCGTGTGCGGGAATCGAACGCGGTGGTGGCCGGTTCGTAGCGCAGAGCGGCGCTAAGCGCTGCGCCACCGCTCCGCCCCCCCCGCAACACACACAATGGAAGAGGGAGGCCCTGCACAGCATCGGGTCCTCTCGACCAACTCTTCGGGGGGTCTCTGGAGGAGCGGAACCGAAGGAGTTATTTAATTTCGTAATCTCCAACTCCAACGCTGTGATGAAGGGGCTCTCTTAAAATGTAATCTCCAACGGAGAGGATGATGCTGATGATGGTGGTAATCGTGAGGCCACGGATGATGATGGTGATGATGATGGTGCTGTACTGCTGATGGTGATGATGCTGATGATGATGACGACGGTAATATTGATGATGGTCAAGGCACTGTAATAAGATGCTGCTAATATGGGGAGCGGTGGTGAGTGGTTAGCGCTACGCTGCGCTACGAACCTGGCGACCCGAGTTCAATTCCCACTCACGGCCAACACCGTACGATTATCTGAACCGGTCCTGGGCCTCCCCTAGGTCTACTCAGCCAAAAATGGGTGGCGGTCGTCGCCACTGGGGAAACAAAGGCGGCCGGGCGTAGTGCTGGCCACCCACCCCTCGCTTGCCGTTTTGGCTTCACAGGTGCTCGCTAACAGCACTTGCCCCATCAGTGTGTCAAGGCTATACGGGGATCTTTGTCTTTGATGCTGCTAATGCGGCGATTGTGATAATCGTGGTGATGATGGTGATGATGATCGTGGTGATGATGGTGATGGTGGTGGTGATTGTGGTGATGATGGTGGCGGTGATGATCGTGCTGATGATGATAATGGTGGTGGTGATCGTGGTGATGATGGTGGTGATGATCGTGGTGATGATGGTGATGGTGGTGATCGTGGTGATGATGGTGATGGTGGTGGTGATCGTGGTGATGATGCTGGTGATGGTGGTGGCGGTGTTGTCTGATGGTAATGTGATCCGCAACCTCCGAGTAGCCAGCCGAGTCATCTGCCCTTGACTGAACATCTGTAAACAACAACAACAATAGCTCATCGGATTCCTTCTCCCAGGCCTAAATAAATATTCTGATTCCGATTCTGAGTCGTTTCTGGAGCCAATGGCAGCCCCGAGAGAGCGAGCGGTCACGAGTCAAGCAGCCAGCCTGCCTGCCGCTAGCAGCCCCAAGGGGGGGGGGTGGGGGGGGAGTGGGGNCGGGGTGGGGGGGGCACGTAAACGAGTTTTAAGTGAAAGGGAAAGGCGGGGGGAGGCCTGTTTGTTTGGGGGGGGCAGGGGTCAGGGTGATTCTGTGATCATTGTGATTTTATTTTTACCCTCACCAGGCGAGGCAACGGGAAACAAGGGGGGGGGGAGTGGGGGATGTGTGGGGGGGGCATAGAGGAGGAGTTGTGTGGGGGAGAGAGGAGAATGGGGGAGGGGTTAGGGGGTGTGTGGGGGGAGTGGGGGGGGTAAGTGGGGGTGGGGGAACAGGGGAGAGTTGGGGGTGGGGGGAGGGAGGAGAGCCGGGGGGAGTGTGGGGGGCACAGAGGAGGAGTTGGTGGTGGGGGAGGTAGGAAAGTGGGGGAGGGGGCAGAAATTAGGCGTTGGTGTGGTGGGGGAGTGTGGGGGGGGGNTAAAGTGGGGGTGGGGGAACAGAGGAGATGTTGGTGGTGGGGGAGGGAGGAGAGCCGGGGGAGGGGGATGTGTGGGGGCACAGAGGATGAGTTGGTAGTGGGGGAGTGGGGGAGAAGAGTGGGGGGGGGNCACAAAGGAGGCGTTGGTGGGAGTGGCGAGGAGGGGGGGGGGGGCAATGCTGTTTAAGAGGCTGTTGTTGTTGATGTTGATAGCCGCTGATAAATGTTCGCGTAAGGAGTCGTGCTCAGCGTCGGTGCGAAGTGGGTGCCGGGAAACTGATGACAGCAGCGCGCGTGGCGGGCACAGAGACCCATAGACTTGCATATACATCTACTTGTGTTACACATGCAGCTACTTGTGCTACACATGCAGCTACTTGTTACACATGCAGCTACTTGTGTTACACATGCAGCTACTTGTGCTACACATGCAACTACTTTGCTACACGTGCAACTCTTGCACACATGCAGCTACTTGTGCTACACGTGCAACTACTTGTGCTACACATGCAGCTACTTGTGCTACACGTGCAACTACTTGTGCTACACATGCAACTACTTGTGCTACACATGCAGCTACTTGTGCTACACGTGCAACTACTTGTGCTACACGTGCAGCTACTTGTGCTACACGTGCAACTACTTGTGCTACACATGCAGCTACTTGTGCTACACATGCAGCTACTTGTGCTACACATGCAGCTACTTGTGCTACACATGCAACTACTTGTGCTCCACATGCAGCTACTTGTGTTACACGTGCAGCTACTTGTGCTACACGTGCAACTACTTGTGCTACACATGCAGCTACTTGTGCTCCACATGCAGCTACTTGTGTTACACATGCAGCTACTTGTGCTACACATGCAACTACTTGTGCTACACATGCAGCTACTTGTGCTACACATGCAGCTACTTGTGCTACACGTGCAGCTACTTGTGCTACACATGCAGCTACTTGTGCTACACGTGCAACTACTTGTGTTACACATGCAGCTACTTGTGCTACACGTGCAACTACTTGTGCTACACATGCAGCTACTTGTGCTACACATGCAGCTACTTGTGCTACACATGCAGCTACTTGTGCTACACGTGCAGCTACTTGTGCTACACATGCACTACTTGTGCTACACGTGCAGCTACTTGTGCTACACATGCAGCTACTTGTGCTACACGTGCAGCTACTTGTGCTACACATGCAGCTACTTGTGCTACACGTGCAGCTACTTGTGCTACACATGCAGCTACTTGTGCTACACGTGCAGCTACTTGTGCTACACATGCAACTACTTGTCTACATGCACACTTGTGCAAATGACTACTGTGCTACACATGCAGCTACTTGTGCACACATGAACTATGTGCTACACATGCAGCTACTTGTGCTACACATGCAACTACTTTGCTACACAGCACACTGGCTACCATGACTACTTGTGCTACACATGCAACTACTTGTGCTACACATGCAACTACTTGTGCTACACTGCAACTACTTGTGCTACACATGCGACACTTGTGCTACACATGCACTACTTGTGCTACACATGCAGCTACTTGTGCTACACATGCAACTACTTGTGCTACACATGCAGCTACTTGTGCTACACATGCACTACTTGTGCTACACATGCAGCTACTTGTGCTACACATGCAGCTACTTGTGCTACACGTGCAGCTACTTGTGCTACACATGCAGCTACTTGTGCTACACTGCAGCTACTGTGCTACACATGCAGCTACTTGTGTTACACTGCAGCTACTTGTGCTCACATGCAGCTACTTGTGTTACACATGCAGCTACTTGTGCTACACATGCAGCTACTTGTGTTACACTGCAGCTACTTGTGCTACACATGCAGCTACTTGTGTCACACCTATTGTGCTACACTGCGCTACTTGTGCTACATGCAGCTACTTGTGCTACACATGCAGCTACTTGTGCTACACATGCAGCTACTTGTGCTACACGTGCAGCTACTTGTGCTACACTGCAGCTACTTGTGTACACTGCAGCTACTTGTGCTACACATGCAGCTACTTGTGCTACACATGCAGCTACTTGTGCTACACATGCAGCTACTTGTGTACACTGCAGCTACTTGTGCTACACATGCAGCTACTTGTGTACACATGCAGCTACTTGTGCTACACTGCACTACTTGTTACACATGCAGCTACTTGTGCTACACATGCAGCTACTTGTGCTACACGTGCAGCTACTTGTGTACACGTGCAGCTACTTGTGCTACACATGCACTACTTGTGCTACACGTGCAGCTACTTGTGCTCACATGCAGCTACTTGTGTACACATGCAGCTACTTGTGCTACACTGCAGCTACTTGTGCTACACATGCAGCTACTTGTGCTACACATGCAGCTACTTGTGTTACACGTGCAGCTACTTGTGTTACACATGCAGCTACTTGTGTTACACGTGCAGCTACTTGTGCTACACATGCAGCTACTTGTGTTACACGTGCAGCTACTTGTGCTACACATGCAGCTACTTGTGCTACACATGCAGCTACTTGTGCTACACATGCAGCTACTTGTGCTACACGTGCAGCTACTTGTGCTACACATGCAGCTACTTGTGCTACACATGCAGCTACTTGTGCTACACATGCAGCTACTTGTGCTACATATGCAGCTACTTGTGCTACACATGCAGCTACTTGTGCTACACATGCAGCTACTTGCGCTACACATGCAGCTACTTGCGCTACACATGCAGCTACTTGTGCTACACATGCAGCTACTTGTGCTAGCTACTTGTGCTACACATGCAGCTACTTGTGCTACACATGCAGCTACTTGTGCTACACATGCAGCTACTTGTGCTACACGTGCAGCTACTTGTGCTACTGGGACACGGAGCGAGAGGCGAGCGCCGCCTATCGACCCCCCCACTCCACTCTTACGAACCGTCGGGCGAGATGTCAAATGCCTGACCGATGGACATTTACCAGGAGGAGGTTTTCAGAGTCCATGAAGTGCAATAAGTGCGGGTGAGAGCCCCGTTGATGTGTTAGCAGCTAAAGGCGCACTGAGCTACGTAACTCGCTTTTTGTTTTTTTTNCAAGCCACGAATGATTGCTCACCGATAGTGGCTTGTCAAGTTGACATTTCATAGCAGCCAAATACTCTAAAGCAGTGGTTCTTCACCTTCACTGCAGCCTGTACCCGTTGTTTCTCAATCGTAAAAAAACACCATGTACAATGTTCTTGCTTCTTTCGGTAGTCACGTAGAAGGAAATAATTAAATATAAAACAATAAAATTCTCACGACGTTTCGACTGCAACGCAAGCAATCATCATCAGGTGAAATCCACGTCTTTTTAGAAAAAAGCGTTTTTTCTTCAACGCTTTTTCCCCGACCACCTGATTATGATTGATTGTGTTGCATCGAAACGTCGTGAGAATTGTATTGTTTTATATATTTTTTATTATTTCCCTTCTACGTAACTTTACCGAAAGAACCAAGAATATGAATCCCTGCAGTCATGAAAGCTTTACATGGAATTTACTGGGGGTTTTGAAGTGTCATCTCGCTGCCAGAAGGTCAATGGACACTCCGACGTGCTCCTGCTGTTGTGGAGTGATCTGCACCACGGTGGATTTGGAGTACTGTGTTTAAGCAGGAAATTCGTCACATGACACTGTTTCATGGCTTTATGGCTTTATTTGGTGATTTCGAAAAGTGTTTTGGTTTGGCCATGTTTGTTTGTTGTAGTACAGAGTTAGACTGATGGCCTTAATCTAAGTTGTCTTGTGGTTGTTATTGTTGTTGTTTGACTTGCATCCCACTGGGATTTTGCACACAGCGTTGGTGTACGGTGTTTTTTTGCAATATTTTGCTGTCTTTTCTTGGATTTTCTGTTTGCACTTAGTCACTTTAAGATGTTTTCTTGTTCATGTTTTTTTTTGTTGCGGTTGCACCCGATTCAAGAGCCGAATGGCTCACAGGGCTTGACCTAATAAATTAACTTGATCTTGAATCTGCACCGCCAGGTGGTGGCAGTGGAGCACCCCCAGATGAAGAAGAGGCGCCGCTCGAGACGCGTGACGATGTTGATTCATCTTCTTGGTTCTTTCGGTAAAGTCACGTAGAAGAGAAATAATAAAATAATAAAATAAAACAATAAAATAATGCTCACGACGTTTCGGCCACAACGCAAGCAGCCGTCCTCAGGTGAAGAACAGGTCTGTTATTTTATTAATTCCCTTCTACGTGACTTCACTTTAAGATGTTTTCTTGTTCAAGTTTTTGTATGTTTTTTGTTTGTTGCGGTTGCACCCGATTCAAGAGCCGAATGGCTCACAGGGCTATACCAAATAAATGCAACTGAAACTGAAATGACGAGGGAAACCCGGAGGACCCGGAGAAAAATCCACGCGACTACAGGGAGAGCAAAACACCAAATATACAGCGGCGGGCGTCAGGGTCGGGATCCGCGGATCTCCTGTATACCAGACGAGGTAGTTAACATCTCGCCACCGTGGCACCCACACGTGCGAATTTATCATCACCGCACGGAGGAATTTATCGTTGCAACCAGACAATAAAACGTGCGTTGATTCTAAATGTGCAGGAGGGGGGGGGGNCATAATCGGATATAAGAACCCCGGAGAGAGAGAACACGTGGACTCCAGGTATACAACAACAGGCAGCGTCACGGTCCGGGATCGAACCCACGGCCTCCTGTATACCAGGCGAGGTAGTTAACATCTCATAGCCACCTTGGTGATGATGATGATGATGAGAGAGAGACACAGATCTCCTGTATACCAGGCGAGGTAGTTAACATCTCATAGCCACCTTGGTGATGATGATGATGATGATAGTGAGAGACACAGACCTCCTGTATACCAGGCGAGGTAGTTAACATCTCATAGCCACCTTGGTGATGATGATGATAGTGAGAGACACAGACCTCCTGTATACCAGGCGAGGTAGTTAACATCTCATAGCCACCTTGGTGATGATGATGATGATGAGAGAGAGACACAGACCTCCTGTATACCAGGCGAGGTAGTTAACATCTCATAGCCACCTTGGTGATGATGATGGTGAGAGAGAGACACAGACCTCCTGTATACCAGGCGAGGTAGTTAACATCTCATAGCCACCTTGGTGATGATGATGATGATGATGAGAGAGAGACACAGACCTCCTGTATACCAGGCGAGGTAGTTAACATCTTATAGCCACCTTGGTGATGATGATGGTGAGAGAGAGACACAGACCTCCTGTATACCAGGCGAGGTAGTTAACATCTCATAGCCACCTTGGTGATGATGATGATGATAGTGAGAGAGAGACACAGACCTCTTGTATACCAGGCGAGGTAGTTAACATCTCATAGCCACCTTGGTGATGATGATGATGATGAGAGAGAGACACAGACCTCCTGTATACCAGGCGAGGTAGTTAACATCTCATAGCCACCTTGGTGATGATGATGATGATGATGATAGTGAGAGAGAGACACAGACCTCCTGTATACCAGGCGAGGTAGTTAACATCTCATAGCCACCTTGGTGATGATGATGATGATAGTGAGAGAGAGACACAGACCTCCTGTATACCAGGCGAGGTAGTTAACATCTCATAGCCACCTTGGTGATGATGATGATGATGATGAGAGAGAGACACAGACCTCCTGTATACCAGGCGAGGTAGTTAACATCTTATAGCCACCTTGGTGATGATGATGGTGAGAGAGAGACACAGACCTCCTGTATACCAGGCGAGGTAGTTAACATCTCATAGCCACCTTGGTGATGATGATGATGATGATAGTGAGAGAGAGACACAGACCTCCTGTATACCAGGCGAGGTAGTTAACATCTCGCCACCTTGGTGATGATGATGATGATGATGAGAGAGAGACACAGACCTCCTGTAACCAGGCGATAGAACATCTTTGATTGGTGATGTGATGGTGAGAGAGAGCACAACCTCCTGTATACCAGGCGAGGTAGAACACATAGCCACCTGGTATGATGATGATGATGATAGTGAGAGAGAGACACAGACCTCTTGTATACCAGGCGAGGTAGTTAACATCTCATAGCCACCTTGGTGATGATGATGATGATGAGAGAGAGACACAGACCTCCTGTATACCAGGCGAGGTAGTTAACATCTCATAGCCACCTTGGTGATGATGATGATGATGATAGTGAGAGACACAGACCTCCTGTATACCAGGCGAGGTAGTTAACATCTCATAGCCACCTTGGTGATGATGATGATGATAGTGAGAGAGAGACACAGACCTCCTGTATACCAGGCGAGGTAGTTAACATCTCATAGCCACCTTGGTGATGATGATGATGATGAGAGAGAGACACAGACCTCCTGTATACCAGGCGAGGTAGTTAACATCTTATAGCCACCTTGGTGATGATGATGGTGAGAGAGAGACACAGACCTCCTGTATACCAGGCGAGGTAGTTAACATCTCATAGCCACCTTGGTGATGATGATGATGATGATAGTGAGAGAGAGACACAGACCTCCTGTATACCAGGCGAGGTAGTTAACATCTCATAGCCACCTTGGTGATGATGATGATGAGAGAGAGACACAGACCTCCTGTATACCAGGCGAGGTAGTTAACATCTCATAGCCACCTTGGTGATGATGATGATAGTGACAGAGAGACACAGACCTCCTGTATACAAGGCGAGGTAGTTAACATCTCCTTCGCTACTGTGGCTGCAGGCACCAAACAACCACCGTGTGTTGATCCACCAGTCCCGGTTTTCCCCGGGTCGTCATTTGGTTCGAGGTAGCCGACCTGGAAATCCTCCGGTTTTTTAACTCCACATAAAAAAAAAACGTGCGTTTAGAATATTTGGCTGCTATAAATGTCCGCTTCGTTGGGCTATCATTTGTGGCCAGGTCGCTTCTGAAAAATAATCTCATAGCTCAGTGGGGCCTTACTGCTAAAATTAACGTCGTTTTTTTGCGAGTGGTTTCCTTACCTTTCCCATGCTTTTCATCCTATCGTGTTTTCGTATTGTTTGTTGCTGGAACTTTCTGACAAAAGAGCTTCATAGCTCATCGGATTCCTCCAGCATTAATAAAGATTCTGATTCTGTTCCAGGTGTCTCTCCCCGCCCCCCAAGGGTGTGCTTTAAAAGTCCCGAGATTTCGCAATTGGGAAGTTTATATCTTTTTTTGGTGATTTTGTAAACATTTTGATTTGGCCATGTTTGTTTGTTGTAGTACAGAGTTGGCCTGATAACTTTAATCTAAATTGTCTTATGGTTGTTATTGTTTGACTTGCATCCCACTGGGATTTTTGCACGCAGCGTTGAAATGCGGCGTTTTTTTATGTAAGACTTTGCTGTTTTTTCCAGGATTTTTTTTCATGTTTTGGTTTNGTTGCGTCTTGCACCCAGTCAAGAGCCGCATGGCTCACAGGGTTATCTCCATATATATAAAAGGCAATGTTGTGAATGTGTGTCTATTCAAAATGTTTAGCGTACTTCCCGACACGCAACAAACTTGAAATTTGCCATGTCGGTACTTTCCAGACTGTACACCATGCAAACATTATTAAAATACACTTTTGTTTTTTGGGGGGGTGGGAGAGCTCAATAATGCATACATTTTTTGCACAAGTGAGCTGTGACGTCAAATCTGTCACGTGACACGTGGAAGCGTAACGCATTGTAGTGTAGTGGTCAGCGCGCTGCGCTACGAACCCGGCGACCCGAGTTCGATTCCGCTCACGGCCACCACCGGTGACGATATTTGAACCGGTCCTGGGCCTCCCCTAGGTCGACTCAGCCTCAAACCAGTGTGGTGTGTNAACATCGCCACTGGGGAGGCAAAGGCGGCCGGGCGTGGTGGACCCAAGTCCCGGGGCGAAGCGGGTAGTTACAGCTAGTACCGAATAAATGAAACTGAAACTGAAGATGATCGGCTGACTGCGTACAGACGGAGGCGGGTTGGCCTTGATTCGTGTCGTGCTGATCAGGGTTCCTTTGTCACTGAATTGGAAAAGTCGTTGCTCACAGGAGCCAACACTTAGCGCCATCCCCACGCACAAAGCAACCATCGCCTCTCGATCTGAAAAGGCGCGCTCGCTCACTCACTCACTCGTCCTAATCACCGTGCACCCTTCATTCGAACAATACACCACAAAAGCGGGGGCCAGCCTTTACAATGGGAGAATTATCTTTTCACCTGCTGGTCGTCTACATTTGTTCTCCCCTTTCCCAGTGGAACAAGTGTCGGCATCTCCAATTGAGCATCGACTGAAGCATCGCTCACCGCTGAGCCAGTGGTGGAAATTCCACGTTCGTATGTAGGAGGGGGAGAGTCTTCTTCATACGACAACCGCTGTAAACCCCCCACACACCCCTCTTAAAATAGTACAAATTTTATCGACCCAGGGAAATGATGGGCGTTATCTTGCCCCTTGGAGTAAATGATTCAACCTTTAGGATCTACGACAGATGATTTTCTTTGTAAATTTCGGTGAAGTCACGTCGATAAAAAAATTAAAGTAATTTTTTTTTTAACTCCGACCTTTCGATCACAACACAAGCGATCGTCATCAGGAGCAAAAAAAGGGGGGGGGGTACGGCGCACTGAAGGCGAATTATCTTTAAAGGTTTAACAAGTATAACCCGTAAAAACAAAGTTTTTCACTATAAATCCTTTATATGCGTGGCGGCTAGAGTCATCTCGTCCTCTGGCTTGAGATGGCTGCCACTATGGGTCAGATGATTGTCTGCCAGTATTAAGCAATTGGTAATTAAATATTTAATTTGTTTCCCTAAACAGTGTAAAATTTTGGAAAACAAATTTTCACGAACATAAATTGTCACGCACACCGAGTCTGTGTGCAAAATGTCAGCTCGATTGGATCACGGGAAGTGGGTTAAAAAACGACCGAAAGGTTTGCACGGTCGTAAGCGCGCAAGCAAGCACGCAAGCAAGCGAACTTAATATAAAGGATTTTAAAATGGGTGCGGCACAAGCGTCCTGGCATCAGAACGAAGTGGGCGAGGCATCAGTGCCCTGTGGTCAGACAGAACCGTGGGGCGGTACAAGAAAGACACGGAAGGTGACAAGAAATAAACATCACAAGGGCCGTCCATAAATGACGTCACGCGTTTTGGACGATTTTTGACCCCCCCNTAGGTGCGTGACGTCATTTATGGACGGTCCCCAACCAGTTATGACTTAAAGTGGTTGATGACGTCCCTTCCAACGATTGCTGAGTTTTGTACCCATTTCTCTCGGTTGAAATTGTTGAAATTGTTGAAATTGAAATTGTTGAAATTGTTTTGGGCTTGCAAAGTAGCCACCATGCTTTGCAAGCAGATCATTGTCTTGGTTATTTCGGTAAAGTCGCTCAAGTCACTTCAGCTAAAATTTTCTTGTCGTAGTTTTCACACCTGATGATGATTGCTTGTGTTGTAATCGAAACGTCGTGAGAATTTTTTATTACGTTTCATTTTTTTTACATTTTATTATTTCCCTTCTACGTGACTTTACCGAAAGAACCAAGAATATGAATCCCTGCAGTCACGAAAGCTTGAAATCGAAATTGAAGCAGATCATTGTTTTGTTTCGGAGACTCGCATCTTGCTGCGTGTTCATTGTACACAGAGTCGGGCTGTCCAGGCTCACATTCACCTTTGCATTCCGAGATCCGACGAGTCGTCTGTGCTCGAGTCTAACGTTGTACTGTCCTTCTATGTCCCGTGTCTATAACCACTTCACCCACCCGACTTGGACCGAGCAGCTTGGTCAAATAACCTCCCCCCCCCCACTCACCCGCACGCTTCCGCCTCCACGCATACGGCTTGAGAGCGGTGGGGGGGGGCTGCATCCAGCAGTGGATTGAACATGCACACAGTGTTTTCTTGGTTCTTTCGGTAAAGTCACGTAGAAGGGAAGTAATAAATAAATAAATAAAATTAAAACATAATAAAATAATTCTCACGACGTTTCGGCCACAACGCAAGCAGCCGTCCTCAGGTGGCCGAAACGTCGTGAGAATTGTATTTTATTATGTTGTATTTTCATTATTTTATTATTTCCCTTCTACGTGACTTTACCGAAAGAACCAAGAAGATGAATCCCTGCAGTCAGAAAGCTTTAAATTGCACAGTGTGTTGTGTGGTCACATACACACACAGAACCAGGGACTATGAGGAGAGGAATTAACGATTCCAAGGAGGATGCCTTGTATTCGATTTAAAGCTTTCGTGACTGCAGGGATTCATCTTCTTGGTTCTTTCGGTAAAGTCACGTAGAAGGGAAGTAATAAAATAATAAACATAATAAAATAATTCTCACGACGTTTCGGCCACAACGCAAGCAGCCGTCCTCAGGTGAAGACCAGGTCGGTCAGACGCTGTCTCCCCGACAGACCTGGTCTTCACCTGAGGACGGCTGCTTGCGTTGTGGCCGAAACGTCGTGAGAATTATTTTATTATGTTTTTTATTTTTATTTTATTACTTCCTTCTACGTTACTTTACCGAAAGAACCAAGAAGAACAACAACAGCAACAACACAACACATCAGGAATCAACACGCATGGGTTTCCAGTTCCTTGTTTATTTATTCATCCATCGTGAATATCCCTCCAGCGCCCTCCCGATTTATTGAGACTTCCCATCCCTGCCTTTGAACATCTTAAACAGGACCATGAGGGGTGTCTTAGCAACCGGAGGTTCGCTGTGGACCTGGAACCCTCCGTAGCGCTTACTCTGTCGCCTCGGACCAAGCCCATTTCGTCTTGGGACCACAAAGGTCCGCCGATCCCTGCGGCACCGGCCATAGGAACGGCCCCGGCGAAAGGATCCAGGGCCAGGAGGAGGCGATTGCACGGGACGCTTCGGCCGCTGTGATACCGTTCTGCTCGACTTGGTGGTGGCGATGTTGCTGCTGCTGCTGTTGATGATGTTGTTGTTGTTGTTCGTGTTGATGTGGCTGTAGGTCACTGTTTGAGATGATGGCTCTCTCGGAGAGATCTTGAAAGTCTTCCGAGCCGGGCTCCACGAAGACCTATCGGTGACATCAGCCGCAGCAGCATCAGCAACATCATCATCATCAGCACTCACACCGCAAGCAGTCTCTGGTTGTTGTTGTTGTTTTTGTTGTTTGTTTTTAGCTCAACATGATCCCAGTACAGAGCACAAATTAGCGGGACCACGCCGAGACTCCGCAAAAACCACGTCATAGGTGCAGTGGTCCGCATCTCCCGATGAGCATGTGTGGCTACGTACGGTGCGAAAGAAGTTCAACGTACATGCATAGAGGGGTCTCCGGCAACCAAAATAACGAGAGTGCATTTTTTTGCGAATTCGGTATTAAGCGTCAATATATCAAGAAGCAAGCTTTCTTCAGGGCGCCGCGTGCGGATATAGGGATCTGCAGCTGCAACGTAGCGCTCCTGTGTTTAGAGGAGGAGGAGGGGGGGGACAAAAGACGTTGGGCTTATTGCCCCACCGTCAAGTGATGACCGCAAGCGGGAACGTGGACTTTTGTTTTGTTTTAAACGGGGAGGGGAAGACCACGGGAGAGGAAGCAACAACGTAGAGGGATGGAGGGGACGGGGAATGCTCGGTGGGGTCATGACGGTCCCTACTCTTTGGCTCTTTCGGCAAAGTCACGTAGAAAGAAAAAAATATTAAATAATAAAATACGACGTTTCGATTGCAACACAAGCAACCATTATCATGTACAAATTAATGAATAAACAAACATAGTGAACTTGGGAATATAATGCAATACAACACAGAGAGTCGGCCAACACCACAGTCAGGTAGAACTAAATTTGAGAGAGAGAGACAAAACACAGACACAGAGACACACACACAGACTCACAGAGATAGACACACAGAAAGACACACAACATAAACACACAGAGACTCACACAGAGAGACACACAGAGAGAGACACACAACATAGACAAACAGAGACTCACACAGAGAGACATACAGAGAGAGAGACACACAACATAGACACACAGAGACTCACACAGAGACACACAGAGAGAGACACACAACATAGACACACAGAGACTCACACAGAGGACACACAGAGAGAGACACACAAATAGACACACAGAGACTCACACAGAGAGACACACAGAGAGAGACACACAACATAGACACACAGAGACTCACACAGATAAACACACAGAAAGACACACAACATAGACACACAGAGACTCACACAAATAGACACACAGAGACTCACACAGAGAGACACTGAGAGAGACACACAACATAGACACACAGAGACTCACACAGAGAGACAGAGAGAGACACACAGAGACTCACACAGAGAGAGACTCACACAGAGAAACACTGAGAGAGACACAACATAGACACACAGAGACCCAATGCCTCTGTGTCGAGCCTTAAACAGAGAGAAAGAGGGGGGGGGGTCTCTGTTAAAGGCTACGCGGTGGAGCGTTTGTCTTGCTGTGCGAGCGGGCTGAACGTGGTCAATGCTTCCCGTCTTTATCTCTCCTCCTCCGCCTTCTGTCTTTGTCAACCACAACCGACCCCCTCCTCGTCATCCTCCTCCACCACCGCTCACTCGCTCACCCATCCGCACCTTCCCACCATCATCTCAACATGAGCAGCAGCATCATCAGCAGCATCAGCAGGCACGTCACAACACCGCCGTTCGATTCGCCTTACGCGAACCTCACTGGCACACCCTCATGCCCAGTCATCCACTTTGTTCACCAGGAAAAGCCTTCCCAGGCTGTCGGGGCAAGTGCCGTTAGCAAGCAGCGCCTATGAAGGTTTTACCAGGGGGTGGGTTGTCAGCACCACGCACGGCCGCCTTTGTCTCCCCAGTGGCGATGTTTACTACACACCGCACCAGATACTCATTTGAGGCCGAGTCGACCAAGGGAGGCCCAGGACCGCTTCAGATAATCGTCACCGGTGTTGACCGTGGGTTGACATCGAACTCGCTTCATGGCGCAGTGATATACAAAGACAAAGATCCCCATAGATAGGGCAAGTGCTGTTGGCGAGTAGCACCGATGTGATACTATGTACACAAACACACANCTCGATGAGCTCGGTTGGCTACGTACGGCGCGAAAGAAGTTCAACACACGCACTTGCATACGCGTGTGCTGCGCATACAGCACTGGGGGAGACAAAGGCGCTCGGGCGTGGTGCTGCCTCACCACCACCCCCACCAACCCTCGTGTGTCGCACTTCATCGGTGCTGCTTACTCGCTCATCATCAAGAAAAAAACTGGTGTTGGTTGGTGGCCTTGAGCAGGAATCGAACTCGGGTCTCCAACCACGCACGCCACCACCCACGCCACCTACCCACGCTACCCACCCAACCCACGCTACCACCCACCACGCCAACCCCACGCCACCCACCACGCCACCCACCCACGCCACCCACGCAACCCACGCTGCGCTACCCACCCACCCACGCCACACCACCACGCCACCCACCCCGCTACCCACCCACGCCACCCACCACGCAACCCACGCTGCGCTACCCACCACCCACGCCACCCACTCACGCCACCCACCCACCCACGCCACCCACCCACCACGCCACCTTCGGCTGTCAATCTGTCACCGGTCTCCCTTAGAAGCCGATTGTTCGTCCGGCCTCGAACCCTCCCCCCTCCCCCCCGTTCGTTGTTCCTCAACTGTTCTCGAACACGACGCCTCCCGAAACGCGTTCGCTCTCCGACCTCTTCCCGATCTCCAGAATGCTAATTCCATAGCACGCCGAGCTCGGCTCTCACCAATGCACCTCTGTTCACTTCCCCCATCTTTTGTGTTCCTCTTCCGATTGTCGGCTGTCCTTGTCGCCGATCCATGTCAAGAGGACAGGGCAACGTCGCAGCGATTGTCAACGGCCCTCCGATGGCCACGTGGGGAATATTCGCTTTTCATTATTAAATCCTTTATATTAAGTTCGCTTGCTTGCTTGCTTGCTTACGACCGTGCAAATCTTTCGGTCGTTTTTTTAACCCACTTCCCGTGATCCAATCGAGCTGACATTTTGCACACAGACTCGTTGTGCGAGACAATTAATGTTCGTGAACATTTTTTTCCAATTTTTAGACTGTTTAGGGAAAACAAATTAAATATTTAATTACCAATTGCTTAATACTGGCAGACAATCATCTGACCCATAGGTGGCAGCCATCTCAAGCCAAGGACGAGAGGACTATAGCCGCCACGCATATAAAGGATTTATAGTGATAAACCTTGTTTTTACGGGTTATACTTATCGCAATTACATTCTCAACGGCTCCCCGAATCGCCTCTCGTTCTCCCGCCCTTCATTTAATCCTCACGATCTCGATCTGCCTGCAATAGTCCCCCCCCCATAATATATATACTCTATATTCTATTGTGTTTTTCAGATGTGGCCCTTAAGCAATGGCGGTATGTTTCGTACGTGATTTATCGTGAATGTCATCGTGTTGGTGACGGTGAAGACACCGAAATAATAATTGGAATGATACCGATGGCGATGCTGCTGCTCATTATCGCCACTATTATGTTGATAATGTGGTGATGATGGAGGTGTTGATGGCAATGTGATCCGCACCTCCGATTGACACGGTTGGCTACGTACGGTGCGAAAGAAGTTCAACGTACATGGGTGTACATCTGCATGATGGTGAGGCCACTGATGATGGTGATGATCCGTCCGTTTGTGTGTTTAATCACCGTCAAATACTGTGTTCATATTTAGTTTGATTCCACGGTTCTTTCGGTAAAGTCACGTAGATTGAAAAATAATAACAATAAATTTTTATTTTATTAAAATAAAAATAAAATAAATAGTGTATATTTTATTGTACCTGGGTGTACATCTAATATATTTATTTTATTTTATTGTTATTATTTAGAATATGAATTCCTGCAATCACAAAAGTTTTAAGTCAAAATTTCATATTCGTTGTTGAGTTAGGCCAGGCAGAAAGTAGAGTCGTTTAATACCAGAATCCGGACATTTTTAACGCTCCACCACGACGCATTAATGACGCTTATAAAGATTCCATAAATACAAAAAAATCACTGAATGTAAAGTCGACGTTTCTCAAAAACTGCTTGAGCCTCTCTGTCAAGGTGGTTCAATGAAGCGAGGGCGATATCGAGCATTCGTCAAACTAATCTATTGTCGTTATCATCATCATTGCTATCATCATCATCATCACGTCATGTTCTACTTATCATCATCTGTCTTGCCAGGCTAATACTGGTAGGAACCACCTGGTTCCACCAGCCACAGGGATTATTGTGTCCGTTCGTCCGTCGTGCATCCAAAAATGGGAGGGTGGGGCTGGGTGGAGAGGGGAGGGTGGGAGGGNCTGGGTGGGAGGGTGGGTGGGGAGGGTGGGCTGGNTGGGGGTGGAGGGGTGGGGCTGGGTGGGGAGGGGCTGTCACCCCGTGGTGCCCTTATAAAACTCAACGTTTAACCTACTCACGCCGGCTTGTGCCCGCCCTCACAGTCGGCATATTTGCGGAATACACCACGCCGCCGTTGACCCTGGCCATTGACCGAGCAACCCAACGTTCCTACCAGCTCCCTCCGCAGGAATGTGTTAGCTGTTCCTGCGGATGTTGAACATGATGAAGGATGCTGCTGCTATCATGATGCTACTACTGCTGCAGATGATGTAGTTGCTGAAGGTGTTGCTGCCAATGATGATGATGATACTCCTGCTGTTATGGAGTGACTCATGTGACAGCTATGGCTGCAAAGTTTGGTCGTACATTTATGTGTATCGTTTTTGTTAAATTGAATCACAGTTCCTATGATTATGGTTACATTGTTTTCCATAGCCTTATTTTGGTGATTGCGAAAACGTTGTTTAGCATGTTTATTTGTTGTAGACAGAGTTAGCCTGATAACTTTAATCTAATTGTCTTATGGTTGTTATTGTTTGACTTGCATCCCACTGGGATTTTTGCACACAGCGTTGATATACGGTGCTTTTTTCCTGGAAGATTTAGCTGTTTTTTCCTGGATTTTTCTGTTGCGTGTAGTCACTTTAAGATGTTTCTTGTTCATGTTCCTGTTTGTTGCGGTTACACTCGAGTCAAGAGCCGCATGGCTCACAGGGCTTTACCTAACAAATAAAACAGAACTGAAACTGTTTCTGCTGTTGATGATCATCTCGCTAATAATGGTGATGATTTCTGATACTACTTCTGATAATACTACCGTTGTTGCTGCTACTGTTGATGATGGTGTATCTGTCGCTTGAGACGTGATGCCTCTCTGGCTGCTGATAATCATGATCAGTAGTATAATGATGATGTCTCTGCTGCTGCTGCTTGTTACTTCTGCTGATGATTGCTTCTGTCGATGCCATTGCTACTGCTGCTGATGACGAGAGTGATGCTTATGGTGATGCTGATGTTGCGACTGATGATAACAAATGCCCCGATACTTGAATTGTGCTGTTCGCCTTTCGGCGTTGTTCTCCGGCCTGACACTGGTACAGACACAAGGCCATGAAGAAGGCTGGCTGTCTCTGGTGCAGGAAAATCAGTTCCCAACGACAATGCCCAAAAATTGTGAGAACGCGTTTGCTTGCATGTTTTGCCACAACGCACGTGTGGCGAATCCAGACTTGATTCCTCGCAAACGGGTATCTATTTGGTGTTTAAACATCTTAACGGAATTACAAGGAGTCATGTTTGCATAGACCGCAATACCTGCAGTCATAATACAAACAAAGAACATAACTCTGATAATGTATGTGCACTGTCCTTGAAGTTGATTGGTCCACACCCGAGACAGCTTTCCTTAGAGCCTAGTCTCACATGGTGTTGGACCAGATGACGCCAAAAGGCACACAACTCAAAGACAATGCACCATCAGAGTATGAGAGCTCGGGGCAAGCATCTACACTATGGGAACCTCATTTGCCAGTAAAAATATAATTGGTTTTTTACCCTTCTATCTGCATTGCCTTTGAGTTGTGCGCCTTTGATTGTGATGATGCCCCGACCACCAAACCCTGCTCACCTTCACGGGCCGTTTCTTGCGGTTCGCCGGCTTGCCCCACCGAAAGTGCCCCACGGCGTAGCCCAGCGAGCGCCTCAGTGGCTCCTCCTCGTTCTCCATCACTCGTCCTCCACCATCTCGTCCACCAGCTCGTCATTGCCAGCCTGCTGGCCCCAGGCCTCCGGCCCGGCCGTTCGCCTTGGGCTCCCCGGGCATCAGCCTCCTCCGTTAGGCAGCACGCTCAGGCAAGAGCCAGGCTCCGCATCCCATTACAGGCCCGAGAGCAAAGGAACTGCAAAATGAGAGGTGGGGGGGGGGGAGTTACAGCGTTAGAGTTAGACTGGTAAGCAAACAGGTTAGACAAGTTATACAGGCATGTTAAATAGGTAGACAAGTAATAGGTAGACAAGTAATATGTAGATAAGTAGGCCAAGTAGAAAGTGGGTGAGATGGGCTTATTAGGTAGCCGTGATCTATCGACAGGTGGGTAGGTGACATTGACAGGTTAGGCGGACAGGTTTAAGATATGTAGATTATCTTAGGTTATACAGACATTTAAGATAGAAAGGTAGGTTAGATATACACGTTAGACAGGTTAGGTAGAGGGGAAGATCGAAGAGACGGGTCAGGGAAATGCAGGGATATCGGATGGGACAGGTTAGACCAGGGGTCTGCAACTAATTATACAAGAAGAGGCATGTTTTGTGTGTTCGACTTCTGTAAACATCTGAAATGTGTATTTCAAGAGCCACAGTTGCACTGTGTTGAATACGGGACGGGGGTGGCGGTACTGAATAAGCAAAGTCTCGAAGCAAGTTCTTAAAGAGGCGCAGGTTGCCGAGCCCTGGGTTAGACGGACAGGTCAACATCGAGAGGTTACTTATACATCTCGACAGCCATCAGAACTGCACCGTCTGAGCGCAAAGAACCTGAAAATACAAAGAGACCTTTAGATTAAATAGGTAGATTTGATTGACAGGTGAGAGGGATATAGGCGAGAATCATCACAGGATAGATCACACTTTTTTACCGTTAATTTAAGGTCAGGGTTATTAAATTTCGATTTAAAGCTTTCGTGACTGCAGGGATTCATCTTCTTGGTTCTTTCGGTAAAGTCACGTAGAAGGGAAATAATAGAATAATACAAATAAAACATAATAAAATAATTCTCACGACGTTTCGGCCACAACGCAAGCAGCCGTCCTCAGGTGAAGAACAGGTCTGTCGGAAAGACAGCGTCTGAATGAACACCACCAGGCTTGGCAGGGTTATTTGTATCGCCGATATTTTGGGAAATCGTTTCTGGCGATGTGGCCGGTTTTCAATGGACAACTCACAATAATCATCGGCGTCGTTGAGCGGGGAATGCGAATGCCAAAGTATACACGCAGGCCTGGTGTCTCGTGTATTGTGTGTGTGTCTTGAGCTTCTTTCGCACCGTATGTTGCTAACAGCGCTAATCGGAGGCGAGAGGCAAGGACAAACAACTAAATACACAAAGCAATTCCTCAAAATATCCGTCCCTCCACGTCAACTGAAGACACAGTTGTATGTTTCCCCACACAAACCATCAGTCCGCGCTGCAGTTCATCATTGCAGCAGCCTTGATTCAAGCTAATAAGGATATAGAACACAAGTTTGGACTAACGGGTTTCCTTCCTAGTGGGGTCATCCGTTACGAGCGTTGCAGTCCGTCGGAGAGACATAGAGAGGTAATTCTGAATATTAACACTCGCAACCTTTTGGTTGGGAAATCACGAATGCGACGTAATTTTACCCGGGGAAAGCCTCACCCGTGTTTCAAACGAGCCCCAACTTAAGGAGGGTTCACTGCCACGTTGAGCATGTTGGGCCAAATCCAGTGTTGAGTATCTTGCTTCGTTGCGAGGATGCCGCAGACCCACGGATGAAACCCCCCCCCTCCCCAATTTCGCAATTCCAGGGGTAGCAATGAAAATGTAAAATTTCTAGAAAAGAGCTCAAACGAAGTGGTGGTGGCTGATCATGTGGACATTTATAGCAGCCAAATACTCTCAACGCATGTTGATTATAATTGTGGAGGGGAAAAACCGGAGGACCCTGAGAAAAGAAATCAACACGACCACGGGTACACTCCAAACAGACAACATGCGTCAGGGTCGTGCTCGAACCGACGCCTTCTGTAGTCCAGGCGAGGGAGTTAACATCTCACCATCGTGGCGCTCGGTGGCGAGACGTTAAACGCATGTTTCTAAAATGGAAGGCAGGCAGGCAAGCACGCACTGAGTCGGTGTAGACAAGAAGGTCAGATCGAGCTGACAGACAGACATGTTAGACGGGAAAGTGAAATATGATGGCAGGAAGACAGGTAGACATGCAGGTCAGCGAGTCAAGTTAAAGAACACACTGGCTTGCTGCAGACTGGTAATCCTGATGATGGCGTGATGATATGTACGATGCTGATCATAATGATGATACACATCATGGTACTGCTGATGATGGTGATTTTGATGCTGCTGCTACTATTGCCGATGCAATTTCTGCTATTGCTGCAAATGATGATAATTTTGCCACTGCTGATGAAAATGATTCTGTAATTACGACTACTGTGGCGATTATGATGATGAATATTCTGTTATAGATGATGATGATGATGACAACGTTGTTAATGTTGCTGCAGACGCTGCTGCCGCTGATGATGATGATGAGGAGAGGACGGCTGCTTGCGTTGTGGCCGAAACGTCGTGAGAATTGTTTTTATTATGTTTTATTTTTATTATTTTATTATTTCCCTTCTACCTGACTTTACCGAAAGAACCAAGAAGATGAATCCCTGCAGCCACGAAAGCTTTAAATCGAGATGAGAATTCTGTAACAACAGTACTCGTACTACCGTCGCTGATCCTGTTGCTGCTGCTCAAAATGATGTTGATTATGCGAATGTTGTTAATACCACCACTACTTGCAGATGTTCCTGCTGATTGCTGATGTTGATTGTGATGATGTTCATATTCTTTGGGTCTTTCGGTAAAGTCACGTAGATAGGTTCAAAGAAAATAGCAAAAAACTACGAGCGTTCGTAGGAAGAGGGGACGACCGCTTGTGTTGCGATCGAAACGTCGTAGTTTTTTGTATTTTCTTTGAACCTATCTACGTGACTTCACCGAACGACCCAAGAACATGAATTCCTGCAGTCACGAAAGCTTTAAGTCAATTTATGATCATGTAGATTATGAGAATTGTCACTATTAGTACTACGCCTGCTGATGCTGCCGCTGCTGATGTTCCTGCCGATTCTGATTATGCGAATCACGATGATGAGTACGGCCATATAATCTTTGAACCTATGTACGTGACTTCACCGAACGACCCAAAGAACATGAATTCCTGCAGTCACGAAAGCTTACGTAAGATTTATGATCATGTAGATTATGAGAATTATGTCACTATTAGTACTACGCCTGCTGATGCTACCGCTGCTGTTTCCTGCCGATTCTGATGATGCGAATCACGATGATGAGTACGGCCATATAATCATCTCTCTCTCTCTACGTCACTCAAGTCACCTGTGCCGCTGGGTCGCTCAGCTGATCCACGCCGAGGCAGGACCGACCCGACAGCGGCGCCTCCCCGCGGAGCCAAGCAGACCAAGGCGGCTCCCAAGAGACGAACCAGAGGCCACTCCATCATGATGCTGAGATCTCCTCTCCTCCTCCTCCTTCTCTCCTCCTCTGCTTGATTCCCTGCTCGCCTTCCTCTTGGTCCTCCTCCAGGTCCAAAGGCGAATGTCGCGAGAGGGCGGTGGTGGTGTGTGGTGGTGGTGTTTGGTGGTTGGTGGTGGTGGTATTTGGTGGTGTTTGGTGGCGGTGGTGGTAGTGGGATTGTGAGCCTGCAACATCGTTGTCATCATCATGGTCGTCATCTTTTGACTCAAACTTTCGTGACTGCAGGAATTCGTATTCTTTGGTTCTTTCGGTAAAGTCACGTGGATAGAAAATTAAAATTAAAATTACAATTTTAAATAAATTGAAAATAAAAACGCAAAAAACCCACAACAATTTTTTTTCTATCTATGTGACTTCACCAAAAGACCAAGAATACGGTCGTCATTGTATTTCATCGGGATCTCCCGGGATCGTAATCGTTCCGTGATTGTTATGGTTAATCGACCATCATGCAATTCAAGTGAGACAATCATTCTCATCGTAAATCATCGTTATCGCAATTAATACAATGCCATCATTGTCATCGTCATTATCACCATCGGCATTCTCATCGTTATATCCATCATCGCCGTCGTTGTAATCACGATCCCCATCATCACCATGATTATCATCATCATGACCATCATCACCATCGCCATCGTCGTATTCAAGTGGAACAATAGTTGGTTAGAAGCAGCAGTAGTATCCGTTCGCCATAGCAGCATCATGACCATCATCATCAGCAGTAACCGCATCACAGCCATCATCACCAGCATCAGTATTCGCATCATAACCATCATTAGCAGCAGCAGCAGAAACGACAGCAGCATCATCTAAAACGATAGCAACATCATCATGGAAATATGCTCGAAACTCAATAAAAAGTCTAACCCTGCTCGCGTGAGCCAGAGGTGGAAACTCCACGATCCCGTGGCGGGAGCAGTCTATTCCGTTGATCTTCCAGCAGCAGAGAGTGATGGTACTTACGGCGTATCAGCCACGTGGCATTTGCTGCTGATGATTATGATGCTGCTGCTGCTGATGATGATGATGATGTTGTTGATGATGGTAATTATCATGATTTAAATCCGATGTTCAAAAGATGCAATACATCTCAACAGGTGCTCGTCTGGTCAAATAAAGAGGAGGTCACTAAACCGCATTCATGTTTGCGTAACATACGGACACGATCTCCACATGTGACCTGACTCTCGTACTCACGGGCTGAGGACTCAGCGGCAGATGTCAAGTTTATGGTGAGACGAGCAGCCAGGCACACGGCTAGGCAGACAGAGGAGTCGGACACACACGCACGCACACGCACGCACGCAGAGAGAGAGAGACGCGAATACACCCCGATAGCAAGACGCACGCGCGCACACGTTCAAGTGCTCGGACACACGAGAGAGGCGCGCGCAGATAGCCAGGCAAGACGCACAGGTAGCCGGACTGAGCAGCAGACTGGGCACGAGAAGGGTGTTCCGTTGGGGTTATTATAAGGCGAATTGAATGGAGGTCGTCGTGACGTGCCTGCTTTATGATGCCGATGTTGACATGATGGTGAGTGGGTGTGGGTGATTGAGCGGTGGTGGGAGAGAGGAGGAGGAACAGGGAGGTGAGGAGGAGGAGGAGGTGGTGGGGCAGTGGTGGTGGTGGTTGACAAAGACGGCGGAGGCTTTGGAAGGAGAAGAGATAAAGCCGAAGCATTGACGCACGTTCAATCTACTCGCAGAGTGAGACAAAGATCCCCGTATAGCCGTAATCGACGATTGGAGCAAGTGCTGCTAGCGAGCGGAACCTATGCAAACCGGCACGGCACACGAGGGGGTGGGTGGCCAGCACCACGCCCGACCGCCTTTGTTTCCCCATTGGCGATGTTCACACACCGAACCGGGTACTCGTTTGAGGCTGAGTCGACCTAGGGAGGCCAGGACCGTTCAGATAATCGTCACTGGGTGTTGGTGGCCGTGAGCGGGAATTTAACTCGGGTCGACGGGTTCGTAGCGCTGCGTGCTAACCACTGCGCCACCACTCCACTGACAAAGACAAAGATCCCCCGTATAGCATTAACAGATTGTAGGGGCAAGTGCTGTTAGCGAGCACCTATTACGGCATCCAGGAAACACGTGGCACCGGTGTGGCCATGCGGCACCCATTTAAATCACACAGTGGTCATTTAAGTCTGAGTCGACCTAGGGGAGCCCCAGGACTGATTCAGATATTCGTCACCGATGTTCGCCGCGAGAGGGGACTTGAACTGGTCCTGGTTCGTATAACCAGTGCGCTAACCACTAACGCCACCGCTCCCATGCAAAATACAAATATCCTCGTACAGACTTTGAATCGACGGGCAAGCAAAGTTAGCGAGCACCTATTGCGGCGGGAATGGCACACAAGCCGGTAAGTGACCAGCGCTACGCCCGGCCGCCTTTGTCTCTCCAGCGCTGATGGTCTTACAGACCGTACCCAGGTACGGTACTCGTTGAAAGCGGATATGCTATGACCGGTTCAAACATTCGCCACTGTCATTGATCTTGAGCGGGAATTGAACTGGGGTTCGCCGGGTTAGTCGTTCAAGTTAGTTGAACTTGAACTTGAGGTAAGGCCCATCGAGCTATATCGTTCTTTGTCAGAAGCGACCTGGCCACAAATGAAGGGGCTTACGTGCAAATGTATCACAGACAAACACTCTAAACGCGTGGATGTTGATTCGAAATGTGGAGGGAAAACCCGGAGGACCCGGAGAAAAATACACGCGACCACGAGGAGAGAGACACGTAGAGTCCAAATATAATACAGGGGTCAGGGTGGGAATCGAACCCACGACTTCCTGCATACCAGACGAGGTAGTTAACATCTCCTAGCCACCTTGATGATGATGATGAGAGAGAGACACGCAAACTCCAAATATACAGCAGTCATCAGGGTCGGGATCGAACCCACGACTTTTTGTATACCAGGCGAGGTAGTTAACATCTCCTAGCCACCGTGATGATGGGAGAGAGACACGCAAACTCCAAATAAACAGCAGGCGTCAGGGTCGGGATCGAACCCACGACTTCCTGTATACCAGGCGAGGTAGTTAACATATCCTAGCCACCTTGATGATGATGATGAGAGAGAGAGAGNCACGCAGACTCCAAATATACAGCAGCAGGCGTCAGGGTCGGGATCGAACCCACTACCTCCTGTGTACCTAGCGAGGTAGTTAACATCTCCTAGCCACCTTGATGATGATGATGAGAGAGAGACACGCAAAGTCCAAATATACAGCAGCAGGCGTCAGGGTCGGGATCGAACCCACGACTTCCTGTATACTAGGCGAGGTAGTTAACATCTACTAGCCACCGTGATGATGATGAGAGAGAGACACACAGACTCCAAATATACAGCAGGCGTCAGGGTCGGGATCGAACCCACGACCTCCTGTATACCAGGCGAGGTAGTTAACATCTCGTCAACGCAGGGCCCATCAATCACGCACGCACACTCAGCCAGTGTGACAGGTGTACGATGAATGTGGCCACGTGTCTGCATCAGATAGCCCCATCAATACGCATGGCCACTACGCCGCGTTGTACGGGGGCGTCACGGTTCAAATCCCGGCACAGGTCTGAGCGTATCGGACCAACGTTTTATTCCCGCATTACCCAGGTCTTCTTTGCTCAAGACATGTACGTGTCGTATCGGTCCAACGTTTCATTCCCGCATTACCCCAGGTCTTCTTTGCTCAAGACATGTACGTGTCGTATCGGACCAACGTTTCATTCCCGCATTACCCCAGGTCTTCTTTGCTCAAGACATGTACGCGTCGTATCACCTGGTGGTAAAGGGCGTGCGTCTGTGTGCAGATAATTCGGGCAGCGCTGACTGCGATCCATCCGGGGATTTACAACCGGACTGCGTTCCAGTGTCAGAGCTCACGTATCTCGATTTAAAGCTTTCGTGACTGCAGGGATTCATCTTCTTGGTTCTTTCGGTAAAGTCACGTAGAAGGGAAATAATAAAATAAAATAAAACATAATAAAATAATTTTCACGATGTTCTTGCGTTGTGGCCGAAACGTCGTGAGAATTATTTTATTATGTTTTATTTTTATTATTGTATTATTTCCCTTCTACGCGACTTTACCGAAAGAACCAAGAAGATGAGCTACATATCGTTTGAAAGTCTGGACACAGTCCCCGTCGTTGATCAGCTTCTCCGGCAAGCGAAGCTCTGTTGGCTGGGTCACGTAGCCCGCATTTCCAGCCACACGGCATGGCCAAGCAGCCTTTGCTTGGCCGGATATGGGGGACTAAGCAGGCGCGGCACGGGCTAGAGAAGTGATGGACTGATTGGATCTGGGCACTCCGTGGGTTTGCCCATGACTGATACCAGCGGTGTCAATATCGGCCTCCGCAGAGGAGGCTCGTGGAGGACGCTACTGGGGAGTTGGAGGCAGGCGACCCTCAACAACAGCGGAGGGCGGAGGAGTGACGCTCACAACAACGAGCGGAGCGCCGGTCGGATAAAACACAGCACGTTGCACAGTAGGGGCACAGGTGGTGCATCTGCCAGTCATCTCAGTCAGCGACCCGTGGCACCTGCCGGGCCTGTCCCGTGAGCTCCTGACGGCGGCGAGCCGTCAACACTTCACGTGGCCTCAAGGTGCACCTAGCCTGGCACAACGGGCCGTGGTGACGTCACCGCCCCTTAGTGTTGTATATTTTAAGTGCGCAGATGACTTCATATAGCGGTCGTGGCTGTCCCTAGGTCGACTCAGCTCGCCAACACGACGTACCCGAACAGTCTGCTAAAGCAAAAACCAGGCTACATGGGTGACATCTTCTTGGTTCTTTCGGTAAAGTCACGTAGAATTGAAATAATAAAATAATAAAAATAAAACATAATAAAATAATTCTCACGACGTTTCGGCCACAACGCAAGTAGCCGTCCTCAGGTGGAGAACATGTCTGTCGAGGAGACAGAGTCTGTTCNTCGNCACCTGAGGACGGCTACTTGCGTTGTGGCCGAAACGTCGTGAGAATTATTTTATTATGTTTAATTTTTATGATTTTATTATTTCAATTCTACGTGACTCTACCGAAAGAACCAAGAAGATGAATCCTGCAGTCACGAAAGCTTTAAATCGAAATTTTACATGGGTGACCTTTGTTTTGTAGATGGTTGGGGAGCGGCAGTGTTTGTGATTAGCGCACTGCGCGAAGGACCCGGCCAGACCCGAGTTCGAGTCCCAGTTGACGATCGAAGTCAAGCACTCATTTAAGGTGAGTCGACCTAGGGTAGGCAGGCCCACGACTGATTGAGATGTTAGCCGCTAACGGGAATCGACTACAGGAACCGGTCCTGGGCTTCCCCTAGGTCGACTCAGCCTTCAAACTGGTGCGGTCTGCGAACATGAGCACTCGGGCGAGCGGGCGTGGTTTTCGATCAGTGTTCTTAACCTTTTACTGCAGCATTGCACCCCTTTGGATCTCAATTATTAATACATACACAGGGTTTGATTAAACAAAGTAAGTTGTAGCTTAACGCACCCGTGCCTGAGTTGTGTTTTCGATTATTTACCTTCTCAAAAAAATTCTGCTACGTCTCGCACCCCCAGAAAGGGCATCTCGTACCCCGAGGGGTTCACGCGGTCTAACACCAAAACGACTATATTATGGATGATATTGGTCGCGAAAGCTACGTGTTAAACTGTGAACCACTGTTCGAGAGTAACATGAACATCTTATTACGCTTTCTGTTTAAATGTCGTGGTTTTCAAAGTTTTAACTGGAGGATAACCAGTGCCGGATTAAGCTAGTGCGAGGCCTGTAGCATTATGTTATAAAGGGGCACTAAATTAAAAAAAGGTAAATATTAAAAACACAAAAAAATTTTACTTGCATAGTAAATTGCATTTTTTCATTTGCTATACAGCCGGATAATACGACAAATCGCTCACCTTAAACACCCAGTCGTATAGTACTATAGTAATAGAGCAAGTGCAGAATCACTGAACCGGAATTGATAGCTTGAAAGCGTTTAGCGCGGGGCCCTTGAAAGTGCGGGGCCCGTTGCTACTACATGTGTTGCTACTACACGTGTAGTAGCTACTACATGTGTAGTAGCTACTACACGTTAGTAGCTACTACATGTGTAGTAGCTACTACACGTGTAGTAGCTACTACACATGTAGTAGCTACTACATGTGTAGTAGCTACTACACATGTTGTAGCTACTACACGTGTAGCTACACGTGTAGTAGCTACTACACGTGTAGCTACAACACGTGTAGTAGCTACTACATATGTAGCTACTACACATGTAGCTACTACACGTGTAGTAGCTACTACATATGTAGCTACTACACGTGTAGCTACAACACGTGTAGCTACTACAACGTGTTGTAGCTACTACACATGTAGCTACTCCATATGCAGCTACTTGTGCTACTGGGATAATCCGGCCCTGATGATAACAATGCGTGTAGAGGGTTCTTGGCTTCGAATAAAGGCGCCTTAAAGAAATGAATGTTGATTTTCATCCACCCCACTCCCTCGACAAACCTCCATGCCTTGTCGAATGTTGTTTCAAACACAGTGTGTTACCCCCTTGTCTGCT